>JARHVA010002104.1:2005000-2605000 GCA_037957365.1 Torreya grandis | reverse complement strand
TATCCTCAAATTACAAGATCACTATTTTGCATTATGAATATGACCTATAGGTCATACACATAATCAATTTTTTTTTCTCATTAACTCAACCAACAAGCACACTACCTATCCTTTGCTTCATAACTCTCACATCCACCTTGCACACATCTATCTCACATAAAGACTAAAAAACTAACACATTTGGTTTCACTATATATAGATAAATCATGAATTATCAATTCTAAAATAATACTTGTCATTTAAAATACATGCCTTCACCCTTAAGGTGTCTCAAATGGGTCACAATTAAACACAATTTACACTTCTCTAATCATAATAAGAACATAGGAACACTATTAAAAATCATGGACCCATTTTACATGATATATAAGTCCTCCTTAAGTTCCAACATTCATCAGATTACCCTTCTGCTTAAGCACAATTTGCTCAAACAACTATTTGTACACACAGTCACCATGAATGAATACATAATCAGCTTATAAACCTTTGTTCATACTACATACAATTAAAAAAACCTTTAAAATGAAGATATATAATCCTTATGGTGTCTACAACACTCCCAATATCCAATTCATCAAGATATATCAAAACAATATAAAAATAAGCTCGAATAATCTTCCTGGGTCACTTACAGTCCATGCATGAACACATAGTTAACTTTGAACCTTAATAAATATGCATGTACATACTTTCATATATTAAAATACATATTTATAGATGCATCTTGGACTCCTCTACCACTTTTATTTTAACTTCATGAGAAAATTTAGTCTAGACCAAAAGATATGGTCCAAAAACCACATACTAGTTTTTCCCTTTGTAAAAATTCAAATATATAATTATCAACGATCACAGTTAAACATCAAACACTATCCTCACATCTCGTATCCTCTTATATTTAGATCAAATACACACCATTGATCTTGTTTAATCTTTAAAATATATATTCCAATGCTCAAATGTTAAACCTTAATCACTTTGACCTCATCTCGTGCAATCTTGTAATGTTGACTCCATGCACTCCGTCAATCTTTGCAGATCAACTAGGGCTTTAACTATCAATGATCATAATTAGATAAATTGTTAATAACACTCACTCTTCATTAGATCCTTATACTATCCCTTTTCTTAGTTTTTAAACCTTGAACACTTGTCCTCATCACACAATATCCTGACATCTTGGAACACACACGCTTCGTTGATCTTCTATAAGATGCTCTATCTTTATCTTTCTTAAATAGCTATTGCATTGACCCATTTGAATCTATGCATGCCATTGGATCTAGAAGTAAAAACTCCCATAAACCATTAGATCTCCACCAATCCTAGATCTTTAACATCATGTAAATTGACTAAGTATGAGGACCAACTGCAATATGCTTAGAAAGCCAATTTTACATAGATATATCTTTTGCCTCAATCAATCTCATGACCTCGCATTTACACCATATGAACACCTTTCATAGGGGAATCCAAACACGTCATAGAATAATCTTGGAACCTTTGTGTGTGTGAGATATAAATCCATTAAAATACCTTCTCAAAATCTTTTATCATAGAGCCAACTATGCTTAGAACTTGTCTAGGAGACCAACTTTGCTCCAGCATAACTTTTGTCACGCTTCAATGCAAGATATGGAATTTAGCACAAATCAATTATGCACAAAAATAAACAAACCCATCTGGTTACCTTATCCTAAAATATTCACACATATGAGATATTCAACCATAAAAAGGCTTACTCAACTCTTCTTGCCACATTGCAAATTTGGCTAAGTATGAGAAAACACTGTCAAAATACATGGGAGCCTAACTTTGCACATGCATATCTTTTGACACGCTTCATCACATGATCTAAAATTTAGTGCATATAAAATAGGAATAAAAGTAAATAAACCCATATGATCATTTTGTCCAAACACTTTCACGTGTTTGAATGCTGACATCATCACCATGCTTAATTGGCCCTGCGTGAACCCTTTGCAAATTTGGCTATGTATGGGAACTTAATGAATGTTATCTGAGAATCCAACTTTTCACCCTCATATCTTTGACCATGATTTGATGTATGACCTAAGATATGGTGCATAAAAACTAGGTACTAATGTTATTATAACCATATGACCAACTCTACCTGGGTCATCTACACGTGGTAATTATGGCATCATCAAACTACCTTCTTAGATTTTTTGCCACTAGATCCATCTACCAAAATGAAAATATGGACTACCAGATGAATTAAACTTATGTACACAAGCTCTCTAATCATATAAAACCTCTTATATAATCCCTTGCATATGTTCAATACTCCATACTTATCCCTGAACATCTCTAGCCATGTCAAAAATGAAGATCAACCAAGACAACTTCAATCACACTAGGATAAGTACATTGCACATTTTGTCATTATCACTTAAGCTATCAAAGAACTTCATCCACTCAACAATAAACCTATATGACATCACCATGATGTCATTGACAATACTCTAACAATCTCCCCCTTTGTCATTGTTGTCAATAAACATCATATATAACAATATATATCTCACCTTCTCTCTCTTCAACAAGCACTCCCACAATAGGAAATTTCTCTCCCTTTGACACAATGACAAAGTGGGCACCAACTAATATTGAGGACCTAGAAATACTATCAATAAGAAAGGACCATCTTAGAAAGATGATACAAACTCCCCCTCACCTTGATCCTACCTCTTTTTTCCTTGACAACTTCCTCTTGCGTTGTGCCAACACTCTCTTCAACCAAGCATTGCAACCAATGAAGAAAATAATGCAAAACACTAAAATTGAGAGAACTCACCAAGAAACTTCAGTGAGGGACTCCCCTTAATATTTTTGAGCCATTACACCACTTGAGCATCTTTAGATCTCAATACACCCTGAAGAACCATTATGCAAGCTTACTAGCCTTCTCTCTCAAGCCACCTCAAGAACCACCAACAGAACTTCATGCTACACACCAAACAAGTAACATGATCTAAAACAACCTAAGAACTTACCTTGAAATACTGATGCCTTACTCTTTTGGAGAAACTAAACAAAAATAACTTTTATTCACACTAGGCCTATCTAGTCTCCTTGTATCCCTATTTGGAACTTGCAGAGCCCACAAATTTTAGTAGACACATCTTCAAGACCTGAAACTTCATATCTAGAGCATTCTCATATGCCCCCTCAAGTACATTAATTTACAACAAATAGATCATCCTCTATAATATACTTCCTTCAAATCTTTGTGAAGCTTGAATTGATAACCCATTTGTCCCATTCAACTAATTAAGAAACCCCAAACCTCAATTAATAAGGTAGACCACTTTTCTAGCAAAGCCCAAAATCATAGAATCTCAAAACAAACAAGGTCAACAAAGCACCTTACAGTCAACGTCCACCTCTAAAACTTCTTGTATACCTAGAGACAACCATTACACACTTTTGGACCAAGATTTGAGCATCCACACCGTCGGGAACCTTGACTTACTATAACCCATTTTAGGACTTGGAAGCTCTTAAGCACAAACTGGGAAACCTGAGAGCTAATAAAAATCTCCAAATTGACTTCAACATACTTTCAAATCACAAAACCACTTGAAGCATGCTATAATAAGGTCAACATAAATTTCTATGTAAAAGACCATATTGACAAATCACAAATCCTCCTTTGCCATATAGGAACCTTCAATCTGACTGTGTAGACTACTCCATATATAATTATCAACATCATGACATCAACTCAACATATTTTCCTCCTAGACATACCTGTTCCAATTGAAAACACTCAACTCTAGTCTTCTAGAACCATCTCAAGAACACCACAACAATACTTGCTTATCAACTGAAATTAGTCTCTTAATAAGCATAGACAAAGATATCATTTGCACCATAATTCTCTAAAACAAAGTGTATCCACTATTATCTCACATCTCCTCAGTAACCACTATAATCTTATTATAGCTATAAGACTTCTTGCTCTTCTTCTTCTTCTTAGTCTAAACTATTACAACTGGTTTTTCATCTATATCACTCTCTTTTTCTTCAAAGATAAAATTGACAACACATGGATCAACTATAAAATCTTGACATACCTTTTATTTTGAGGAATTAACCTTGTAGCTTGGAACCTCATCACTAGGTACAAACAATTGATTTTCTTTGCATGAAGATTGCTCAACAATAACAAGATGTTCACTTGGATCCATACTTACCTCAAAACTAGCCTTAACTAGTACCTTGGTATTCTCCTTGAGCTTGGTCTCTTCATTCTCAACATGAGTAGCCAATGAGAGTTCTTGGCACTCTTCAACATATGTAGCATTCTCCACAATAGTAAATAGATTACTTGGACCTATAGACTCATCATAATTCCTACTTACCACCTTTGGTCTCCATGAGTTAACTTGCCTTCTGTCTTGCACTCTAGGATCATGATAAAATTTATTCTATCTTGTAGGCATTTGCTTGTAAAATCTAGCAATGTAACCTCTTTGTTCATAACTATAACAAACCATACTCCTTGATGAAAACTCAACTTGTCTTGCTTTGAATGGACAATGTTTTTCAAAGCGTCCTATATCATTGTAGACATAAAAAATCCTCACATGATAATTTCAAATGTTGTAGTTCCCATGAAACACCTTAGGACCCCCTTGGGCCTAACCTTGACCTTTTTGACCCTTAACTAAACCCAACCAGGCCTAACCTAAGTCAGTTGACCTCTTGGCTAAAACCTACCTTTTAACCAACCATGCCTTTGACCCTTGACTGTCAATGGTTAGGATGACCACTGATAGTCACCTTAACCACCGATGGTCAGGTTTCACTACCTAAACCAAGTTAACTCACCCTTAGCTCTACCTTGCTTTTTTATAATTAGCTCATCTAAATCCATATGTGATTTATTACATGCATGATTTATAATTAGCAAGCCCAATTGAACCTTCACTTGGACCTCTTCCTTGTGCCTATAAGAAGAGAGGAGTAGGAGGTGAAAAGGGGCCATGACTTCAAGATATTTTACATCCAAAGCCTTCTTTGTAGGTCACTTCCTCTAACAATCTAACGATCCAACTGTCATGTCAGAGATCTGACTTGCCACCACTCCTCGATCGATAGCCAAGTACCATTACTCTACCAAAATCATGCTAAGCTTTATCAATGAGCTAACCACCTCAAGAATTCATCTAACCAACCTATAGTAAGCTAAGTACTTGTCTTTGATCTATTAATTACTTTGTTTTCATTTTTGTAATTAGCCCAGCATCAACCAATCTCCTAGAATTACCTTTTTGAAACCTATCAATCAGCCATTTACTAACCAAAGCCAACACACAGTAACTGTCAATGGTTGCCTTAACTATCGATGGTCTATCCAACCATTGATGATCACCTTGACCATCGATGGTCATCCCAACTGCCAACAGTCACATCAATCACTAATGGTCACTGTGGTATAAAATAACAACAAGTTATTTTCACCCACTTACCCTCAACCAAATCCAACTTTTGGTGTCCCTGTCTGTTCATAGACCCCTGTCTAATTTTTTGAGATAGACCCAAGCCATTTAACATAGGTATTGATCTGCTTATTGATACAATTAGTCATACTAGTCTATTTCTTTATCAAGCATTTCTTGTGTTCACTTTTAGTACCTTTTATTATTGATGTAAGTACTTTATCATCTATTTTCTAAACTTAATTGTTTAAAATATGCAGATTGATATCCCTCGAGGAAGTTCCCACTTCCAGGATCTAGCTATCACTAGGCAATCCACCCAACTATCTATCTAACCAATCATTTGATTTGGTGTTGTCTTATTTATAGGTCATCCTCCCAAGCCAAAGAGAAGCTCTTCACAATCTTCTGATCAATGTATGCACAATCAAACAGGGTTTTCAACCACACCCACATCTAGTTTCTTTCTCTTCCTTTCTCAAAATATAAGTTGAAACTCTTTGAAATATTCTGGCACATCTGGTGGGAACCTTGAGTCTCTACTTAGTTTTTATTTTATTTGCATCTATATGTTCTTCTCTCTATTATGTGCTCATAAATGAAATTGAATTTTTTTTAAGGCTTAAAATTAAGTGCATCCATTTCTTGCTTATAAGCTTAGCTCATTTAGTTAAATTAAAGCATAGTGATTTTATCGTAGCATAAATTTTTGTTGCACACACTAAACCAAATCACCTTCACCAATCAAACATCAAACAACTTGACAGAAGGCCCGACAGGGATTTCATCACCTAGCAGATCACCTTACCCTTTCCTAGTAATCCTACTTGGAAGTCATTACCAAGGGCAGAACCAACTCAACTTTTTGGTTGAGTATAAACTCTAAAATTTGGTATATATCGGTAAAACACTCGACACCCTTATCACTATAGTGTGTGAAGTGAGGGGGTAGGCCCTAATACCAAGCCATGTATTCAATTCCAATACAAATCCTTTTTGAGAACCTGAACAACCTGAAACCATCCATATATTTCTTCTATAATAATTGTTCTATCAACCCAATTAGATTCACATGTCTTTTTAAAAGTTTAAAGCATAAGCCAGAAGTGATATTAAAAATAAATTCTAAGATTAACATACCTTTTAGTGTGTGTTTTAGATTTCTTTCATCATTTTCTTTTTTTCTTTCTATTTGAGTGGTGAGATTGTTTGTGTTTTCTCTCTACCTTATCTCGTATGGTTCTCACTCATTAGCAATGAAGAGACCTGGAAAAATAGAACCCATCATAAAAATAGAACCCATCATTGAACCAAGTAACCTCTTCTACCTCCTCATCTATGGAGTACATCTCTAAAGTAGATAACTTTCCTCACCCTTTTAGGAGTCCTACTTTCCCTCACGTAGTTTCCCAAGGAGATATGGACTTTGCCACTTTCTTGGGCAACAACCTAGTTTCCCTCCAACACTATCTTAACACCTCACATTACCATGTCTCTAATTTAGTTCCATTTATGGATCCTCCTTATGGAATGCCATTATACCTTATGGGGGATGCTTATATCACCACAATCACCACCCAATCTTTGACTACCTAAGTTCCCTTATCTACTAACCTCTTTGATACTATTATGAAAAACCAACCAACTCATCCAACCACTACCCTTACACCTTCCACCCCTACCCATGACTCCTCCACCTTAGGAACAACCCAACCATCAACCTTTTATACTCCACTCACTATTGGAGCACCATCACCAGCATTACCAACATTCCTTTTACCAACCCCAATCCATTGACCAATGATCCACTTCAAAATTTGGTAGTATTTATACCCTCTACTTTACCACCTATTAACACAAAGGTCACTACCTTCCCTTTGGGTACCAACCCAACCATGGTTCCTACCCAACCTACCATAGTCCCTCAATAGGTGCCCATCACACCAACCTTGGGCTAAATCCCTAACTCACAATGTCATGTACCCATTATCCAACCACCAACATCCACGTACCCTTACCATCTACCCAACCACCTGTATCTACTTACCAATATGGGGTAGCTCCAAACCTCCAAATAATTATCAATATGCCACCCAACCTCAACCATAATAGACATCTTATAACCCTTTAGATGCACCACCCCAAACCAACCTAATTAAAATACTCATGGATAAAATGACAACCCTAGAGTCATCCATTTTTGGAGCTCACATCTTATCCTATGACTAGATCTGCAATGAACCTATACATCCATTTGTCCTTATCAGACCCTATCCCCCTCAGTGGGACCTCCCAACATTTGTTAAATTTTAGAGTAAAGAAGACCCCTAGTAGCACCACTAGTCATTTAGGCATGCATGTTATATGATTGCCTATGATGATGTTCTCCTTCTCTAAACTTTCACTATGTCTTTATTTGGCTCAACACTGGATTGGCGTTTAATTTTATCCTTCACCCAACTAGCCCAAAATTTCTTAGATAAACTTTTAATCAATATCTCAAATAAATTCTCCATCACCGACCTCTATTCTATCCAAACATTTGAGGATGAATCTATTGCCAATTTTGTACCTCATTGGAGAGGCTTAATCAACCAACTTTCATTCTCTTTACCTTAGTCTGAACTAATATAACTTTTTACTTGAGCGTGTACCAATGACATATCCTCTACATTTTATGTCCAAAGCTTTATAACCTTTGATTAAGATTTTACCATGGCATGTAAGCTATAAAACAAGGCCATTGACAAAGGGAAGATAAAGTTGAAAAACAAAAACTCTACCTTCAAAATCAATGAGGCCTCTTCCTCTAAACCAAGTAACCAAACCAATACCAAGACCAAAATCAAGGGAAATACAAATGTGATTATCCTTAGGACCTCTCCTTCACCATCTATCGATCAACTAAACCCTTCTAAAATCTTGAATCAAAACATGAGAAACCAAAACTGAAATAATCAAAAGCAATTCACTCCTCTTGGATAATCCTATGCTTCGATCCTAGAAAAGCTGCTAAAAGCTAATATCATACATCTCCCTCCCATCAAACCCCCTCAACAATTTGATTCTTCTCATCTTGTACCTGGTTGGTATAATGAGAACAACCTATGCACTTTCCATTGAGTGGTTGGACATGATGTTAGTAGGTGTAATACCTTCAAAAATGTTGTCTAATCCCTCATTGACAAAGGGGTACTTGTGTTGGACAACCCCAATACACCTTTGAACCAAGACCCTAACATTTTCAGACAATAATTTCCCAATCATGCCCCTACCAAAAATGAGAGCAATATAGTTGAGTGTTCTCATGATGCCCATACAGGCAACATGGTTCTTGACACACTCATTGCTGAAGAACCTACCACCCAATCTACTGGTCCTTCACCCAGTCCACTTATTGAGGTAGTAGATTTGACTTCTCTTCTTTTAGAGACCCAAACCAAGGAAATACTTTTTTCCCTATCTTCACTTATTAAGATATTAGAGTCCTCAAGCTCCCCTTCAACTAACATACTAGAGCAACCAACCATCACCACTTTACCTTCTCCCTTAACTATCAAACAAACCACTCCTCATATGGACATCATCCCTAAGGTTAAAATTTCAATATCAACACCTCTCATAGAGGAACCACCTATCCAAACCTTGCATCCTTTGATTGAGGAAGAGGATGAGGTCATCACTCCCCCTTTTCAATTTATGGGTCTATCTTTTGAATCCATTACCCATGGAATGAGACTAGTATACAAGCCTTTCTCTAGATTAGTTTAGAGATTGGATTTTATCTCCAAACTCAATATAGATCAAGCCACTGTTTGGCAATAATTGGGGCTCCCTTACATCACCAAACAAGAACCTCTAACCACATCTTCATCAAACCAACCCATCACCTTTGTTATCCAACCCACTCTCAAATCAATCAAAATCTCTATCAAACCAAAAGCCTCCCAACCATTCAAAACAATCATACCTCAAGCAACAAAATCATCATCTACCACTTCAACCAATCCAACCAAAACCCTTGGTGTCTTCCCTATGTAGATATTTGATCATCCATCTTTGAAATTGGAGCTAAATTCATCAAAACCACACAACCAAACACCAAATGAAATCAACCAAGGAGGTAAAACCACCAAGGGGCTAAAAGCCCAAACTTCTACCTCCCAATACCTTACCCTCTATTTTGGGGCCTCATCCATCTACTCTAATTGGGAAGCCAACTATCTCAACCAAAACCAAACCACCACTTTTGGTTACCCCATCATTCCTACTTTTTAACATGCCCATCTTTCTCGAGCCATCATTAGCCAAACTAGTTACCTTGATAGTTTTTATCTCCAACTTATCAAATTCCCTACCTAAACCAAAGCCATCAATTAAAATCACCACCTTACCCAAACCACTTATCACCAACCTATTGTAAAAATAAGTCCCAACTCTACCACTAAGACCAATATCTCTATACCTCCTTCACTTTTGGCTGAGTCCTACTCAACTATCTTCCAAAGCATACTACAAGCATTTTGCTTGACCTTACCTCCTATAAGACCATTTGACCCTCTTGGTCCAAAACCCATCTAGTAAAATAATTGCCAAATGTGCTCTTATCATAAGACACCTAGACATGATATAGAGAACTGTAAATCTCTCTAAACCATCATCCATCGACTTTATGAAGAAGATGATCTATTATTGGATGAACTCCCCATGAGCCCTCTACCAATCCAACAAATAACTAATAACCAACACCTACCTACTCCTCCAATCTCACCTTAGAGTGATGGAGAGTCAACTCAATCTCCTAGACCAACTCCCTCTTCTATCCATACTATCAATATGGTCACATGATCACAACAAAAGATAAGGGAAAATCCTAAGTGTCCATCCCATAAACATATCCATCTTCTACCTATCAACCTAGTTAAATCCAAGCATATTCACCCTCACCCAAACCCAAGGTGTCATCTTGGGTACCTCTTAATTAAACCCCTCTGAATCAATCAAAAGGGTAATCCTTAGGCAATTTTATCAAACCCCAACCAAAATGAGTTTATACAAACTCGTTTCTACCTCACCTCATCACCACAAATCAATGATAGAAACTTTGCAATCAATAGAAGTCCAACCTAAAGATCCTCAACCTCTATCCGCCTTTGTTTGCACACTCTAATTCTCCATCCTTTTCACCTTTAATGATTTAGAGATACCTTCTATCCACCCTGATGACCTAAATCCCCCTCTCTTCATCACAACCCACATCAAATAGGTTATGATTGATGGGGGAGCCAATAATAACATCATTTCTTCCCATGACTATAATCAACTCAAGATACCAACCAATGTCATGTCTAAAACATCGATCATCCTTTGATCCTTCAATGACACCATGGCCACTACCTTAGGAACTGTTGTCCTTCATATCTATTTAGGACCTTGTACACTCCCATAACTCTATATGTAGTGGAAGGAAAATTTTAGTATAATGTTTTACTGGGATGACCTTGGATTTGCTCCATGGCTTGTGTGCCCTCCACTCTTCATCATTGCATTAAATTTGAGCACAGAGGTTAGGTTTCACTATACAAACTGACCCAAGTCCCTTTTCAACATGTAACATGACCTATCGACCCAATGATGTCCTCTTACCCCCATCTAGCAAACTTACATCAAAAATTGACAAGCCCTCAACCACAAAATAGGAAATCATTGACAAATGTCGTCTATCTCCTCATTTAATCAATATCCAATTGATGTCTTAACAACCAAGTCTGGTGTCCAAAGCTATCTATAGTAAGGTATGGGATGGTAGATCTAGAAGGCTACTTATGGGGGTGCTTGCTGATCTTATTCTAACTTTGACTAAAGAAAGGAATGTGTCCTAAACTACATTATTCATGCTTTTGCTAAAAAAAGAAAGAAATCAAATCATCTACTCTTTTACTGGAAGTGAAAGATCACACTTTTATTTTACGTTTGCAGGAAAATTAAATTCACACTCCTACTTATGAAAGGATATTTGCTTCATACTTCTCCTGTAAAAGAAAATATACTTTGCGTAGAAAAGAAATGAAATAACAAAATGCTCTTTTTAAACTATGAATTTGTTTTAATATTTTTATAAATAAATGCAAATAGTAACAAGATTCTAATTAATTATTACAACAAACTAATAAAATAGAACATAAATACCATACATAGTCCCTGGTTTCAAGGAGAGTGGGCTCTTGTTCCTCTCAGACTCAGGAACAAAGATTAATCAGTGCTAGAAACTGAAGTATTAATTCATAGAAATGAAATGATTACAATTTGGTTGAAACCTATATGCTTTTATAATATCTAATTCTTGATTATCTATTTTCTCTATATCTTCTATTATATTCATAGTCAAAAGTCTTACACTTTATACTAATACAATCAACTCAAAATAGGATGCAAAAGAATACGACTCCTTGGTCGATCCCTTCATCCAAAGATAGGAGATTGGATTTCCAAGAGATCTAATTATTTTGATGAAATAAATATCCTATCTTATAATAGTCCTAAAATATGATTACATACAATTTTATGAAAAGCAAGTCCTTCAAAATAATAGGTAGCTATTTTCCTTATTTGATTCCAGCTGGAATGGTTCTTTCTTATCTTATCTGGCCTCCAGCTTCCCGTTTGTGGCTTTGTCCTTACAAAATTCTTAGAATTGACCTTATAGAGTCAAGAGGAATGAGCCTATGGAGTCCATAGAAATGATCCTATGGAGTCCATAGAAATAAGCTTATGGAGTCTGTAGAAATAATTTTGTAGAGTCCATAGAAATAAGCCTGTAGAGTTCGTAAAAACAAGCCTGCAGAGTTCGTATAAACAAGCTTGTAGAGTCTGTAGTTCTTCTAGATGGAGATCAAAATAGAACATTCACTATACATCGCACGTGTCTTTTTCCTGAGCATTCTTCACACCAAAGATCACTAAAATATGCTATGTATTAGACATTAATGACAAAGTAAAGGTTTAGTCTTTGGTTTAATATAAACAAAACAAATATCTATTTTCCATGTAATAACTATCTAAGAATATAAGATTTGCATAAGATAATATCCTTTAAGAGATGGATTGAGGGAATATTATGTCAATAATGAGCCATATTCTAAGCTTTCATCTCCCCCAAGCTTTACTTTTTGCAAGTCCCATTGCAAACATTTATTGGCATTAATAACTCTGGCTTTTGCTTTCCATACTCTGATTCAAGTCATATTCATCAAATTTATCTGTTATATGTCTATTTGAATTGATTGTAAATCCTTGATGTATTTTAATCATTTGTTTCCATATACTGAATTACTCCTCTGATTGTGGAGCCCAACTTTTCCATCTTGGAATAGGTATGATCAGCAAAGGGGGTCTATATCTCATGCCAATCCATTTTTGTTCTCCCATAGAGTTGATTATCTCTATTAAATTTTTTAGAATTGAGGATGCTCTCCTCATACTCTATCTTAAGTTATTTGGGGACATAACCTCTTGGATTTTAAGAGGCACTAAAAGTTGGTCCCATCTATTTACACTTGTAGCCACTACTGAATCAAAACTCTATCTTGAAAATAAATCAAAAGAAACAACACAATCATATAGAGCCTGAAATAATGTGTTTTAACCTCATCATTTAACAAAGCACAATTAAAATTTTGTTTGATTAATTTGGGAATACGAAACGCTGGTCTGACAAATAATCCTTTAGTCTTAGCATGATTTGTATAGTCTTTAAATCTGCCTTTCCATGCTATTTGATTTTTGAATGTAGAATGTAATGCTCTTAGTTGAAATTCTCCTACATGAAGATTTATAAAAAAATTATTGTGCTCATGATCTCCTAGAATCAAGTCATGCAAATAAAATTCACAAATCAAATCCTGCCGATCAGGTTCAATACTATAGAAAATTTCTAAAAATGTTGTTCGCTGCAAAATTTTGTAAGGAAGATGAAAGGAGATCCATAGAACCTACCATCTGTAAAATTGTTCAAATGAAAATAAATTATATGCAGGAGAAGGATTCCTACATGCCAAAAGAGTTTCCCCTAATTTGCATGCATCTTGTAAATTTTCTTCTAACTCTTGGACTTTAGCTTTTAATTCTTTTTTTTCATTTTCCAAGAGTTTATTTGAAGAAGTTGCATCTTTGTTTTTATGTTTAAGTACAGAATATTTTTATTCTATTTGATATAGTATTTACAAGGGAGGAATACTTAGATCACTTGTTTGACAACCATGGTCAACAAATACCTAAGGAGGAGAAGGTGTAACAACAGGTGCTTCGGAAGAGTTTATCAAATTCTATAATCTCCTATTTTCCTTCTTCAGACTTTCTGTATATATCCAAAGATCTATCTGTTTAGCTTCATGTTCTTTTATTATTCCCTCTAATCTGTGAATTTTTGCTACATGATTAGCAGACAATGTATCTAATTTTTGCACCAAAGATGAGTTGAGATGATCCTTATTTTGCAATTGACTGATCAAGTCAGCAATGTCAGCTATCTATTGTTGTTCAAGAGCTTGAGCTTGAGAAAGCTGCAAAGTTAGCTGCATAATATGATCATTTAGATTAGATAATTCACCTTTCTTATTGGTACATATAGTTTTCCCTTTATCCATTGTAGTTTTAACTGAAATAGGTGGTTGTCCCACCATACTTAATTCCTCTGCCATGTGTGACTCTTCCTCTGGATTTGGCTCCTCCATTATGATTGGAGAGTTCCTTTCAGAAGGAATTTTTTCAATATATATAGGTGTAAAAATATTCTAATGTATGGGAAAATAAGATGCCATTTTAAGACTATCTAAAGTATCTGTAGCTTCTTATTCATCTTCTTCTATTAAAATGAGCCTTCTGTTTCTTTTAGTTACTCTTTGAGCTACACTTGGTTGGCTTTCCTTCTCAACTACCAAACCCTTGGTCTTCTCAAGTTCTGTATCAACCTTTCATCTCAATTTTCTTCTTCCTGATAAGGAAACTGGTTATACAACAAACTCATGAGGTTCTTGTGGGGACCTTAAAACTTTAGAGTTCTGAGACCTTGTGATTCTTCTTAAAAAAGAAGAATAAGAAGGATTTTCTATTAGGACTATAGTCTATGATTTCTTCCTTGGTGTTGTTTTATCAGCTGATAAAATAGGTGGAGATGAGCGTTCTTGTGGTGAATTTGGGGTTTCTTATATAGGCAAATTTAGAATTTGTTGTGCTATACTATTTTTAAATTTCTCTTAGACCTCTTGACCTTGCTGAAGGAAATGATGCTGGATAATAAGCTAAATAAGGCCATAATGCCTAAGAGCAACATTAGGGGTTGTAGACATAACTTGCAAAGCACTATATAAGAAAGATGGGAGGTTAATTTTGTACAGAGGGTTTTGTCTCTCATGCTTAAGATGTATTAACATTTTCATGGCATCTCCCCCTAAAGGACTGTGTTGCCCTTCACAAATGATATATTTAAGTACCCACTTGGCTACAGATTTCCAAGGTTTAAGAAGTGAATTTCTTTTAATCCATTTTGATTTGTCCTTAGAATCTACTAGACATGAAGTTTTGGTCTACTCATTACTATTAAACTAACTAATTAAATTACTAAATAAAACTCTGCCTATATATCTCATTCCCTCTTTTAGAACTTGTATAATTTAGCTTATAATTTGAGTTGTAACAGGAACAATAATGCCTTTCACAATTGAAAATTTTAGAGGTGAGATTGGTAATGAATTCACTTACTATTATTTCATCGAAACTCTAGAACTTTTCAATGAAAGGTAGCCAGCCATTGGCTCTAAACAGTGCTACAAAAGCTTTGTCTTTATGAAACTTTGCAAGATCCTTTGACTATGATCTTGTCTTTTATCCCATTTCTATGTAGAGTTATATTCAGCTCAATTCCTTTAACTCCAATTAAGGTGTAGACTAATCTTTTGTTGAAGTCGGTAGGCAACAGTCACTGAGAATTGGTAGACCAGCTTCTATTGAAGTCTGTAGAAAGGAAATGGTTTATATAAAATGCTATAGCTGCATGAGTTCATATTTTGGTATGATGATTTGATACAAATAAGTGCCACACATTTTTACACAGTATGTCAACTATTTTGTTTCAGCAATACAAGTTATGTGAAATGATGATGTGTCATATTGACTATGATAACAATTCATTATTTCATTTAAAACCCCTTTTTATGACATCCCGTCATTATGATACTTGATGACTCAATTGATGATATCAAAGCTGCACACTTATCCATACACCTTTGGCAGCTCAGTTGCATGATTTTTTCATTATGGCATGTGTCATTCCATTTAGAAGATTCAAATTTGGGTCATCTCCAAAGAATAGTGTCTTAATTAAGTCGAAGATAATTAGTTAACTAAACATAGATAAATAAAATATATGTCTTACTTACTTTAACTTTAGACGTTATCTTTTGCTCGCCATGTGTCCTGTAAAAATAGGTTTGCATGGATTAGTTTATTACGTGAGATGACCAATCAAAGTGTCATGATGAGATTTTCTTATAAATTTTTGTTTTTGCCCTTTAGCCAACCATTGCTAGTTTTCTAGACAAAGCCTTTATTTTGCAATGCATAGCCAACCAGCAAGCTGGTTTTTTGGGCATGCATTGTTAATAGCGTCCCTAGAAAGATTTTCATTATTGATGATTTTTATTTATTTTTTTTTAATTTTTTTTTTTGCTAGACTACAAGATTATCAAGGAGCATGTTCACTGGAAGAAGCAGAGTTTTCTAGAATAGCTACTTGATCCTTTACTTTTTAAATAAATTTATTTTTATTGAGAGGTTTTTGATATAGCTTCAATCTATGTCCATTGATTAATAGAGCTCTTCTACTGTCATCAATAGATATCAGCTTAATAGAACTATTTTCATAGACCTCTTCAATATCATAAGGTCCCAACCATCTTATTTGTAGTTTTCTTTTGAACTATTGAAATTTAGAATCAAACAGCAATGCCGAACCTTATTTCTAAAACTTCTATTGCTTAATTTGTGTATCATGCCAAACTTTTCTTTGATGTTGTACCAGTTCAATTCTTTGTAGTGCTTCCTTCCTCATTTCATCAAGTTTATTAAGCTGTAGGAGTCTTTCTTTCTATATTTCTTTTAATTTAATTCCTACTTTTACAATTTTTTTCAAAGTTTGTAATTCAAATTTAATAGAGATTAAAGGCTTCTTACCATAAACCAATTTATAAGGTGAAAATCTAGTTATTATTTTCCAAGTAGTATTATAGGCCTGAATAGCTTCTGGTACCTCATCTACCCAACTCTTTCTGCTAGAATTAACAACCTCGGTTAAAATAGTTTCCAATTCTCTGTTGGTGACTTTAACTTGTCCATTAGCCTATGGATGGTATGGAGATATTTTTTTTTGCTGAATTTGATACACTTGCATGAAATACTTTATCATGTTTGACATGAACTATGGTCCTTGATCTGAGACTATCTCTCTTGGAGCACCAAATCTTTACATGATTTTGAATAATAAGAAATCAGCTACCATCTCCTCTTTTGCATGAGTTAATGCTTCCACTTTTGTCTACTTGGTCACATAGTCTGTACATACTAAGAGATATTCTTTTCCTTTAGAAAGAGGATCCACTGGACCAATAAAATCAATTCCCCATTTCTCAAATGGTTCTAAAACCAATTGAGGATGAGGGTGCAGAGGCATCTCTGTTGAAAGAGTAGGCTATCCAATTCACTGACAAAAAACACAATGTCTGACATATCTTTTTACTTGCTGATGAAGATGAGGCCAATAATATCCTGCTTTCAAGATTTTATGTATGGTTCTTTGAGCTAAGTAATGAACTCTTCCTGGTTCATCATGATAAGCTCTGATGATATCATAAGCTTCACCATTTGTCACACACTTGTGAAACACATGATCAGGTCCAAGTTTAAATAATATTATATTAATCCATTTAAAAGAACTTTCTTTGATGAAATGTTTCTTTTCTTTTTGTGAAAAGTGTAGAGGAAACTTCCCTATGGTGAGGTAATTGGCTATATCAACAAACCATAGAGATTGTGATGAAATAGCAAATAATTATTCATCTGAAAGGTCATCTTTCACTGGTTCTTCTTTACTTGTAGTGTTTATTCTTGACAAGAAATCAACAACCACATTAGACTTCCCTGGTTTGTCTATAATAGTAACATCAAATTCTTGTAAGAGCAATAGCTATCTAATAATCCTACCTCTCACAATTGATTTGTTGGTAAGATATCTAATAGCTGAATGGTCTGTATAAACAAATACCTTGTAGCCTATTATGAAGTGTCTAAATTTGTTTTTTTATATAAATTACAGCTAAGAATTACCTCTTAGTTGTGATGTAATTTCTTTCAACAAGTGTCATGGTTTTGCTAATATAATATATAACATACATGTTACCCTCTTCATCCTTTTGTCCAAGAACTGCTCCTAGTGTTGTATTGAAAATATATGTGTATATATGGAATGGCTTAGTCTAATCTAGTCCTCTTAATACTAGAGTAGTAACAAATTTAACTTTGATGGTCTCAAAGGCCTATTGACAACTATCACTCCATTTGAATGTATTGTCTTTTGTAAGCAAAACAAACATAGGGGCAACTATTTGGCTAAACTTATCTATGAAGCATCTGTAGTAATCAACATGTCCCAAAAAACTCTTAACTTTAGTTTGTGTTTGTGGAATGGGTAAATTGGAGATTATTTTGACTTTCTTTGGATTTACTTGAATGCCTTTTGCAGAAATATAGTGTCCTAGGACTATTCCTTCAACCATCATTACCAAACATTTCTCATGGCTCAAAGAAAATTGATGTTCCTCACATTTGATCAATACTTTTTCTAATTTGGTAAGAGCTTATTTATAAGTTTCACCATAAATAGTGAAATCATCCATATATACCTCAACACAATCATTTGTGGGGTCAGAGAATATTGCCAGAACTGCTCTTTGGAAGGTTGCTAGAGCATTACAGAGTCCAAATAGAAGTGCTCGATAAGCAAAAGTTCCCCAAGGATAGGTAAACATGGTTTTAGCTTGATGTTCAACTGCTACCATTATCTAGTTATACCCACTAAACCCATCTAGAAAATAAAAATATTTTTTTCCTACTAAGTTATCAAGAACTTGATCAATAAAAGGTAAATGAAAGTAATCTCTTAATGTTGTTTTGTTTAATTCTCTATAATCTACACATACTCTTAAATTTCTATTTTTCTTGGGCATAGTTACCAGAGGTGACACCCACTCACTGTTTGAGATGGGGTAAATAAACTCAACTTCCAACAACTTTTAGATTTCTATTTTGACTATTTCTTTTAATGTTTAGTTTATTCTTCTTTGTGGTTGTCTGACCGATTTGATAGATTCTATGTAAATATGATGAGTGCATATGCTGGGGTGAATTACTTTCATGTCAATATAATCCTAAACAAAAGCCTTGGTATATCTTTCCAATACTTCAAAGAGTTTATCTTTTTCTTCATTTGTTAACCAACTATTGATGTTCAAAATCTTTCTAGGTAATACCATGATTGGTTTTGTACCTGGGTAGTTAGATTCTATTTAATTAAACTCACTAAGGAATGAGTTCAGTGGACATGGATGAGGAAGTAGCTTATGAAACATAGCTACATTATCAACAAACTTTTTTCTAATAGGAATTAGTCTTGCTAAAGAATAATGAAATGCATCTAAGAAATGAGTTTGATATTGCTCTATCAGTTTCCACACACTTTCTTGAATCAATCTATGATTAAATGATGAAGAAGTACTAAAAGAAGTAGAAGTGGAGGTTTCATAATATTCTATTTGACCCAAGAATCCCGAACTAAGGTAGTCCATTATTTTTGAACTGGCTGAGTCTGTAGCTTTTGGACTGGCAGAGTCCATAGCTTCCAGCCTGGCAGAGTCCATAGTTTATAGACTGGCAAAGTCCGTAGATTTTGGGTATATGTCTCCATTCAATTCTTCCAAGTATTTTTTAACTGTGTTCATGGCTAAAGAGGAAATGTTATTTAATGTGTTGTCTGATTCATCCACCCAAAATTCTTGTATGTAATTTGTTGATGGTTTTGCAAGAAGATATAGGAAGATACATTTAGATTTTAACCCATTAGAAATGGTCATGTCTCCTACCTTGTAATCAATCAATGCTGCTACATTAGCTAACCATGGTCTACCTAGGATTATAAGATATCTTAGATTCTTTGTTTTGGGTTGTAAGACCATGAAATCTACTGGATATTTCCAAGATTCTATTAACACTTCAATATTTTTTATAGTCCCCTCTAGTTTCATTACCGACTGGTCCACCATTTAAAGAATGGTAGTTGTGGGTTGCATTTTTATAAGATATAATGCATGAAGAGTATCAGTTGTCATGACATTGATTGCTACTCCCAAATCTACTAAGACGTTAGGAATTTTTTTTCCTCTGATTGTAACTGTGATCACTGGGCTTCTCAGATCTATATACTTTAGAACTAATAGTTTTTCTGCTAATAAATCAATAACTTTTCCATCAACATGAATGGTTCCAAGATATTTTACTTTCCTTCCAGGTGTCTTAATACATAGCTTTTTGATGATCTTATTTAATTCAGGTATTTCTCTAATAGCTTGTAGAAGGGTTACCTCAATATTGATCTTTTGCAACTCATGGACCAAGTTTGAGTCTGGTTTAATATCAATTTATCTTAATCTTTTAGAAAAAAGAACTACTGGTGTAGTAGTGTTTTCTTTATTTACTTCAGGGCTCATTTTGATTTTCACTTCTCCAATGCTTAATTGAGATGATTTTGTCTTTTCATTTTCATCAGGTATCTCAAAAATGAGAACTGAAGGTTTTTGTATAGTTTTCCCCAATCTTAAATGTATGTTTGAACACTCAATAG
Organism: Torreya grandis; assembly: GCA_037957365.1. NCBI lineage: Eukaryota > Viridiplantae > Streptophyta > Pinopsida > Cupressales > Taxaceae > Torreya > Torreya grandis. The sequence goes on along the minus strand of JARHVA010002104.1, from coordinate 2,584,585 downwards.
CTCCAACATTGATTATTTCCTATTGTTCATTAACATAAATAAGTGCTAGTTGTTTATTTTTTAGATTTGCTATTGGTTGTGCAAGCATTGAGGGTTGATTGATTTGTCTTTGTTGCTGAATAACTGGGGGTGGCATAATGGTTTGCTATTGAAGTGGTCTTCTTGGTTGGGTGAATTATGATTGTGGGTTCCACTACTGATTTCATTATTGATATGGCTAAGGCATCCATTTTTGTTGTGGTACCCATTATTACTATGGCTGTGGTACCATCTATGGAGGTGTTGGCATCCAATCTTGTCCTGCCCATGGATTTTGAATTGATGGAATTTGGGATTGATTCCATAATGGTGAATGAACTGAAACATTCCATGGTGCCATCCATGGATTAACTAGATTTATTGCATTAAACTATCCTTGAGCTTAGTTTTGTGGGGCAATGTTTTGTCTCTGAATATAATTTACTTCTTCAATGTTCTGGACTTGTGCTTTCATTTGATTCTTTAAAATAGGTAGAAGGGTGCAATATTTGGTATCATGATCTGTTGCATCACAGATCCCACATGATGAAACATTGGTTCTTTTAGGGGGCAATCTCTAAGGGTGTGTTTTTGTTTGCACTTAAGATAGTAGATTGCTAAGGGTTATGTTGCATTTACTTTAGCTTGAAGGCCATCCAAAGTATTCTTTAGTGTAACTAGGATATCTATCTTTAGATTAGCAAACTCTTTTATTAATTTACCCACTTCATTAGATTTACCCAACTTTCCTTTCCTAATTCCAGGTTTCGTTTGAGAGTAATTGGCACAAAGCTCAGAAATCTGATCGAAAGCCAACTTATTTATATTTGCTCTACCCATCAGATTTAAGCCTATCTAGTGTCTTCGTCCAATCCTTTCAAGAAAACCAATTTCTAAACATCTTCAGTGAGTGGATATTTGCTTCTTTTATGAGTGAACATGAATCTATCCAAATAATCTTCTAAAGATTCATCCTAATTTTATTTAATTTTGAAGATTTTTTCTTTTTTTTCTTGGACTCAACAATAATCTTGGTATTTGTTCAAGAATTCTATTTCCATGTCATCCCATGTTCTAATAGAATTTCCAGATAAACCCATAAACCATCTCATAGCTACATCTCTAAGTGTAGAGGAAAATAGTTTTAATTTTTGGCTATCAGTTGTGTAATCATAGGTTTGACATAGTACCTTAAACTCAAATAGGAATTGATCAGGATCTTCTGTAGATCATCCCCAAAAATTTGGTAGATTAGTTGGTGAAGTATTTTTCATGGGGGTTTGATCATTAGGATCTGCAACAATAGGAAAGGAAAAAGTCCTTCCTGGTTGTGCGAATTGTTGATTTTGTTAGAGAGCCATTTCTTCTTTTGATGATATTTCAAAGTCAGGATGATCTTCCCACTAAATGTTTGTGGGCTCAGTTATGGGTTGTTCCAAGTTCTCAAAATTTTCTTTAGCTATGGATCTTTGAAATGCTTCTTCTAGGTCTTTGACAATCTCTAAATAATGTCTTCCTACAAGAGATTGATCTTGAAGAATTTGTCCTATGGGGCTTGCGTGTGGCAATGGCCTAGTTTCTATCCCAGTTTTAGAAGATTCTTGCAAATAGGTTTCACTTGTATCTTTTGGTTCACTACTCAGAGATGTTAAAGGAGTGTCCACTTGTGTTCTTGATGGAAACTTTGGAATAAATCATTCTTTAGATTCTCTAGGATGGTACATCAATTTATTGACTATTTTGGGATTTTTTTTAATGATTTTTTATAATTTTTTTGTTTTTCACTCTAGACCAATAATTATCACCTTATTAACACCTTGTGTTCCCTGGCAACGGCACCAAAAATGATGAGTGTCGTCTATCTCCTCATTTAATCAATATTCAATTGATGTTTTATCAACTAGGGCTAGTGTCTAAAGCTATCTCTAGTAAGGTATGGGATGGTAGATCTAGAAGGATTCTTATGGGGGTGCTTGTTGATCCTATTCTAACTTTGACTAAAGAAAGGAATGTGTCCTAAACTACGTGATTCACATTTTTATTGAAAAAAGAAATAAATCAAATCAATCCACTCTTTTGCTAGAAGTAAAAGATCCCACTCTTATTTTATGTTTGCAGGGAAAGTAAATTCACACTCCTACTTATGAAAGGAAATTTGCTTCACACTTTGTTGTAAAAGAAAACATACTTTGCGTAGAAAAGAAATGAAATAAGAAAATGCTCTTTTTAAACTATGAATTTGTTTTGATATTTTTATAAATAAACGTAAATAGTAACAAGATTTTAATTAATTATATCAATGAATTAATAAAATAGAACATAAATACCGTACACAATTCCTAGTTCCAAGGAGAGTGGGCCCTTGCTCCTCTCAGACTCAGGAACAAAGATTAATCAGTGCTAGAAACTAAAGTATTAATTCATAAAAATAAAATGATTACAATCTGCCTAAAACATGTATGCTTTTATAATATCTGATTCTTGATTTTCTATTTTCTCTATATCTTCTATTATATTCACAGTCGAAAGTCTTACACTTTATACTAATACAATCAACTCAAAATAGGATGCAAAAGAATAGGACTCCTTGGTTAATCCCTTCATCCAAAGATAGGAGATTGGATTTCCAAGAGATCCAATTATTTTGATGAAATAAATATTCTATCCTATAATAGTCTTAAAATTTGATTACATACAAGTTTATCAAAAACAAGTCCTTCAAAATAGCAGGTAGTTATTTTCCTTATTGGATTCTAGTTGGAATGGTTCTTTCTTATCCTATCTAGCCTCCAACTTCCTATTTGTGGCTTTGTCCTTATAGAATTCTCAGAATTAACCCTACAGAGTCAGGAGGAACAAGCCTACGGAGTCCATAGAAATGAGCCTATAGAGTCCATAGAAATAAACCTGCGGAGTCCATAGAAATAAGCCTATGGAGTTCGTAGAAACAAGCCTGCAGAGTTTGTAGAAACAAGCCTGCAGAGTCCATAGAAACAAGCCTGTAGAGTCCATAGAAACAAGCCTACAGAGTCCATAATTCTTCTAGATAGAGATCAAAATGGAATGTTCACTATATATCGCCTGTGTCTTTTTCTTGAGCATTATCCACATCAAAGATCACTAAAACATGTTATGTATTAGACATTAATGACAAAGTAAAGGTTTAGTCTTTGGTACAATATAAACAAAGCAAATATCTATTTTTCGTGTAATAGCTATCTAAGAATCTAATATTTGCATAAGATAATATCCTTTGAGAGATGGATTGAGGGAAGTATTATGTCAATAATTAGCCATATTCTGAGCTCATAAATCATTTCTTCCTCTTTCAATGAGGCATCTACTAGCTCATCAATTCCCTCAGATCAAATACACAAAATTCACCCTTTAGAATCAACCTTCCAATTTCTTTCACTCAGGGAATATCATCTCTTTATTCTTGATGCTTTCCCTACTCCTCATGAGTATGGGCAACTTAACAACCAACCTAGTTATGACCCTAACATCAAATTAATTATTCTCCTTGGACCTTCATCCTGTCAAACCCATTTCATTTATGGGGGACTTGACAAACCTCTTAACATTACTATCACCTACTCTACACCTCACCCATTTACCTCTAGTTTCTCTTACTTGGATAAACCAAAATTTGCCAAAACATACCTCCATAAATGTGCTTGGAAAGGATTTGGCCTTGGATGATATGAGCATAGCCCACACAAGTTGAATTTGATTGAGATTAGAAAGTCTCGTGAGAAACATGACCTTGGTTTCATCTTACCTAAGAATAAATCCAAAATGCCTACCATCACCATTATCAAGGAAGACATCCCTTTCTCACCAACCTCTTCCCCACTAGAATGTGAGGGTGATGACATCATCCCACCTAACTTTTTTTTCCATCAATGTGATTAGCCTCAGACCCTTGACTTACCAAAAGGATGGGATAACAATAACCATTCCTCTAACTCATCCTAAACTATTACAAGATGACTCTTATTTCATTAACATCATTCAGTATTAGGATGATGACTTTATTTGCACCTAGCTCGATGTAGAAGATCATTCTATCCACAAATCTCTCCTTCTTGAGACTTTCACTATGTTGAACGAATATACCAGGGTTATTAACATGGGCACTCAAGATAGTCTACTCATCATTAAAATCAGATAGTCTCTAGATTCTATGGAGAACCAGGACTTCACCTTCCTCTAGGATTGTAGCATAGCATTCACTTGGTCATATACTGGCATGCCCAAAATAGACCCAACCATTACCACCCATAACATCATAACCAATCATGATGCTAAACCTATTCAATAGAAGCCTCATTAGATGTACCCTCACATAGCTCTCTTTGTGAAAGAAGAGATTCAACATCTCTTTTCTATCAATTTTATCCAACCTATCAACTATCCCCAGTGGATCTCTAATGTCCTTGTCACCAAAGTTATGGGGGGACTTCACTTTTGCGTAGACTTTTAGGACCTTAACGTTGCTTGCCCAAAAGATGAATTTCCTTTACCAATCATCGACTAACTTGTTGATCTTAGATCTGACCATGAGATGCTCTCTTATGGATGGTTCTTAGGGTATAATCAAATATTGATTACCCTTGAAGATCAACACAAAACTAATTTTACCACTCCTTGGGGGATTTTTTGTTACAGAGTCATGCCCTTTAGTCTGAAGAATGCCAGTGCAACCTACCAATTAGTAATGACCTACATCTTTCACAACATCATTCATAAGATAGTATAAGACTATGTAGATGATATTCTCAGAAAATCAAAGCTTTGAAAAGATAATTTAGTCATCCTTAAGATCATCTTTGAGTGACTTATTCATTACCATGTTTATCTAAACCCTAAGGAGTGTATCTTTAGGGTCATATCAGGGAAGCTTCTTGGCTTAATTGTCTCCCTTCATAGAATTGAAGTCAATCCCACCAATGTCAAAGACATTTTGGATATACCTCCTCCTATCAACCTTAAGCAACTTTGTAGCCTCCAGTGTAAACTTCAATCTATCCACCGCTTTATCTCTCAACTATCCGACTGATGCCAACCTTTTCATCACCTCCTCAAGAAGGACATCTCTTTTAAATGGGGTTAGGATTGTCAAAATGCATTTGATTCCCTCAAATACTACCTTCTCTCCCCACCATCTCTCATTCATCGAAGATAAATTGAACCTTTTTACCAATATGTCTCTGCCACTGACCATTCTCTAGGGGCAATGCTTGTACATCAAGATGACAAGCACAAAGAGCAAGCCATTTACTATATAAGCCAAACACTTATAGAGTATGAAACTCAATACACCCATACTAAAAAAAATTGCCTCGCCCTGGTCTTCATATCCACCAAGCTTCATCATTACCTTCTTAACCATAAAAAATTTATCATCACCAACACTGAACTGCTCAAGTATATGCACTATAAGCCATATCAAAACCAATGAATGGCTAAATGGCTCATGCTTTTAGATGAGTTCGATCTTGAATTCCTCTAGTAAGAGTCAATAAGAGGGTAAGTAATTTCTAACCAATTGGCCAAAGCACCTTTATTAGATAACTAACCTCCTCCTCTTGAGTTTCTTGATGAGTCCATCACTACCTTTTCTCAAGCGAATTTCACCTACCAAGTAACCATGTTATTTGATGGATCCAAGTGTCAATGTGGTGGGGGAGCTGGTATCATCCTTATTCCATTTAATGATGAGTCCCTACCTTTGTATTTCAAACTTTATTTTGAATTCACCAATAACATGGTTGAGTACGAAGCCCTAGTAATAGGTCTCCAAATTGCCTTAGCCTTGGGAGTTAAAACAATCAATATATTTGGTGACTCCCAACTTGTAGTCAACCAAATCAATGGAATATACTTGTTTAATAATGATGTTCTCCCATGATATAGATAATTTTTTGATGTACTATTAATGTCATTTGAACACTACCATATCCAAACCACCCCATAGTCTACAGACAATTCTGCTAACATAATAGCTTCTCTTTCTTTCTAGATCCCGTTTGTACCCTCTGAATCTAAGATATCAGTCATTATTCATCACCTTATTAAACCTTATTTTATAAAATTGGACTCCCCTAACATATTTAGTGTGGAGGAAACCTAACTTGACTTTTGGTATTAGTAGACCTTTGACTATCTTAACCTTACCTTCATTCCCCCTGGTCTTTTCAGGAATGTTCAAAGGGTGTTTATTTAGAGCACTTCCTATTATACCATACTCAAAGGAATCCTTTATAAACTTGGCTTTAACAGTCTTCTTTTCTGTTACCTACGCAGTCATGAAGCCTCTCACACTATTAAAGAAATTCATGATGGGATTTGTGGAGGACATTTTAGTGGCCTAGTTGTCATTAAACGTATCCTCCACCTTGGCTACTACTGGCCTAACCTCAACCAAGACTATTGTGATTATGTAAAAAAGTGTGTTAAATGTCAACATCACACTAATCTTCATCATGCACCTAGCCATAGTCTTCAGGTATCCAAGGATTTTTGGCCCTTCTCACAATGGGGTTTAGATTTTATTGGTGAAATCAACCCTCATTCTTTGCAACGACATCAACCTATCATCACTAAAATAGAATATTTCACCAAGTGGGTAGAGGCTTCCCTTCTCATTTCAACTAAAGATGACAAAATCATTGACTTCATCAACCATAATATCATCTACCACTTTGGTGTTCCCCACAAGATCATCACTGATAATGGCAAATATTTTAAAAATAAGAAAGTCCAAGGGCTTTGTGACTCATATGGCATCAAGCTCAATTTTTCATCACCCTACCGTCCATGAGCAAATGGACAAGCTAAGGCCTCTAATAAAACCCTCAATGACATGCTCACCAAAATGGTCAATACCTCTGGTCAGGATTGGCATGTACATTTTCCTTTTGATTTGTGGGCATACTATACTATTAGGTGTGGAGCTTGATTAACTTCCAAGATCAGAGGTTAAAATTTTGATGTTATTTTAGCTAGATTTTGGATCTCATTCTTTGTGTGCCTGATGGTGTGGGGGGTTACAAAGGGGGGGAACCCCCTTTGTGGGTTCTGAGGGGGATGACCCCCCTGGTGAGGGGTCCAAGGGCCGTGTGCCCTGGTGGGGGTTTGGGGGCAACGCCCCTGAAGCAATTTTTTTATTAAAATTGCCATGTAAAATTGTAATTTTGTAGTCAATATGGGCCATTGATTGAATGTTTCTAGATTTAACAGTAGAGGTTATGTTTAAGTGTTTTTTTCCCTAAAATGTATTGAAACATGGCTGAGATGGAAAAAATATTGTACAAAGAGAGGAGGTAGAGAAGGTAGAGAGGTGTAACAACTTTTGTTGTAGGATTTGTTTCTCCCTTGTATTTCTAAAAATAATATACTATACAAGTTTGATGGATGTAGCCCATCTTGGGTGAACCACGTTAAATCTGGTGTCTCTTATTTTGTGCATGTTTATGATTATTTTCCATATTTTTGATTGATTCATGTCATAGTTTCTCTTATATGTGATTTGGAGATAAATCTATGTTTTATTTTATCCTAAAATGTACTAACATTTGAACACCTACATGTGCTATACCTTTTTCTCTTGCATTTGGAACATATGTGATCTTGCCTCTTGAAGTCCAAATTCCTTCTCTTCTCATATCTTTGTAAGATCTCATATTGAAAGATGATTATCATCAAGAATGTTTAGCTCAGCTTGAGCTACTTGATGAACATCATTTAGTTGCTCTCACCTATCTTCACATCTACCAAGAGTGGGTCAAACACACCTATGACAACCACCTAAAAGTGACAGAATTCAATATAAGAGAACTCATCTTAAAATAAAATCAGCATGTCACCAATATGGAGAAAAATAAGTGGGGCTAATTTGTATTCAATTGGCTTGGACCTTATATCATAACTCATAAGTATGAATTAGGAGCTTATCGATTATCTTCCTTCGAAGGCAACCTAGAACCTGAGCCCCTTAATGCTTCACATCTGCATCCTTTCTTTTGTTAAAAATGATCAAACTCACCTTTTATCTAACTTAAGTTCATCCCTTGCATACTAACCGCATTCATCTCCCTATTTTAGAGGCAACTAATTGAAATTGAATCATGTGATTATCCATCACAAGCATACCATAGTCTTGAACAATGGATACCATGGCTTTACCCATGACATGATTCTCATGGTACTTTCTATCCCTTTCCAAGATGGATTCCCATGGTCATTGTCACCTAAACCTCTTTTCACCTATTTAAACTTCTTGTGATTTTAGTTTTGCCTCCATAAAGTTGAACCTTTAACCCTATATAAACATGTTTATGCCAAAGCAAAAATCAAACAAGCAAAAGCAAACTCATAACCAAAAACAATCATGGGCCATTCCTAGCATTCACATACTGCTCCCTTAAAGGACAACTACTGAAAACAAATAAAAATTTCTCAAATTAAGGTGGATTGCTCCATTGAAGGACAACTATAAAAAGCATTAAATAAAGCATACAAACTTAGACCACTCCCTTGAAGGATGGCTGAGTAAAGCATTTGTCAAAAGCGTAGCAATTTATTAGAAGCTTCTTGCATCAATAAGCTTCCCTTGACCCACAAGCAACAACACAAATAAGCAAAGGACCCATTATTAAGCAAAAATAAAAGAAAAATAATTCTAAAAGCTGTAATCATCTCTCACAAGCAATAATCTTGGAAGCCGCAATCATCTCTCATGAGTAGACTTCCCACTTCGATCAATCTACACCATATATGACATAAACTTGTTTATACTGACTCTTTGGAAACCTACAAAAGACACATGCTAGTCTTACAAGAAGGTTCCATATTTCATCCATCTCCCCTTTATACACTATAAGAAAGGAATTTTAAGCTCACTTGACACAATGAATGCTCATGCAAAGCATTCAAAAGGCTTAGTTTCCTTCAGCCATTCCAATTTTGGTTTTGTTTTAGTCCTTGCCAAAGAAGAATCATCATTCCCTCTTTTTATCCTCTCGTAATTAGTTGATGTATCCACGTAGATGTTTCTCTTTGGAGTGTCTTCTCTTTCTCACATCTAAAGTTATTATTCAATCTCAATTTATGTGTTTTACCTTAAGCAACAATAACCTTAATCATAAACCACAACATATCAATATCTATCATGAACTAAAGCAACAACATCATTAGCATATCCATAAAAAATCATATCAACATCATAACATACATGAACAACAAAGCAATAAACCATTTCTACCACATGTCTAAATATAAATGAAGAAGTGTACTTATAAATGAGGAAGCATGTACTCATACATCATTAACATGAACATTGTCATCATATCAACATCATCATAACCATGAACATAAACAACATACATCTCATCACATGCCTAGCTAGGTGAGTCCACATCATCAAATATCATCATGAGAATAAACAAACATCATCAACATATCCATCACCATGTTAGAATCATAGCATCCATAAACAATGAACAATAAAACATCTTCACCACATGTCAATATAAATTAGGAAGCATATACTCATTAAATTTTAACATGAACATCATCATCATTTCAATATCATAAACATAAACAAAATACATCTCATCACATGCCTAACTAGGTGAGTTAATATCAATAATATCCATAACATAAGCATAATCAATACACCATAATCAATGTAATATCATCACATCATAAATATCATCAAAACCGTGAATAATGAGCAATAAATAAAGATCATATATATAACTCATGAGTCTAACATCATAATCTATACAAATAATATATATCTCTCTCAAAAATGTACATCTAATCGTATTAGCTCATAGGCCAGTATCAAAATGATATACACCATATAATATATCTTAACTATGTCATAACTATGCCCCTAGGGCACTACTATCTCCTAGAGCACCACTAGGTCTTGGTATTTATCCCCCTAAAGTACCTACCTATCCACTTATGAAAGCAACCCACTGAACTGGTGTCACCATGCTGGCACCACCTACCAAACTAGCTCTGTACTTGACCTATTAGGGCTCATCAGGATACCGCATCAGGATTTTAACCTTTTAGTATTGTAACTCCACCATTATGGCTAGGTATCATGTCATAGGGATAGTGCATGGTGGTCCTATAAGTGCTACAACTCCTCCCATCTATCTTAAAGAGTCTATCTCCTGGGTAACCAAGGCTAGTGAAGCTCTAGCTTGGTCCCTCTCACTTATGAGTGTGGCCACCTGACCCTATAAAGTAGCAAGCTAACCCTATAATGCTACCACTTATGCCTATGCCATGGCTAACACTGCTCTTACCTATGCATCTGGGGCAACCCCTTATACCTGTGCCCTCTGGCCTCCTCTTTCAGTTGGGTCCACATCCATAGGCTACCTACCACCATCATCTCCACCAAAGTTTTCTACCACATATAGAGCTTGGTTCCATGCAAAGTAGCCATCTAAAAAACTTGCATCATCTATAGTCAGCCTCACTGGTATCTACTGATGATCAAGTAAAGTCTACACTGGCTATGGCTTTGGTAGAAGGATCTCTACATCCTCATGCCTATATCTGGGGAATGAGCCTAGGATACCCTAAACTAGGTCAAACTATCTTCAAACCCTATCAAATGGGATGAGATCTACCTCCCCATCCTACCTACTGAAGATCCACCTATAACTCTACAGGGATAAAGTTTGTATCTTGTATCTAGCCCATATTAGAAACTAAAGATATGGCCTCCAGGTAACATCACCAATGACTAAAGAAGTTAATGCATCTCTAAACTAATCTACATCATGTGCTCCTCCTACACCTGAAGCAACAAAGTTACCTCTCCACTGCATGAAACTAATCAAGAAATCTATCTAAGCGTACCCTATCCATGATAGCCCCATTGACCTCAGTACTCAGATGTTCTCATAAGCCCTTCAATGTAAGACAAGCTTGATGTTAATTTTGTACCTCTTATGATCTTTGAAACCCCATAGCTCCCTATATATCTACATAAGGAGCATAGGTACCCATCCAAACATTGTGCATCCTAACAACATCTTGACCAACACCCCTAATAGTAGATAGGGAAACCTCTCACTGCTTGAATCTGGAAGGGCAAAGCATGACACAACCATCATCATCATAGTCATCATTTTCCTCTTGCCCTTTTCCCTCTGATAGAGTGTACAGTAACTAAAACCCATAATATGATACCTAACATGATCATTATCATCTCCATACATTAGATCCAATAACTCCTCATGCTCTTCTTGCTCAATGTGATATATTAGATCACCTTGAAGGTACAATTGAGTGATCTTGTGGACATCCTCTAGTAAGATAGTCATCTCACCAATGGGTAATAGGAACATGTTTATGGCTAGATCCCATCTCTCAATGAAGGCCATGATCATCATCATGTTACATGATATGTGCTGGTAGTGTCACATCACTCCCAGGTTGACCTCCTCATGTGTGCCCAATCTAGTAGGGTCATACCCTAGTAAATCTCTGTAAAGATACAGGGTACTTGATCCTACATTTGTATCTACTCTCAGGCCTATAATGTTCAATGGTAAAACACAACTTAGTCACCTATATTATTTTGCCTACGTACTTTGCCTTTTCAACTATCTTATTTGCCATTAAGCCTTATACAATGCCTTATTTCTCTACCCATCTTACCCATTTAACCAATACCTACATTACCATTTACCTTACCCATCAACACTAAAATTTGTATTATTACCTGCCAAACCTACCATTTAACCCATAGGGTCAACCTACACCAAACAAATAACATCTAATATGCTTTAGACATTTTAAATGATATAAAGAAAACATTTTTAAACTATACAATCATCAATGGTCATGGTGACCATCGATGGTCAGGCATCCATCTCTTTACAGATGTCAAACATCGATGGTCAGTCCCAATCGTCGATGGTCACTATGGGTGTTCCATGAGTGGAACACCTAAAACCTAAACCTACCCAAAACCCAAGAACAAAACTACCATCTACTAGAGAATCCCCTACCATTCCTACCCTAACCTACCCCTAATTATCTTACCCTCCCAAGTGTGGACATCAACTTCCCATTAACACACAAAAATAAAAATACTTACCCTTAGGATGCATCCAGGTCAAGCCCTCTACACCCTACCCACCTAATAAACAATTGCTAAATTCAAATGTAATGCAATAACCAAACCAAGTGAACTACCAATTAAAGATAACCCCTACCTCATTCTTTGACTATCATTGAGGAGGAATCCACAGACCCACTATCCCTACTTGTCCATGTCCACACACACCCTGCATCCTTGCTGGTCCACTCGGTCCACTCATCCACCTCAACAATCAATCAACTATTCAACACTCACCCTTAGTTAATTTTGCCCAAATATGAAAAACACTAGATGCCAAAATCACATAAACAAAATGAGTCAAAATGAATTTCTTTTTACTTTTTAACCTCTATCTTTTTAGAGTTTGCACCCTACCATCGACAGTCAGGATAACCATTGAGGGTAGGATGACCATTGATGGTCACCTTTAGGCCCCTTGACCATTGATGGTCAGGTTGTTTACCTTTTTAATCTCACCTCAAACAACCCCTTTTAAATCAAAATCCTATCAAAGCATCCACCCATAGAGACTACCTTCTCCACCCAACTCACCCAACACTTTTGCTTGGTCCTTTGACCATAATGACAACACTTTCCATGCTGACCTTTTAAACTTGCACCACCTCATGCATACCATACCCACTTATGTCTTCTTAGGAACACTTCCTACCTTGAATACCTACAACTTCACCTGACCAATTTATGTTTTCAATAAGAACACTTCCTGCCTGGGATACGCACAAGAACACAAACATTACCTAGGGGACTTATGTTTACAAGTGTACCCAACCACCATACCTAAATATGGTCACGTGGTCTACTTGTCACTTATCCTTCTAAGCACTAACCTTTATTTTTACCAACCATGGCAACCTAGTCATTGTGTGATCTTGGCTATTGCTATTAGTTCCCCTTTTTGCACATGTTTGTACTTTAGTACCCAACCTACCACACACTTCATTATCAACTTAGCAACTTATCAAACCCACACTTGATTCTATTTTACCTCATCGACTCTCGATTTGAGGGGAACCACCTCCTCCCATACTCAAGGCAAACCTGACTTTGACCCATAATCCATTTTTGTTTTATAGGTTTTTTATTCAAGCCACATAAAAAAAGGGAAAAATATAGACACTTGAAATCTACACATAACAATTTCAAATGTTATAGTTCCCTTAAACCACCTTAGGTCCCCTTTAGGCCTAGCCTTAACATTTTTGACCCCTAATTGAACCCAACTAGGCCTAACCTAAGTTAGTTGACCTTCTAGATAAAACCCACCTTTTAACCAAGCTTGACTTTGACCATTAACCATCGATGATCAGGATGACCATCGATGGTCACCTTGACCATCGATGGTTAGGCTTCACCACCTAAACCAAAGTAACTCACCCTTAGCTTTGTCTTGATTTTTTATAATTAACTCATCTAAATCTGCATGCGAGCTATTGCATGCATGAGTTCTAATTAGCAAGCCTAGTTGAACCTTCACTTGGACCTCTTCCTTATGCTTATAAGAAGAGAGGATCAAGAGGTGAAAATGGGCCATGACTTGAAGAGATTTGCATCTAAAGCCTTTTTTATAGGTCACTTCCTTTAATAATCCAGTGATCAAACCATCACATTAGAGATTAAACTTGTCGTTACCCCTCAGTTGAGAACCAAGTATCATTACTCTACCAAAATTATGCCAAGATCTATTAATGAGCCAACCACCTCAACCATTCATCTGATCAACCTCCAATAAGCTAAGTATTTATCTTTGATCTATCAGTTACTTTGTTTTCATTTTTATAATTATTCCAACATCAAACGATCCTCCTAAAATTACCTTTTAAAAACCCATCAATCAGCCATTTACTACCCAAAGCCAACACACAGTAACTACCGATGGTTGCCTCAACCACCGATGATCTATCCAACCACTGATGGTCACCTTAACCATGGATGGTCACCCTAACCATTGACAATCACATTAACAGTTGATGGTCACTGTGGTAAAAGATAATAACCTATTTTCACCCACTTACCCTCAACCAAATCCAATGTAATATATCCTTACCTATTCACAAACCCCTATCCTATTTTTTGAGACAGACCTAAGCCATTTAACATTGGTATTGACCTACTTATTTCTATAATTAGTCATTATAGTCTAGTTCTTTATCAAGTATTTATTATGTTAAATTTTATCACCTTCTATTATTGATGCAAGTATTTTATCTTCTATTTTCTAAACTTAATTATTTAATAAGTGTGGATTGATAGCCCTTGAGGAAGCTCTTGCTTTCAAGTTCTAGCTATTGCTAGGCAAACCACCCAACTATCTATCTAAACAATAATTTGTTTTAGTGTTTTCATATTTGCAGGTCATCCTCCCAAGCCAAAGAAGAGCTCTTCATAATCTTTTGATCAATGCACACACAATCAAATAGGTTTTTCAACCACACCCACATCTAGTTGTTTTCTCTTCCTTTGTCAAAATATAAGTTGAAACTCTCTAAAATAATCATGAAAATTGAAGCACTCAACCTTGCTCACACATTTTGACTGATGACCCCCATCATAGTTCCATGCAAATTAATTCTTAATAGGTCTTCTACATTCTCTAGCTCTATACCCAAACTAATTACAAGTATAATAATAACCATTGAAATTTGCATACCTCATGGCATTTGGTTGTCTGATCTGATTTGTCTTGAATATATTTGCACCATTATTCCTTGTCTAATGATTTATCTTTAAAGGTTGATTGTCCTTGTTCACATTAGTCTTCATCTTGTCTTGAGTTGTAGTCTCTGGTTCTTATTTGTATCTAAGACCAATCTTATCACTTGCATGATTTTGATCATTTAGAATGTTGTCTAGATCATTTGAGCTCTTTGCAAATCTCACAAATAACATTACCTTACTAAATACCTTCTTTAATTATATTTTAATGACTCTTTTTCAATTACATACCTTACACATTCATCTTTTTTAGATTTTAGGCTCGTAGACATGATTTCCAATTGACAACTAGGATGCTTGAGCATATCTTCATGATCCTTGACATCTTCATCCATTCTTTCCTTGAAAACATTGAATTTCTCCTCAAAGTCCTTGAGTTTAGATTTCATCTTCTTATTGATCTTATTCTCAACCTTCAGTTCTTCATGAGCATTTGTCATTGCAGTCTCATAGTCCACATCACCTTCATCTGAATCACTCCAAGTAGACCTATTTTGATATGAACAACTACCTCCCTTAGCCATGAACATATCTTCTTCTTCAACAAGACCATCATCTTCATGATCATACTCTAAGTCACTATTTTCACTCTCATCTGATGAGCTACAATCTTATTTAGTGTATAGACTCTTCTTGTCTTTGAAGTACTTCTTGTTGTTGTTAAACCTTTTGAATTTCTTTTTGATTTTATCATACCTGAACGATCTCTTACCATAATCATGACCTTGATAATGTTATTCATCATCATCCTTCTTATACTTATGAGGGAAATTATTAGTAAAATGTCATATCTCACCATAATTGAAGCATTTAAGGGGTATTTTACCTTTATACTTATCTGAACCTATTCTCAATTTCCTTAAAATCAAAGTAATTAGTTTATCCTTATCCATATTAGTAATGTCATCCTCCTTGAGTTTCTTACCTTGGTACTTGTTTTTTGTCTTCATTTTAGTCTTGAAAGCTGCTTCCTTCTTTGTTGTTATATCATCATTCTTCCTCATCTCATAAGTACTAAGGGTGCCATGCAATTGATCCATCTTCAACTGAGTGAGGTCATGACTCTCTTCTATAGTAGATACTTTTGAATTAAACTTGAGGGATAGGGACCTTTATACCTTTTAAACTATAGTAGCTTATTCAAGGTTCTCTCCAAAACCTCTGATCTGTCACAATCTCATCAACTCTCTGTAGAAAGGATACCGCAGTATCTTCTTCATTCATCTTGAGACTTTCAAATTGCCTTATGTGAGTTTCTAACTTAGCAAGCTTGACCTCTGAATCTCCTTCATAAATGATCTACATTTTATCCCATATCTCTTTAGTGGATTTAAAATAGATTAACTTGGTGTATTTAGTCTCTGAAAGACCACAAGTAATGACATTCATTACCTTATAATTGTTCTCAAACAACTTCTTGTCTACAGTACTAGATGGAGGAATAGTAGGAGCAACATAACTATCCATAATAGATTGCCATACATTAAACCCTAAGGACATAATGTATGTCCTCATCTTGGCACTCCAAAATGCATAATTAAATCCATTAAATATCAGTGATTGCTTAGTAGAGAAACCTCCTTGATGACTACCCATATTATACCTTAGATCACCTTAGAGTTTTTAAGCCTTTGCCAAAAGACCTGATCTGATACCAATTGTTAGAGGTAAAATCACTAAGAGGGGGAGTGAATCAGTGAGCCTAACTATTTCAATTTCAATCGTATTTATTTAAACTATTAACCAATCAACATATATCAACTTGATCAAGAAGCATTAACAAGAGAGCTCATACATTCAATGCATACACAAGATCAAACACATAACACATAGTCCTTGTGGGAAACCCTCATGGGGAATAAAACCCACTCTTAATTTTGTAACACAAATGGATTACTTTCTTATAATAAATTACAAACAAGAGACTAATCAACTCCTTTAGACTAGAAAACCTTGATCATATCCTCCTGACCAAAGGTATTTAGTAAAACACATGTTTCACAAAGAAAAACTGCCCCTAAGGTAGACCAAGTCATTTAAACCCTCCTTTAAACACATCCACCTTATAAATTATGTATTCAACACCTAATGATGGATCTCTATTTTCTAACATCTACATAAACTCTCTCTTTCTCAAACATGCCTCTCACATAGGCATGCCAAAATCTCTCTCCTTCTTCACTCAATCTATCCTCATATGCACACTTAGACCTATTTACATATCCTCAAATTAAAAGAGAACAATTTTGAAATTATGAACATGACCTATAGGTCATACACATATTCAAAAAATTATTTTTCTTATTAACTCAATCAACAGGCACACTACCTATCCTTCACTCCACAACTCTCACATCCACCTTGCACACATCTCTCTCACATAAAGACTAGAAACCAACACATTTGGTATCATTATATATAGAAAAATCATGAATTATCAAGTTCAAAATAATCTTTTTTGTCCATAATACATGCCTTCACCCTTAAGGTATCTCACATGGGTCATATTTAAACACAATCTACTTTTAATAGGCCTAAGTCACTTTTAGGTCTTATAGCAACCCATTCAGCGCTTTGACACTTATTCGAGCATAATAAGAACATAAGAACACTTTCCAAAAGCATGGAACCATTTTACATGGTCTATTGGTCGTCCTTAAGTGCTAAAATTCATCATAATACCCTTTTGATTAA
This sequence comes from Torreya grandis, assembly GCA_037957365.1. Lineage (NCBI taxonomy): Eukaryota > Viridiplantae > Streptophyta > Pinopsida > Cupressales > Taxaceae > Torreya > Torreya grandis. The sequence continues at coordinate 2,566,998 of JARHVA010002104.1, read as the reverse complement.
GCACAATTGCTCAAACAACTCTTTGTACACACAGTCACCATGAATGAATACATAGTCACTATGAACGAATACACAATCAACTTGTAAACCTTTGTTCATATTGCATATGATTATAAAAACATTCAAAATTCACATAGATCATCCTTATGGAGTCTAAAACACTCCCCAATATCTAATTCGTCAATATATATCTAAATAATATCAAAACAAGCTTGAACAATTTTCTCGGGTCACTTACAGTCCATGAACACACATTCAAATTTGAACCTTCATAACTATGTCTATACATAATTTTAGATCTTCAAATCCATATTTCCAGAGGAATATTTTAGTCCTCTACAACTTTTCTTTTAACTACATGAGCAAATTTGGTCTAGATTGAAAGATATGGTTCAAAAACCACAAACTAGTTTTTCCCTTTGTAAAAATTTAAATATTTAAATGTCAATGATCACAGTTAAAAAATGAACATTATACTCACATCTTGTGTCTTATCAGCTTTAGATAAATTATACACCATTTATCTTGTCTGGTCTTTAACACATGGGCACCAATGTTCAAATGTTAAACCTTAGTTACTTTGACCTCATGTCGTGTAATGTTGTAATGTTGACTTCATGTATTCCATCAATCTCTGTGAATCAACCAGGTCTTTAACTATCAAAACTCATCATTCAATCAATCTATATGAACACCCACTCACCATTTGATCTTTATCCTATACCTTTACTTAATCATTAAACCTCAAACACTTGTCCTCATCAAGCAACATCCTAACATCTTGGAACACACACACTCCATTGATCTTCTGTAAGATGCTCGATCTTTATCTTTGCTAAATAACTATCACATTGACCCATTTGACTCTACGTGCATCATTGGATCTGGAAGAATGAACTCCCATGAATTATTGGATCTTTACTAGGTATAGATATTTAGCATTATGCAAATTGACTAAGTATGAGGACCAACTGTAATATGTCTGGAATGCCAATTTTGCACAGATATATCTTTTACCTCGATCAATCTCATGATCTCACATTTGCACCATATGAACACCTTTCATACAGGAATCTAATCATGTCAAAAAATTGTATTGAAACCTTCATGTGTGTAAGATATAATTCCATTAAAATATCTTCTCAAAATATTCTATCATATAGCCAACTATGCTTAGAACTTGTTTGGGAGACCAACTTTGCTCCTTCATAACTTTTGCCATAGTTCAATGCAAGATTTGGAATTTAGCACAAATTAACTATAAAAAAAACTAAACAAACCCATATGATCACCTTCTCCTAAAATTTTCACATGTGAGATGTATTCCACCATTAAAATGCTTACTCGACTCTTCTTATCACATTGCAAATTTGGCTAAGTATGAGAAAACACTATCAAAATGCTGGGGAGCCCAACTTTACACATGCATATATTTTGATGCGCTTCATCACATGATCTTAAATTTAGCACATAGAAAATAAGCACATAAATGAACAAACACATATATCATTTTTTCTAGACTCATTCATGCGTGTGAATGCTAACATCATCAACATGCTTACTCAGCTCTACTTGAACCCTTTGCAAATTTGGCTAAGTATGGGAACTTAGTGAATTCTATCTGAGAAGCCAACTTTGCACCCTCATATCTTTGATTGTAATTTAATACATGACCTAATATCTAGTGTATAACAACTAGGGACTAATGTGAATAAAACCATATGACCAACTCCCCTTGACTCATCCACATGTAGCAATTATGACATCATCAAATTACCTATTCAAATTTTCTACCACTAGACCCATCTACCAAGATGAAAACTATAGACTACCAAATGAATTCCAGTTATGCACAAAAGCTCTCCAATCATAGAAAACCTCTTATATAAACCCTTGCATATGCTCAATACTCAATATTATCCCTGAATATCTCTAGCCATGTCAAAACTAAAGATCAACCAAACCAACATCAAGCACACTAGGACAATCACATTGCACACTTTGTCATTGTCACTTAAGCTATCAAAACACTTCATCCACTCAACATGACACCTCCATGACATCACCATGACATCATTGATAGTACTCCAACACTTTGTAACCAAGAAAGGCTAATATGTGAAATCTTAGTTCTATCATCAAACAACATCATTTCTCTTTTAGAAAAATATATTTTAGGGATGGGTTTGAAGCTATTTAATTAGAAGCAGGATAAACCAAATATTTATTATCATATATGATTAATCTTGGTATAATATCCAAGTAAAAGGTGGATATGTATTTTAATTTCAACCTGAAATAGTCTTTGAAACATACATTGCCTTCATCTTCATAATCTGCCCAATAGTTTTCATTGTACACACAATGCTTATACTTGGTGCCCAAAATCCCTTCAATGAATCTATGGATATCAAATTCTAACATTATAAAAAATTATTGTTGATTCATTATTGTCATATAAACATTGATTAATTTATCATTATTCAATGAAAAAAACTATATTTCCCAATTGAAATTGGGAAATGTATCTCATTTTTGTGTTTTTCTACCAAAAAACCATGTACTCTAGCTAGTTGTCAACACAATTCCAACAAAGTCCACATGTCACTTATGTAATTTATTAACTTGTAAGGAATGCCATTGAAAGCACAAAATATGATGAACCAAATCCCCCACTTCATGATTGTATATGTTGATTGAACTAATACCCTTTTGTTGAAATCATTCTTTAGAAACGTAATCACATGAAAGATAAAAACATTATTCATGTGTCTGAAGTATCTAACACTTGCCTTAATTTTAAGTTGAGCATAAAATATATACACTCTATTATGTTCTAGGGCAATGGTTCATCTAGTTTATAAGCCTAAGAATATTTCCCTTCTTGCAAACATGTACACAAAATGCAAGGTCATGTAGAAATGACTTGTCTCCCTTACTTTGATGAGTTGTTTATGTATAGAAGTGTTTATAATTGATGGCCAATCAAATTTTTCAAATTTTTGAAGATGATGCATATAAACGTGTACATCCATTAGTTAATGTAATGAACAAATGGTATCCAAAAAACCCTGATGTGAATGGTGATTGTGTCATTTATTTTTTCAATAAAATCATTAATTGACAAGGTTTTTGGAGACTTCTTCACATTAGGCTACCTATTCTCCATCTAGTGTTTGTTCATAAACTTTGGGAATTTTATTGGATCTTCATCCTATAGTCACTAAGTATATTTAATGGTGATCTCAATGTTTTCTTCATATCATAGTATTCCCACCATGTCTTTAATATATTCTAGCATGAGCCAAAACACATGTTAATTGTCAGAATTAAATACTCCTCACCTTTAGGATCATAATTTTTTTCACATGCTAACACAATCTATAGACACTACATTGAAATAAGAAAATTCGTCACTTGAGGAAAACCACTACCATATACCCATCTTGTGAACTTAGTTCTTCCTTTATATTTGGTTATGTCAATAAATTATTGCATGTTGATGTGTCCTATGTTCATTTATATGATCTACTCATAATTTGAGTCTAAGTTATAAGGTGGCCTAATCCCTTAAAACTTGTACTTCATTCTGGCTCTCATAAACATCTAACACATACAACCAAAGAAAACTAAAAATTTCAATTTGAGGAAAAAGTCTCCAAAATTTGTTTACAAGATAATGACTTGAGGGCTTGTTTTAACAATATATAATATTAAAAATCTTGATGCAAGGATTGGAACATCATTTAGAAACTATATTGTCTGTGCATTGAAGACTATGTAGAATATTTTAAAGATGAAGGACATGCACATTTTAGAGACTATTCTAAGATGACATTGAAGTAGATCAATTCATTTGACTGGAAGAATGTGCTAATAAGAATCACACATGATAATAAATGTTTGGTTAATCTCACTTATAATTAAATAACTTCATATCTTATCCCTAAGATAGATTGTTATAAAAGAGAAGTAATGTCACATGATGATATAACTAAGATTGTTATAGAACATAACCTTTTCTTATTACATAAGAAAATATCTAAATGCACTGTAATTAAAAATCATTCATTTGGAGATATTAGATCACCTAGATTCACTCTTAAAAATAATTACATGAGCCAAGCAAAATATTATTGTTCTATAAGGAGGTATTTACTATAAAATAACATTGATAATAAAATTGAAGGTGATGATAGTTTGAGTCATAGAAAATCATCCAAGGACACTTATGACCATGAAAACCTACGTGTCAAAAGTAATCCTAAAATACTTTTTAAGGAAAATGAATAGGAGAAGGAGAAATATTCATTTTTTTCATAACCCATTCATTACTTATGTCCTCCTATTGGTCTCGATTCTCCTAGATTTAACAACAATACTATCTTCCAATTTATGATTTCTAACCAAATTAAAGATTATATTCTTAGTCTTCTAAATTATCCAAAAGCATCACTAAAACAAGACCATGTTTAGACTTTACGTATTCCACTTGTTACTTAGTCACATTTATTAAGATTGATATAGGGACTTAATGTGATTATCCTATCATCAAGACACTAATTTAGCTCAATGAGGTAGTCAAGAAGAAGAAGATGATAATAAAACCTCTTGCTATAGATTATGAAGGAATAACATCCTTGTGGGATCCTCCATCACCCAAAAATCCTAAATTACTTTTTAAAATCATGACTAATGAGAAAGGAATTAAACATGTTGAGATAAAAACTCTCATTAGTGACAAGAAAAAAAAATATATTAGTTGGTGATTATCAAGTCTCCATAGTGCTGCTAGGAAAGTCTACAATGGAAAGAAATAATAATAATGCACAAGAGTCGCTGGATAATTATTCAATGAATAAAAAATTGAATAGAAAAGTATACATTAAAATTAGAATAATACAAAGAAAAAATTATCAATTGGAATTGTATGTTCAACACCTCACCAACTCAATCAAAACTTATTCAATACACGTACCTCTAGTGATCACATTTTTGACTAAATATGCTCTTCTAGTAATTTGAGAAATAGGGAATATGGACATAGCCATTAAAACATGGTCTAAGAAATAATTGATGTAAGGATTCACATTCATTGATGAGGTTATAATAATATTGATAAGATTTAAACGGGGTTGGACACACTAAAAGGTTCTGAAGTGAAGTTCACTAAGGAGATGGCAATCATAAAAACAATTTCGCTTAATTTCTAAGAGATCATCCAATTGGTTTTTTCTTCACTTGTTTCAAAATTGATTCTCAACGATGAATATTGCAGTCTTCTTATCAAATGGTAAAACACTTTAAAAATTTTAATGCAAATGCTTAAGAATTGTAAATAAGGGTTGATGGTGTCAAAGACTGGAGTAATATAGTATGTTTAGGCATTCAGGTCTCTCGAACCATTTTGATTTCTATTATGAACAATACAAAATCAATTCCATGTGTAATCTCAATGAAAAATTGTCAATTTTATTCAAATTCAAGTCTTTTGTATCTTTGGGTTTTAGTGCTTCTTCCATCAGAAAATTCATAAAAATCTATTTCTTGTTCAAAGAAAAAGAGATTAAATTGACTAAGTATTACCTTTTTATAAAATTTATCTCAGAGGTATAGAATGTGTGTGAAGTATGCTTTAGATATTAAGGTTTCCTTGAAATAGATAAGATGAAATATTCAATTGAAAGATTTAAACAGTTAAATTTTGTACAAATTAACTCTTAAAAACTTGAAAAGTTATAAACAAAAATTTTGGGGCCATTTACAAGGGACTTTTGAAAAAATAGATAATTTTTGTAGAGAATAAAGGAAGAAACTTGGAGTTATTTTTCCAAATAAAATGCAAGGAAGTGTTACATGTCTTTGTGCCTCTTTCTGAGTAATCATTATTCATAAGTCTATTATTTCATTCTATCTTTTTTTTTCTTAATTGAATTGAACTTTTCATGTTGAATGTTAGTATATTTAATTATTTTTTATGTGAACTAGTATTAATTTCTAAATTTGTTTAATTGCATGCACATTCTCTTCTATCTTCTACACATTCTCTCTCTTTAATGCTTATTTAGGTTTAAATTCAATACAAATTTGTTTGCACTTATTTTACATATTATTTTTCTGCATTTACTTTTTTAAAATAAAAGTATCCTCCCCTCATAGTAAAGGAGGGATTTTTTCTCTCCTTATTTATTGACAAATGCCTTATTTAATCTCTATGAAAAATATTTTTTAAATATTTTTGGTCTCCTTGATCGTATTTTTATGTTAAAATGCATTATTGGATGTACAAAATGTAAATAACAATCAACTAGTGTTAGGTGTGGCCTCTAACCTTAGGTTTGGAAATTCAGATGTGAAAAACTCTTATTTAGGCATCACATCCCACTCATGATTTTTATAGAAAATTCCTTTTGAATTTTAAGTTTGAATGATCTAATAAAGGTATACAAATATACCTTCCCACTTGGTACCACTATTTTAGTTGTGGACCTTGTAGATAATTACACACTAAAACCACAAAATGGGGTTGAATATAAATATTACAATTTAATGAAGATTGTCATTTTTGTGTATTTATTAGTAATACATTCATCCTATAACATAATGAAAAACTATAATATATTGAGGGAGTATTATTTTTACATCAATGATGATCAATCACATTCTACAAAATTTATCCAAATTGTGTTTACAGTTATTCTATGATAATTTGAATGAAGGAAATATCACTTTCAATCGACACTATAAATAGTTTGAAAATTATACATCATAGAAATAAGAATTTGTGCATGTTATATTGGGTGAGAAAAATACATGTGAAGATCAAATTTTGAAGTTTCACTAAAGTGAACCATAGAAAATGGGAGCATGATTATGTAGAATCATGGTTTAAACTAACCTTAACAAAATAGGAGTTGAAGTACAAGGATGATGTTAAATTGACAAAGGTAACAACCATCATTGTGTGTGAAAATCATCTATTTTCTTGGATTGCATCCCCCACTCAAAATGACAAGAAAAAGGGGAACAAATTTTAAAAAAGAGTTATAAGTTATGTATGTGTAATGATGGTTGTATATATCATTTTTTAACATCTTTATATTTCACATTCTTTCTTGTTAATTTTATTTTAATGAAAACTCCCACACCATCTCCTTTAAAATGGAAGATATCAACAAAAACTCTAAATATGTTGTGCATTATTGTTCTAATTCATTATTGTCAATAATTAAAACATTTGTGAGTTCTTAAACTATGATGTATGATTTTTGGACTATATATACTAATCGAAAAAAATATGTTTTTTCATTCAACTTATCACAAAATTTTTAAAAACACCTTTAAACAAACTTTGTAAAATTTGATTGATCACCATTGATTAACATAGTACACCTAAATATATTTTGAACTTTCTCTATGTTGTTGAATGCAATAGTTAATGATAGATGCATGAAAAATGTCAACCAATATTGAGTTATAATTTTTAGATTGAATCTCATTTTATGGTTTCAGTGTGTATCTATATGCAAATTTAAATTTTTTTATTAGGTGTAAAGATTTTATTTCATATCCTAAATTGGTCATCTAAACATTGAACTTTATATTAATTATTTATTATTTGTCAATTTATATATAATCTAATCTTTCAACTAGTACATCAAAAAAGTGTGCTTGCCAATACCAATTATTTGATTTCTAATTTCATGTGTACTCTCCTAATGGATACAATTTGTGAAATATGGAAATTTATAACATATGCATTTCCAGCTAAACATCTTTTATGTTTAAAAAAAATATTAATTCTAAAAAAATTATTGGAATTATTTTTTCTATCAATTTAGGTAAAACTTTCACCATACTCTTTCAAAACATCATTAACACACAAAATAAATGTAAATGAAGCAAAACATCATAATGAATAACAAATTCCACATTTTCCTTATAACAACAAATCATACAAGTGTGATTGATTTTGACATAGAAAGTCTTGCACATATAAAATAATATATGACTACATTTTTAATTTTGAATATTGTTCTGTAAACTATATACAATTGTTTTATGTCATTTCCAAAAGGTGTTTTAGGTGGTTCACAATTTTATTTTTATTTTTCTTCTTACTTCTCATTGATTGGGTAAGACCCTTGTGTTTTCATTTCAAAATTAGTCAAGAAAATATTTTATAGTTTCAACTAACATCTTGTCTTTCCACTGAAGTCTTATATACAATTCAAAAAATTCACATCATCTAGATCGTTAATTATTTTATGACTTCAACAAAAAATTCTTACCGAAAACCAAAAAAAAATTTGGACTGTTGTCAAGCCCTCTTCTTTTTGCTTTAATGGGTTCAATGTGAACATATTACCATCCTTCACAAGTGAGTATGTATTTTTTCTACCATCATGCATGTCACTTATATCAAAATTCCGTGGTCTTTCTAGCAACACATGACATACACCAAAAAAATTCATCTTTGTATGACCCAATCTGAAAACTAAGCATACATTTGTCATTTACTAACACTTGATTCCCCTTAAACAACTAAGACACTGTGTATGTTTGGGATGAAAAAATATCTTCAACCCAATCTTCTCTACCATATCATTTGAAACCAAAATATTCATGTTACCACTATAATAAATATAACCTTACAATACCTAAACAAATAAAAATGTCAGAGATGGAATGGTTCCCTCCAATCATGGCACTTCAATGGCCAATTATCCCTAGTTTTCCCCCTCTCATCTCATTTCTTTACTCATTTGAATTCATTCTGATATAATCTTAGATGTGGTTCTCTACATTATTTTTCCTTTTAGATTTGAGTGCATCTGTTGCGTCTCTTCTCCTTAGCCTTCCTTTTTTTGTTCTTTCCATACCATCTTTTAGGTGTTAATTTTACTAATATGGTGGCCTATTTCATTTTATCAACCCTTGGGTTTATTCTCTTTGTTGGTTTCTTTCATGTATGTGGGGTCTATGAACTTGGTTATTTCCTCCTTATTATTACTCCCAACCCATTTTTTCGGGCTTCCTCCCTCCTTTGGCTTGGTATCACTCTTCTCTTCCCTTTTGGTTTTCTTTTTGGATATCTCTATTACCTTTGTGTTCTTATTTTTCACCTATTAGTTTCATCTTTTAATCAATTACTATGCTTCCCTGTTGTGCCTTACTCTTGGAGCCATAGTGGTTATACTGGTAATATGCCGCAAGGAACTTGAATTTTTATATTAATCTTTAAGTTTGTGGCTTAGATGTTTTTGGTGTTTGAAGCTATAAAATATTTATCTATCTTCTCTTGTCAGGATTTTCTTTTGGAAGTTTGTTGGGTTTTAGTTTGAGTGCTAATAAAATATGGGTATGTGGTATAACTCTCTCTAGTGTGTCAAACTACAAGGTATTTTTCTTCTCCTTACTAGGATTTATATCTAAAAGGTTGTTTACATCAATGTGATAGTAAAATTTAGCTTTGTGGATTAGCTTCTTCTTGTGTGTGAAAGGATATTCTTCTCTTTGTTGGGTTTTGGCTTTGGAAAGATGTAAGACTGAGGTATATGTGTTTCAATAGTATGGGTTTATGATTTGGCTTCTTCTAGGTTGGAAGCTATAGGGGATTTGGACCTTCTTCCCTTTGTAGGGATTAGGTAATTTAAGGATGTATGGATGTGGTTTGTGTGTTTATACATTTTGGGTTTATAGTTTAGCTTCCTTTAGTGTGTGAAGATGTAAGGGATTATGACCTCCTTTTCTTTATTTGTCTTTAGTTCTAGAAAGATGTTAGGCTATGAATTATGTGTTGTTGAAATGCCTAGTTTCCTTCTCTTTCAACTGGGACTTGGTTTTTGGTTGAGACTTGGACCATGTTTCTAACTTTTTATTCCTCTTGAACCTATCTTCAGGCTTTATTTATTCCTATTCATGGATGAGGTTCCTACTTTTCCCTCTTTTAATCTAGCTTACTTCATTTATTCAATAGGATATACTTATAGTTTTAATTTATATTCATTTATAGAATCCTTGTATTAATTGTTTGTAGAGGTAGAATTTAGAAATATTCATCTTTTTGAAATACTAGATCAAGGGGCCAGGGTCTAGAAGAGGTTAATACGTGAACATGTCGCTTTCTAGGTCCATATTTGCTTAAATTTTTTGATCATGGTCGTGTGGATTTTAGTGGGATGAAATCTCACATATTCTTGTTATAACTCTTCATTGGGAGGTTACATTCCTCCATATTTCTCAAAAAAATTGGTTTTATTTTGCAAGCATGGATTTCTTTATGTGCTGAGCCTTAGACCATGTTTCTATATTTTTATTCCTCTTGAACCCATCTTCTAGCTTTATTTATTCTTATTCATGGATGAGGTTCCTACTTCTCCCTCTTTTAGTCTAGATACCTTCATTTTTTATATGAGATATGATTATAATTTTCATTTATATAAGCCTTATCTTGATTATTTATAGAGGTATAATTTGGAAATATTCCTCTTTTTGAAATACTAGATCAAGGGACTAGGGTCTAGAAGAGGTTTTTACTCGAACATGTCACTTTCCAAGTCTATATTTCTTAAAATGTTTGATCATGGTGGTGTGGATTTTAGTGGGATGAAATCTCCCACATTCTTGTTATAACTCTTCATTAGGAGGATATCTTCCTCCAACTTTCTCAAAAAAATTGGGTTTATTTTTCAAGTATGGATTTATTTATGTTATTCTTTAAGATTTCAATGGATGGTTCTTGGGATTATTTCTTTTGTTCCTTAGTTAGGGTTAGTTGATAGTTTTGTTGGGGTTGGTTCCTTTGATAATATGAATCAAAAGTCAATATAGACTATTAACTAACATGTTTATGGGTTATATATCTACCTTTGTTGTATCAGATGTTGACCTACTTTTTTTGGTTAGTTTATGATGCTCTTAATGTTTTTAAGTTGACGTGTTTAAGTGTTATGTATTTTCCTATTCATGGTTTGCGTGTTTCCCTTTATTTACCTTTGCCCCTCTCTCCTTCCTTGTTCAATCTTGTTTATCCTTTCTTCCTACTTTAATTTTTCTTATAATTTTTCTCTAAGTGTGTGGGCCCAAATTAAATCCCATAATTTACCAATAAAAAAATAACCTTACAACACTTACCTCTTGATTTGTATATGGTTTAGAAGATATTATTTCTTTGCAATAGTTCATTTTCTTCCTTAGTTGGATTCAATATCACTCTTTTCATCATAAGAGATTCTCCTTTGGGTCTTGGGGGCCTTAGTTTCCCACGCCATTTGAAATTAGGCCCAAAGGCTTGATTGGGTATAAGGGGGCCCTTGAACCCCATCCTATGAAAATTGGGCCTGAAGTTTTGATTAACTCTTCAGGGGCCTCATGGACCCTGCCCCATGTCTATTGGGTTTGAAATCCTATTGAAGCTTTGGGGGCCTTATCAATCCCTTCCTTTGAAAATCAAACCTAATTAGGTTAGGCCCCCACCCTATGTCTACTAGGATTGAAATCTTGATGGAGTATAAGGGGGACTCATCAGCCCCTTCCTATGGAAATCAGGTCCAAAATACTGATTAATCTTGTAGGGGAATTGTAGCCCCCACCATATGGCTGATAGGGACTGCATGTGGCTCTTAGCCCCTTACCTTTGTAAATTTGGGTTTGAAACTTGATTAAAAAATGAGGCCTCTTGAACCCTTTCTCAATGTTAGTTGAGATTTAAAGCCTGAGTAACACCCTAGCAAAACTACAATGTTTATCAAGCTTTGAAGCCTAACAAGGTTAAGAAACCATGATGGGGTTTGCTACATGTGAAACTATAAGTTAGTTTTTGGGCATATATTTTGATTCATTGCTATAATTTATGTGTCAATTTTTGGCATTATAAAGTTGGTTTCATCCGCCTTGTAATGGTGTTGTTATTAACTGGTGTATGCATCCAAATTTTCTCACCTCATCATTAACATCACTAATTACATCTATTTCCATCTAATTTATCCTAATATCATATTATCCTAGTCCTAGTATAATATTTCTAGTATATCCCCCCATCCTACACTAACCTTATACCATCCCATGCCTTATTAATTCACCTAAGTCCCCATTATCTACTAACTAGTCCCACTTGTCTAATATTTGGGAATTTAAATTTCCCATAACCCACCTACCTACCTACTCCTAGGCATTCTTACAAGCCTACCCCCTAATACTCACCTAATCCCATATTAATCCTCATTTAGTTGTATATGTACCTCAAGGTTTCTACTCTCTATAAATTTCTCTCATCCTCCACATTCTCGAGAGTTCTCCATTTCTAGAGAATTCTAAGGAATTTTAAATTCCTTAGAATTCCCTCCTTTCTCTCTAGAGTTTTATTTTCTAGAGGCCTATAATGAATTTTTAATTCATTCAAAAATCTCCCTCCATGGCCTATTTAATCCAGGACTCCCTCCATTCTAAACAAAGAAAAAACAACTATGCAAACCATGAGCCTCCATGCCAATCTTATGTTCAAATCATAAAACAATCACTAGTCTATTAATCAAGATATTGTGAAAGCTAATTACATGCTATCAAAAATATGAGCCTATCCATAGAAATCCAACATCAATAGTATTTAGTATTTTATTCTTGAATCTTGATTTGGAGCATTTGGCCAAAGGATTGTGATGTAGGTATGAATGTTTCATTTTTTATGCACTATGATCCCCCACTATTAATGTTTTGAGTAGATTTTGGTCAATTAAACGATTTAAAATCTATTATTCAAAATTTCCATCTCATAAGTGGGAATATTTTAAACTTTAAATATTGCCTACTTTTAAATCACAGGGCTTTATTGCTTTTGTGCACTATGTTTTTAACATGTTTAATATTTTTTACCCTTTTCAAGAGAATAATAGCCTTTATTTTTACTTTTTAGGAATTGGAAGGGGAAGGAAAAGTGCGTTGTTCAAGATGGACCTTTCAGCAACAAGCATTTGTTGACATTTATGTTTTCACATTTAGTGCCTTTGGAAAGTGTTTCTCTCCATAAGAACTTGCCTTTGGTGGGTGGATCTCATTTATTACTGCATCCAACCTTTGAAGGGAGAGTTTCTCCTTCCTTGGACTTAAAATCTATGTAAGACCAACAAATAGACATTGTGAAAGGTTCATTAATTTTTAATTAGATGATAAAATAGAGGACTAGACAATCTCTTTTTTGCATTTTCCTGCTTTGTTAGCTAGATTTTCATGGTGGACTATATTGTGATGAACATATTTTATAACTAGACTAATTATGGTGAATCAAAATTAATGTTTCATATAATATTATATGAATTGAAATTACATGAAGATTATTTTTCATTATCTGTGCATATATATGGTGATTTTGTTCATATTTATTCATAGTTGAATTATCCATAGAATCTAACATCATAATTTTTCCTGGCTATGTGTATACTAGTTAGGTAGAAGATTGATTTTAAAGGTTTTTTCTAATCAAATGGACCAGATTTATGCTCATTGTAAAATAATCCCACTTATTTCATCATTCCCTTTATATTTTTATATAAATCTATTATATTAGGTTTAGAGTATATCTAAAATTTCAATATGAGTTTACAAGTTATATCTTTATTACAAATTTTATTTATTTTTGTCTATGAAATGGATTATTTATGTATGAAATGAATGTATATTGAATCAGATGTAATTTTTATGTTAAATATAAATGTGCTAATTATTTTGGACAACTTATGCAATTTTTACTCTCATTTAGTTTAAGTTTAGATTTGTACCAGCATGCCCCTTGAAATGGAACCATTACACATCAACCAACTAGGTTGTCTAGTATGCCATGACTTGGTGATATAAACCTTGGAGAGATTTTATCTCCTTTCAAGAGAGGCTAGGTGGGTTTCCACCTTGCCTAAATTGGTTTGCCAAACCTTAGGTGTATTTTATCTCCTTTCACAAGAGGCTAGAGGGATTTCCAACCTGTTTAAGTTGGTTTGCCAAATGACCCATAATTAGATTGACACTAGAATGAGGGTGTGAACCTAAAAGTAATCTTTCAAATTTTAGAGGCATTGCCCACACTAATATATTAAAAGTATAAAATTGGAAAATAAAATAATTACCACAAAGTCAAAGTATATTTAGGGTGACTTTGAATTGTTATACCTCATATAACATAAGAAAAATAGATCTGATAAAAGAAAATCCAAAATAAGATATAAATTTAGCCAACAATTCTCCAACAATCATTGTTCACTTTTTTTATCCCTCTAAACCCACCAATGGTTGTTTCTTGGCTTAGTGGTGGTAACTACCTTGTGGATATTTTATGAATTACCCATAATTTACCCAAAAAACTTGATAAAGTTTGCCTAAGTAAGTAAATGGTGGGATTCAAATTACAAAAGAATGCATACAAGATTTTAAAGATGTCATCATAAGAACACATATCCAACATGAAGATATTTCATTCTTATTTTTATTTTACACTTTAGATGAAATGGCTTATGTCTAGTACCTTAAATTGCTATATGGATCTATTACATCTTGGAATGACCTTGAAACTATGTTCATCAACCATTTCAAAGTGCCTTTTGACCTTGCAATCTTATATCATTAATGTGAAACTTCCCATGGGAAATATAATGAGCCCATGATTATGTTTAACACCTATTTCCATAAAATGTACAAGATGTTGAAAGACCCATACACACAAATAGAAGTTGTTACTATTCAAACCTATGTAAGGGATTTAGATCTAATGACTTTTATGTTTCTTTAAAAGACTTATCCAAATCTGAAAAATTTGTCTTTAGAATATCATGAAGCCATTAATATTGAATAAAAAATAATGCCATAAGGGTGCATTATTGGTCCATTGCCTTTATTAAGACAACTGTGTGCTGCAATAAAATTTCAATGGTTAGTCAGGCACTTATTTAGAACACCCTATTGAGGAACTCGATTCCAAGTGCCTCATATCCAACTCACACCAAATATAATCCAACACCTTTAAATTACATCTAGTGAAGTAGCATTTTCCTTCAAATGAAATATTTCCTCGAGCTAATATCTAAGAAATTATCACTACATCCTACAATAACACTATTTTTACCCTTATGCAAATGGTCATGTCGATATAACTAGCAATTAACATGTTGTTTAGCTTTCATAAATAATAAAATACATGTTAATGTTGTTCCTAATCAAATAATTCCTATTGTTCCATCATTTGTGAATTGTGGATCACTTACAACTAACATAATTCCACAAGTTGTAAATAATTCAAATTTAAACATGAGTCTAGAAAAAAAAATCTACAACATATGATTCAAACATTGACCAATTATATGGTTGAATTATAAAGACAAGTGCTTAAACATCAAAATCAATCCACAAATCCTCTTTAGAACTTAAATTTCAATTCCTAAATACCTAATTGTAAATATAATACTAGGCCTAATAATGGAGGTCTTCTCAGTCCTCTTGATAACACAAACCAAACCCATAATAATGTTGGAAACTCTATAAATTTAATTGATTTGGCATTACCCACTTGATGTAGACTACATAATACTTTGAGCTAGAAATTTAACTAAGAAGAGGAGATTAGTGTGGTGTTAGTGAATGAAATCAAATCAAAAACACACTAAGCTAAAATCTTCATGCCTAGTTACTAGGGCGATCTTAGTAACAAAAACAAATGATAAACACAACTAAAAATTAAGAAAAAATAACAAGAATTCCTTCGCCTTCTTTGGATGCTCCAAATGCCTTTGTAGTAGTGGCTTGCTCGACTTTGTGCTCATGAAGTTCTTGGCAATGGAAGCTTGTCTACCTCCATCTCTCCTTGGCACCTTTGGCTTATGGCTTGGATTGGATTGGAATCAATTTGGAATGGTAACACTATATGCTTAAAGATTTTGGAACCAATCATGCATTATAACTTTGCACAAATTAATCTTAAAAATGATGTGGTAAGGCCTCCTATTTATAAATTTTTGAGATTGATCAGAATTAACCTGAACCATCCATCTCAATATTGAGATGTGTGGTTAAAGATTAATTCAATTATGTAATAAAAATACATAAATAGGCTCATCAATGTTTGGGATAGAGGAGTAATTAAGAGACATGGAGGGCTTTGATGAGGCATGGGAGGCATGAATCCTGATATATATAGCATTTATGGCCTAAAGATGTCTTTCCAAGAAATGAGGTCACATGTTGATGTAGATATTCAATATTGATTTCCAAAACAAATTATTCAACAAGTTTCCATATAATTATTGATTAGGACCTACTTTGGTTTAATTACCTCTTCAGCATGTTTAAGCACTTTGTGCACAATTACTCAAATTGATCAAAATTCCTTGTTATTGGTCCAAAATTTGATTAGATTAAAATTGGAAGGCAATGTCAGATGTGTTGGATCCATTATTCCATTTAAGATATTATCAACAAAAAATAACAAAGGCACATGTCTTGTACAAGATATTTGATAGGAAAGAGTAATCCAAAGCACCTAGATGTAAAATTGCCATTTTGACTCAAAATGAACTGATCAAAGTTAGCTTGCCCATAAATCATACTGCCCTATTTAATGATAATCTAGCCAAAATCAACACTTGAATATGTAAGTTTCACATATTTTAACATGTTTTAGTGTTTTTAGGCCAAATTATGCGTTTTAGTAGAAATTGGTCAAAATCCTGATTGGAGGTTATTAGTGGCCATATTTAGGTGTTTATATTTTGCCCTTATTTGGGAAGATGTTGCAAATTGTAGGCAAAGTAATGCCTTTTCAAATAATTAGAGATGGCATGTATGCCAATAAGAAGATGATGATTAAAGAATAAATCTCCAAATGATTTTGGGAATCTTATGATGATGCCCCCTCGAGGGAGTGGGCATCACTTTTGTTGATGGATGGTCCCTTGAAAAGAAATAAGAAGAAAGGTGGAATTAACCCATGGTTGAGACTAATCCAAATGAGAAAATGCTTGCATGCATTGATGTAAAAAGGATACTGATTTGCCCAAAGGTGATTATAATCAAGAATAAAAGTCAAAATAATGATTTGCCCATAGGCGGTTATAATCATTAAGAACACCTAGATTGGTTAAAGATGATTGTGCCCCAGTTAGGGCTGATTAGCAAGCATAACTCAAGGATATAACCTAGAATACAGATTAAAGATGAGTGGGTATAAAGTGATGAAAGAGATGGATAGAGGAATAAGATTGATCAATCAAAATGATTTAGTTGTACCTACCAATGAGGAGATGCTCATCTTGATTATCAATGATACAACTAAAATGGTCATTGGGTTGATTTGATCAAGGGTGGGAAGGGAGGATTTGCCAAAGTGTCAAGGAGAAACTTATGTAGCTCCATTGACAATATACCTTCTTGAAGCTAATTTTTGTTGTAGCATGTAATGGTAGGCATCATGATAGATCACCATGAAGACTTGGCCATAATATGCATAAGGACTGATTCTTGACCCAATAAACATTCAAAAATATTGCACCAATGATAAAAACCATGATGAGAATGTTGATGTATGAATATGGATGGACTCAAGAATAATGTGGATGAAGAATCACCCATGAATGCATATAGACTGAGTCGAGGCAATAATGCTGAAAGCAAACAAACATGTAAGCAAATAAACAACTAAACAAATAGAAAAACAAACAAACAAACAACCTAAAATAAACAAACAAATAGAAAGCCGATAAATAAAATCAAATGAAAGCATCCTAATAATGACCATACCCCAGTAAGGCAGATCAAGGATGACTAACTAAGCTTAGAAAGGATAAATGTTTTTTGATTTTTTAAATGTTCTGAATGTTTTTGGCATTTTGAGGTATCTTAACTCATTAAAGAATGACAAGATACCTGCTCATAAAATGATAAGAGCATTTGGCTTAGGTTGCTCATAAAATGGTGAGAGCATATGGAAAGGGGGACTGAGGTGACCTCAACATGAATTGAGCATGACCCACATAGTCTCGAAATGACCTCAAGTCATAGTAATTTTATCCACACAAAAGGTGAGGAAAAACCAACTAGGTCCCTACAATTTCTCACATCTAAAAAATGGCCAGTCAAATGAAAACAACAATGGCAAGGTGATACAACAATGCATGGTAAATAAGTGGGACAATGCATGGTAAATAAGTGTTGGCCCTAGTTTACCCATAGACAGTTATAACTAGGATACAATGACATAGGTCAATGATATTAATTTACCCATAGGCAGTTATAATTAGTAGCAAGACTGGTGAGACACTGATTTGCTCATAGGTGATTATAATCAAGCTCACATAAACAAACATGGACATAAGATGAAATATATCTTTTTAGATCAATTGTCACACTAATTTCATAGACTGTCATTATAAACATGGATTGGATTGATTGTTGAAACTTGATTGGAATCCCCCCACAAAAGGTGAGGGAAGAATCAAATGAACCAAGATCAAAATAGGATTGGGTAGGATGACTAAAAATAGGCTTTGATCTAGATAGGAATGGAATGATAGGATGGATAAAATGGTAAGAGGGTTTACCCCCAAGTAATGGGGTGAATAGTAGGCATATGCTATAATGGAAAATTGACATGTAACAATGGCAATAACATGACAATGTGAAATAGTATGGTACATGTTTTTGGCTTGGGTGTGGTAAATGGCATATGATTATGTTTTTCTTGTTGAGATGGAAATGCACGTCTTAATCAATAAATGATATAAATATAATACTTGATTATGTTAATTACTAGCCCACACCTCATCTAAATAGTTTCTCTACTAAGAACTAGCTATAGATTTGGTTGTCAAGAATGCTTTTGTGATCTTTATTGGTCATTGATTTTGATTCCTTCAAATGTTGAGACAAGGTACCCTTGTAGCCTCTACAAAGGAAAGTGTGGTCTTGGATGGTAAAGAAGGACAAATAATGGATGGTAGGTTTGATTGTGAAATAGAATAATAGATGATAATGGAATGTATAATGGTGGGGAAACAAATGAAGATTAGGATTTTTAGTCACACATAATGTTGTAGATGTCAAATTTCACATAATTTTGGTTATGGTGGAGTCGTAGACTTGTTCTCTCAATAAAACCACTAGATTTTTCTATTGTTTGATCTTCAGAGTAGCTACCATCTAATTAGGCTATAGATTGGAAGCAATTTTGATTTGATCTTTGATTTTGACTTCATCAAGTAGTGAAGAACTTTTGTGCTTAGCTATTGGTGCCTCAATGAGTTTTTCACTAATGAAGTTGTCTTGATTATCCCATAACACCTTCGAGAAGGTTTCACTAAGGAATGTTGACTTTTGAATTTGATTATCTTCTAGTGCATTTGAAAAAGTTTCAATAAGAGATGGTTCTTATGATACATGAATGTGGTCCTGGCCTCCTTGCCCTTGTTCAACTGCTATGTCAATATGGATTCAATTTAACAAAGTGTGATTTTGTTGATCCCAATTAACACTTATGGGAGATGGAATGTCAATGATATGGCTATTTTAGTTTATGGTAATGGCTTGTGGAATGGTAATGGAATGGGTAGAGGCTACACAATCCTCGTAGAAGATACTATGAAAACTTGTGTTGATGTTGAAGTACTCATCCTCAAAAACTATAGAAGGATCAAAAATATATTAAAATTGATATGCAAGGCATGCATAGCCAATATTTTAACATCCATGAACATATTCTTCTTCTGAATCTGATTTTAACTCAACAGACTCTGAATCTAAGGTCAAAATTAGGGTTGATTTTGTTTTTGATACTAAATTTGATGTTGATTCAAAAATAGAACCTGACTCTGATTCTGATTCTTCATTTGATGGGTACTCTGTTATAATGATGTCTTGCTAAATATTTGGTATTGGATAAGTAATAGCCTATGATGGCATAATGGACTCCACAAAAACTAGTTTGTTAAAGTGAGACTCCTCTAGGATGGGAAATAGGTCAAGAGACAACTCCTTAGAGACCAGCTTGTCAATAGGAGGCTCTTATAAAATAGGCATATGGTTAGGGTAATGATTTTCCCAAAAGTGGTTATAATCATTAAGAAGTGACTTGATAAAGACTAGCTCATCAGTGTGAGACTCCTCGATAGCTAGTATAGAATCAATAGGTGATTCATCACAGGCTGACTTATCACAAGTGGTTGATTAAAAAAAAAACATCTTAAATTGGTTGGTTGTCTTAGCTTTGGTTTGTAATGAGTTATAAAATACCAATTTTGAACATAGCTTGGTCTTCAAATGATTGGATTGATTGAGGTTTAGATGGGATTGGTACTGGATAAGGAATGACTTGTGGTTGGATAATGATAGGGCCTTGGGGAGTATGATTTCTTGGATGAGCCAAAGGATGAAGTCCTGAGTTGGTAACGATAGGGCATTGTGGGGCTTGATTACCTGTATAAGCCAAAGGACTAGGTCTTATAATGATGAAGGGGCATTATGGAGCTTGATTGCTCACACAAGCTAAAGGACTAGGTCTAGTAATGGTAATGGTATTCCTTAGATATTGTAGATCTTGATAGATCGTATAATCCAAAGGATGTTTAGGGGTAGTCGATGATCAAATAACAAAAAGATATCATAGAGCCTAATTTCTTGTAAAATCCAAAACATCCAAGTCTTCCTCATAAACCATATCATCCTAGTCATGAGTTGGATCATAAGATGGTTCTTGACTGTGTTCCATGTATTGATTATTGTAAAGAGGGTATGGATCCATATCCTAAATAACATTATCTGTAGTTAGGTCTTCAAAGTCCTCCTCACAAGCCTATTCATGCCAATTAAGGTCTGAATTTGGATTTTGAGGATTTTGACTATGTTCCCCATATGGAGTATTGTAGGGAGAATAATAAAACTCCTTAAAAAATCTTTCTCTAAAGGGGTTCCTAGTGGAATTTTATACAGCCATTCTGTCATAATTTGGATTATACATGACTCCACCATAAGTGTAGTTGGACATATCCACATAAATGATAAAAGCTCTGAAATGAAAAGGCTTAGAGTTCTACAAACTCTAAAAAATTATCCAAATTATAAATGGTTCAAACTTGGTCTAACTTGGTCAAAGGGATGGAGCTATATCTCCAATATGGTTTAAAAGTGGAGCTATATCTCCAAAATGATCTATGCTAAAACTTGTCATAAAATAATATAATATCAAATGTCATATACATAAAAGGTCAAGCATCTAAATAAAAATTGGTATATCAAAAGTTTAGGTCAAAGTGTTCCAAACAAGGTCTAAACTAGGAAAGGGAAAAGTTGAGTTACTAGTTCTTTTATCCAAACATGGAGTCAAAATCTAGGCTCAAACAAATAGGCATACACTAGGATTTTTGGCCAAACGATGTCAAAATCTAGACTTGAAACTAAGGCTGATGTGATTTAATTTAATCTAACAAGTTTGGAAATAACTTTGACATAGACCCGACACATGAAATCAAACATAAACATGATCAGTTGGCATAAGGCATGAGGCAAAAAGATTTTGAAAAAAAGTTGTGTTCTCCCAAATAAAGGTACAAATAATTATGAGGATAGGCATTGATTAAACAAACCATCAATAGTTTTTAAAATTGGGTAATCAATTAACTGAAGTTATGCAACCCAAAAGAGAAAGATCGGTGTATCAGCCCCATGAACTAAGGCCTAAATATAAATCAATCAATGTTTGAATCCAAACTTGACAAGGCTAATTAAAAACTCAACATTTGTAAACTAGGATTTGACCAAATAAGATAGACAAGATCAGATAGCATGATGGTACAAGACAAAGGTCCAAATGGTATATATGACATGATTTGAAATAAACAATTTTTGATGCAAGGTAAACTAGTTTTGAAACAAATTGAGCAACCTAATGGTGTACACATGCTCAAATGATGCGATCTATGTTATGTTTCAAAAGACTAAAAGGCAAAAAATGGTTTGACATGATTTGGGTACATAACACTACCCTCTAAAACTCAAATCGACACACTCTAAAATTTTCAAGGCATAAGTGTGGTGTAAAATGACTAGTATAACACTTCTTTAGACAAAAGAGTGACGTAAAAATAAAGTGGTTTTAATAGGGATTTATGAACAAACAAACAAGTTTTAGTCTCAAAACATACAAGGCAACAATGACCCAAACACACTAAGTATTACTATCCAAATTCTAGTGAGGGTATGGTAATGTGAGGTTGACTAAACTAGAAAGTTTCAAATGTTTCTAGGGGAATCAATTACACAATGACTTTCATGTCAAACAATGCAAAAGACAAGCATGAAAATTGGGTGACCATCGCATTGGCTAATTTTAAAAAGGTCTAGTCCTTTTTACAACCACTACATCCTGTTGTTCACTCAGTGTAGTGTGATGTCCAAATGTAGATACGTCCCATGTGTAACTCCAAAGGATTATGTGAAGTCAATACCAGAAGGTGAAATCCTAGATCAAATCTTCCCTAAAGAATTTGTGGGAGGTATTCACATCCCCCTTACAAGCCAAGTTTACATGAAAATAAAAGACTAAAATAGAAAGACTTTAGGGTCATTTTCAAGGTCACCCAAACTTTGACGAGTTTTTAGAGAGAACTTTAGATGACATTCTTTCAATGTCTTGGACTAGGCAATTTGCAATAGGAATGACACTTGATTCAAAGGGTTCCCTAAAGGGGACAAATGGAAGAGCATACACATGTCATCCCTCTTTTTTCCAAACAAAATTAGATCAAATAACTAAATAAATACAAAAAACTTGGAAAGGTGAGTTCATGTTTAAGCCCAAATAGAAAATGAGGTGGTGTTCATTTGACCCCTTGGTCATAGTTGTAACTTTGAAAACTAATGCTAAAAATACTTACTTAAGCACCTTAAATGTTACTTTAAGCACCAAAATAATGTTCCTAATTCATATTTACGAATGCAACAGGTGATCCAAATATATTTTTAGCAAATGTCAAGCTTGGTATTGCAACAAAAATGTTAGCATATCCTTTAGCCTTGAAGCTATTTTGGGTTTGAAATAATAAACTTCAAAAAAAGATCTCTCAAGTTTATGTTTTTAAGAAAAACACAGTAACTGGCATCAGTTATATAACTGATGATGGTTACACTTACTAACTGACTATGGTTATCTAACTGACATCAGTTATATGAATAGTGACTGATGATGGCTATGCCAATCGATGATAATTTTACTAATCGACGTCGGTTACTGTGTAAACTCGTGACAATGAAAAATGGTAAAACAAAGTTAAAAAATCAAATTACAAGAGTTTTAATGATCTAAATGAATATTTTAAAGTTGCAAAATGATTTTGTTCATGTGTGGGATAAGTTTGGTCCCACCGTGTGTGTCATTATGTGAGCTAGGAATTTGACTAAGAAGAGGAGATTAATATAGTGTTAGTGAATGAAATCAAATCAAAAACACACTAAGCTAACATCTTCATGCCTAGTTACTAGGGTGAGCTTAGTAAGAAAAACACATGACAAACATAACTAAAAAGTAATGAAAAACAATAAGAATTCCTTCACCTTCTTTGGATGCTCCAAATGTCTTTGTAGTAGTGGCTTGCTCAGCTTTGTGTTGATGAAGTCCTTGGCAATGGAAGCTTGTCTACCTCCATATCTCCTTGGCACCTTTGGCTTGTGGCTTAGATTGGCTTGGAATCAATTTGACATGGTAACACTAAATTCTTGAAGCTTTTGGAACCAATCCTGCATTATAAATTTGCATAAATTAAGCTTAGAAATGATGTGGAAGGCCTCTTATTTATAGTTTTTTGAGATTGATCATAATCAAATTGAACCATCGATCTCAAGATTGAGATGTGTGGCTAGGGATTAATCCAATTATGTAATTAAAATCCATAAATAGGCTCATCAATATTTGGGATAGAGGAGAAATTAAGAGGCATGGAGGGCTTTGATGAGGCATGGGAGGCATGAATCTTGATATTTGTAACATTTATGGCCTAGGGATGTCTTCCCAAAAAATGAGGTCACCTGATGATGTAGATATTCAATATTCATTTCCAAAACAAATTATTCAACAAGTTTCTATGGAATTATTAATTAGGCCCTACTTTGGTTTAATTAGCTCTTAAGCATGTTTAAGCACTTTGTGCACAATTACTCAAATTGATCAGAATGCCTTGTTATTGGTCCAAAATTTAGCTAGATTAGAATTGGAAGAAAATGTCAGATGTGTTGGACCCATTATCCCATTTAGGATATTATCAATAGAAAATAGTAAAGGCATGTGTCTTGTGTAAGAGATTTGATAGGAAAGAGCAATCTAGAGCACTTATGTGTAAAATTGGCATTTTGATACAAAATGAACTGATAAAAGTTCATTGGCCCATAAATTGTACTACCCCATTTAATGATAATCTAGCTAAAATTGGCACTTGAATACATTAGTTTCACATCTTTTAGCATATTTTAGTGTTTTTAGGCCAAATTATGCATTTTGGTAAAAAATGGTCAAAACCCTGATTGGAGGTTATTGGTGGCCAGATTTAGGTGTCTACAAATACCATTGAACATAGTAAAATTGATTTTTCTTATTTTAAATTGGTTTCAAACAACCTAGAGATACTACCTGAACCTAAAAATAATTTGAATCAAATTGATAAGAATCCAGACACTACTTTAGTTTTTAAGACTTATGAATTCCTAAATCAAAGTGGTAATGAATCAGAGGACAACTTGGATGAATTTTAAACTTATCAATAGTATCAAATGGGAAATAATGAAATGTTAAGGAATAAACTGGAAATAATTCCAACAATAACCAATTTTTGCCTAAAGAAACCCAACATGTATTTACAATCAAAGAACAATGTTGCACCCCCACAATCTTAAAAATATTTAGAGCAAAGTAAATGTGGATACACTATTATTCAAGACCTCAAGAAAACTAAGGCTAAAATACCAATGTTTTAGTTGACCCAAATACCTAATCAAAAGGATTGATTTTTGAAATATTTATCTACTCTAAAAAGAAAATAATCTAATAGAATAAATGATGCTCATGTTTCCATTTATAAGGAAAGATTGAAACTCCTCATTTTCATATAAAATTTTATATTTTTAGTAAAAACTTATAAATTTATTTGGTGGACTCAGGAGAATCAAAAAATGTCATATCATTCTTAGTTTGTTATAAGTTGAGATTGACTCCTACTAAATTCAATAATAAGGTGGTTCAACTGGATAAATTAGAAGTTAAAGTGGTTGATGAATTGAATCACATTCACTTGTAATTGGCATAAAATCTAAGGGTATTGTAAACACTCAAAACCCCCCCTCGACTAGTTTTTGATGTCACTTCATCATGGACCTATTCCTGACCTTAGTTAACTATTCACCTAGTTAACTCACCCTTTACATTTGATAAAACACCTAAGCACTCCTTAATAAATTTATTTAACATATTAACTTAGACCCATTTCAACCCCCTTTTAACTTAGGGGTTGATCGTCGATAGTTGACCTAACCATCGATGGTTAGACTAATTGTCGATGGTTAGGTCTTTACTCTTGCAAAACAAAAAATCATCCAACTACAAGATAGGCGTGCATGGATAAAATATAAACTCTCCCATGCACACCTCTCAGGTTTCCCTCTCTTCAAATTGGCATCTTTATCCTCACTTAACTTAGCAAGTTTCTGCTATAAATACAAGGCTCTTAGAGGAGTTGTGGATTAAAAAATTTGCATCCAGGCTCTCTTATTTTATTTGTGTAGGCATCTATCATCCCAAAACTCTATCTATGTGAATTTTAAAGGTTAGAGTACTATTATGTTGTCCAATTTCATTTAGATAGTCATTGGTTTCTACTTTGCATTATTCAGGTATTATTTCTCTTGTTTTTAGCATTCTTTTTTCCCACTATCTCTTTTTGACTCAACCTAGTCACTTGCACGTCGCCCCTCACCCCAATAGTCCACACTCTACCTTGTACCCATCAACCACTTCATCCCCAGCTCTATTTCAATTCCCCACAAACATTCCATAGGTAACCATCATCGATTGTTGTAACCATCACCGATCACCCTGCCCATCGATGATCACTATCAAGGAAAATAACAGATTGTTATTTTCTCCCCTTTTCGCCTAATTAGACCCCTATTTCTATTTTTGACCTATTTTTAGACCCTACCCAAGCCTTCCTAGACCCGAATTTAATATATTTATCTATTTATCATCTTTTATTTCTATTTCCAAAACATTTTTGTCATTAGGGGAGTGGATTAACAACCATCTAAGGGAGCTTTCACTTCCTAGATCTAGCATTACTAGGCAGTCCACGATTCATACTCGTCTAACAAATAAGTTGGTTTAGTGTGGTCTTATTATAGGTAGTCCTTCCTCACTAAAAAGGAGATCTCACTTCATCTGGTCATCAACGAGTGCAAAATTTACTAGGTACACACCTTTCATTTGTTGTTTCTCTCCTTTTTCTTAAAAAAAATAGAGTAAGAAATAGTAGGAAACATTCTGGCATGTCCAGTGGGACCCCTTCTAGGTTCATAGTTCTTTTAGGCATATAGTTGCATTAGTGAAAATTTATGCTCTTGCATTTATGTTATTTCTAAAATTTTAAAAGATACAAATTTTATCTCTTTTTCTTCCTAAAAATCTAAAAAAAAAGTTTACATCCTAGGGATAGGTTACATTTTCATCTTGCATTAAGTGCATTTTTAGTTGTTCCTTATTTTCATAAAAAGACACCAAAAATATCTTTTGGATTAAAATTGGATGCATCCATTATTTTTATTGCTTAATTATTAGCTCACCTAAATTAGATAAACACATTATGAATTAATCGTAGCACACATATGTTACACTACCAAACCACTTGCATAAAATAAACATCAAAACTTACTTGAGATAAGGCCCATTGGGATTTCATCACCCTTTAGATGATCTTACCTTACCCGACAATCCCACTTGGATTTCATCACCAAGGGGAGGACCCACTCTATTCTCTAGTAGAGTATAAACTCTAGACAAATGGTATATATTGGCTAAGAATTATAACTTGGCTTCAGGTTCATGAAGTGTAGGGAACAAGCCCCCAATATCAAGCCACGTAACCAGTCTAGTGCAAATTCTTTGAGCACCAAAACTTAACCCAAAACCATCCTTAGATGTCTCTTCTAGTACCCAAATCATAAGCCAATTTCCCCTTTCATACTCTTTAAGTCATAAGCCAAAAGAGATTTAAAATAAATCCTAGGATTAATTATGCTTTTAGTGTGTGCTTTGTTTGCTTTGGAATTTTTTTTGTTTGCTCATTGTTTGAGGTGAGAGGTTTGTTATACATTTCTAAATTTCTCATATGGTCTTAACTAGAAAACAAGTCAAAAACAAAAACAACCAACCACCATATTCTTCTTCATCCTCATCCATGGATTATACCTCAAACATTGATATATCACCCCATACTTCATCACACCATTCTCCCCCACCTGCAATTACTTCAACAGTCCCTGAAGGTGAACCAAATTTTGTTGCCTTTTTGGAAAATAATTTAGTTGCTTTACAACACTATCTTAATACCTTAGCCTACCCTACTTTGACAACTTCAGTTCCTCCCACAGATCCACCCTATGGTATGCCACACCACCTCATGGTTGGTGTTACATCATTCCACCCTTCTGTCATCCAAGCTTCATTTAATTGGTCCATCTACCACCACCACTCAAACACCAATTACCCCAACCAATACCTCTAACGTTGGCTGAACTTTAACCCTTGTCACTTCTACCCCTTTTTTAGCACGGTGTCTTCCACACCCATTTCTACCATTCCCTTTAGCTTAACCAATATACCAACCTCAACCCCCTTTCAGAACTTGGTACTATTCATACCATAAACACTTCTCCCTATTAGCACTAAGGTAACTACCCATCAACCACCTACAAGAACTTTGGCATTCCCAACCCAAACTGTGCCTCCATTAGCCAACCTAAGTGTACCCCTAAATCAACTGTTATCAGTGCCCCTACAAGCCCCCACAACACCTTATCAATATATTCCCAACCCACAAGGATATATTTCACCATCCACTCAACCCTTAATGTCTATTAGTCTTGTTGGGGAACTATCCCAACCTCAGGTCACCATATACCAATATGTGCTCACCTCCATACCTCCTACCATATACCAATTCATGCTTACAACTCAGCCTCAATAAAACTTATCACTGAATTATGTAGTTACCCAACCCCAACCAAAATTTATTAAGATGCTTGTAGATAATATGACCCAACTTGAATCATCTATCTTTAGGTCCCATAATCTTTTATCCTATGATCAAATTTGTAATGAACCTATCAACCCTTCTATCCTGATTCGTGCTTATCCTCCTCAATGGGAGCTCCCCAAATTATCTAAGTTTTAGGGGAAGGAGGATCCTCAGTAACATTTGAGGGCATTTCACCATTATTGTTACTTGATCACATAGATGATGCCCTCCTTCGAACCTTCCCTATGTCTTTATCAGTGCACACTTTAGATTGGTACAGTGCCCTTCTTCGGCATTCTATCTTTTCATTCTCCCAACTTGCCCAAATTTTCTTAGAACATTTTTATATCAATATATCCAAGAAATTCTCCATAACTGATCTCTATTCCATTAGGTAGTTTGATAATGAATCAATTGTTGACTTCGTTGCATGATGGTGAGGCCTCATTAATCAATTATCCTTTTCACTACCCCAAATGGACCTCATTGAAATTTTCTCTAGGGATGCATGAAACACATTTCTCCCACCCTTCAAGTGCAAACATTTAGAACCTTTGATGAAGCATTCACAATGGTGCAAACTCAAGAACTAAGCATAGATAAGGGTAAATTGAAATTACAAAATAAGAATTCCACTTTTAAACCCAATGACCACTCTTCCACCCCAACAACCAACAAACCTAATTCTAAAGCTAAAACATCTGTAAATGTGGTTATCTTGAAAACTACCCTACCTCCATCTATTAACCAATCATGTCAAAACACACCTTCCAATCCTGTTTACCCACCAAATTGAAATCAAAACTGGGTTCCCCCTAAATAATTCACCCCTATAGGTGAATCTTATGCCTCTGTGTTGGATAAATTGTTAAAATCTAATGTTATTCAACTTCCACTGATTAATCCACCTCAATAATTTGACCCCTCTCACCCTGTGCCTAGGTGGTATAATGAAAATGTCCATTATGCTTTCTATCAGGTCATTAAACATGACATAAACTAGAGTAACTCTTTTAAAAGTCTTATCCAGAACCTAATTGACAATGGTGAGTTGACATTTGACAACCCTAATGTACCCCTCAACCATTCTTTTGATATTTTTCACAAACCATTCCCTAACCATCCTCCACCTACCCAAACCTATGATAATCAATTTGAACCATATTCATCTCATGAGGCACACACAATTAGCATCATCATAAATGAGCCCATTTAGGATGAGCCTCATATTCCCATTGCCTCTTCACTAACCTCACCTATGGAAGAGCCAAATTCACCTCCTGTTCCTTCAGAGACTCAAATAGAAGGATCTATAGACCCTACATCTTCCACTCTCATAGAAGAAACTATTATTTTAACCATATCTTATTTTACCCCACCAAGTGAAATGATACAACTCTCTTCTTCTCCTTTGGATACCCTAATAAAAGAAGGAGCTGGGACCATACCTACAACTCTGACTAAACAACCATCTCCTCCCTTAATCACCCCACAAACAACCATCATTTTAGAACCTTCTAACTCAAGTAAAGATGAAGGAACCATTTTCTTTTCTTCACCCAAAATCTTGACATTTGAAATAACAGATCAAGGAACAAAACCTATTTATAACCCCTTTTATCAATTAGTACAAAGTTTAAAATTTGCCTCACAACCCAACCTAGATGGAGCCACTTTTTGGAATCATTTAGGGCTCCCATACCAAAATAGAGCCAAACCCTCAACTTCATTACCATCCACTTCCAACCTATTATCACCCCATCATCAAACATTTTTTTCTCCTAAGACATGAGGG
Source organism: Torreya grandis (assembly GCA_037957365.1). NCBI lineage: Eukaryota > Viridiplantae > Streptophyta > Pinopsida > Cupressales > Taxaceae > Torreya > Torreya grandis. The sequence continues at coordinate 2,536,902 of JARHVA010002104.1, read as the reverse complement.
AACCATATCACCCATCTCCACTTAGATCATCTCATAATATTATATCTAAACCAACAAAGAATTTGGGTATCCTTCCCACACATGGCATCACCCATCCATGCATCAAATTGGACCTAACCCCCTCTAGGTCATCTAACAAACCACCAACCAAGATGGATTGAAGGGTGCAGTTACCTGAACCTCATCCTCAAGATCAACCTATGCCACCTCCTTCTCATTTGCCATCTATTTTTGGACCCCACCCTTTTACCATCCTAGTCATTTACTCTGATTCAATTAAACCAATGCCCTTTTCTATGCCCACCCCTCTACCACCTACATCGTGGACTCCATCATTCTTAGTTAATTTATCCCCCTTTACTTTTCCACCTATTATCAACCCCTCATCCTCTATTTTGAAACCATTCATTGTTAACTCGATCATAGTTAAGTTAACCCAACCCAAACCATCTACCAAAATTTCCCAACCATCAACCCTCTTTAATGTCAAAACCATGCTTAAGAAGGTTCTTATTTCCCCGATAGGCATCTCAACACCCTCAACACCTCTGAAGGAATATTACTCTGTTATTTTAAAGAGGCTATTGCAAACCTCCTCCATTAAACTTCCACCTATTAATCCATTCACCCCTTCTAACACCAAACCCTCTTGGTTTGATGATACTCAGATCTATGCATACCATAGGACACCAAGACATAACATAAATAACTTCAAAGCTCTCCAAGATCTTGTTCATCACTTATATGAGGATGATGATCTTTTATCAAATGAACCACTTTCACCTACCTTACTAACCCAACTACCAACCCAACCAATCCAACCACTATCCCAACCTACACATGCTTCCTCACTATGATCTATAGGTAAGGGTGAGGAATTGAAATAGTCACCTATTCCAACTGAGTATGTTGTCCATACTATCTACATGATTACCCAATATCAAGTTCAACAAAGTGGTAAAGGAAGAGCCAACACATCTATTTCATGGACTTATTCTTCAAATTCTTAGCCTTCTAACGAAGTTCAAACACCAACGCCCATGTCATCACTAAGACCCAAAGTGTCCATCCTTAGTGCCCCTCCCACCAACTCTTTTACATCTATTCAACAAACTATATTAAAGTAGCTTCACCAATCACCGATGAAGATGAGCCTTTATGACTTGATCAATACCTCACCTCACTATTGCCAAGTATTAATAGATTCTCTACAATCCATTGAGGTTCAACTAGATGACCCTCAACCTCTTGTGCCCTTTATTAGAGCCCTCTAAAATTCTACCATCATCACCTTCCAAGATTTTGAGATACCTCTAGCCCATTCAGAGGAGTCTAATCCTCCTCTCTTTGTCACTAAATACGTCAATCACATTCATGTCAAAAGGGTGATGATTGATAGAGGCACAAGGATTAACATAATCTCCTCCCATGCTTTTGATCAACTATATTTACCAAAGAACATCACGGCCAAAAGCACAACCATCCTTTTCTCCTTTAACAACACCATGGCCACTACCTTGGGGATCATTGTTATTCAAATATGCTTGGGACCTCGTACCATCCTCAAAATATTTTTTGTTGTGGAGGGTGAATTCCAATATAACATTCTACTCAGATGCCCTTAGATCTGAGCTATGAGTTTCATCCCCTCCACTTTACACTATTGTATCAAATTCAAACATGAAGGGCAAGTTATAACCATCAAAGCTGATCTTAGTCCTTTTACATCTTACAACATGACCTATAGCCCTAATGATGTCCTTCTTCCACCTTCATCTCGCTTACAATTAATCAACCCCATTAACACAACTGCACCATCAACCTTGACCTATAGTGCCTCTACTATCAAAAATGATGAAGCCTCAACCAGTGCCTCTATCTCTTCTTCCCAAATCCCCATTGAGGATTCCTTGACACAAAATTTCCAATGTCTCTCTCATGAGGAATACCAGCTTTTAGCATTAGATGCCTTTCCCATTCCCCAAGAATATGGGAACCTTCAAAATGACCCTTCTTATGACCCCAAAATAGGAACCCTTATCCCCTTTGGACTTCTCAATAATCAAACATATTCTATGTATGGGGGACTCGATCAACCACTCCTTGCTCCTATCACCACCCCATATATTCAACCTTTCACTTCTAAATTTTCCTATCTAAGCAATCTAGTCTTTACCAAAACCTATCTTCACCATTGTGCTTGAAAAGGATTTGGTATGGGCCTTTACAAACAAGGACCTCATGAATTTCCCATTATCAAAACTCAAAAACCTTGTGAGTTCTTTGGGCTTGGGTTTGAACCACCAAAAGACCCCACCTCACCAAAACCTACTACTACCCCTAGAAAAGAAACTCCATCCTCACCTAGTTCATCTTCCCAATCTAAGGACTCTGACATTATTCCATCCAAATTTGTTTTTGTTCAATTCCATTGGTTTAGGCCCACTAACCTATCAACAAGGTGGCCAAACCAAAACCTTTCCTCTCATCTATCCTGAAATGATCAACCATGATTCACCCACCATTCATACCATTTAGCATCAAGATGATGATTCCATCCTCACATACCTTGGTGTAGGGGATTATTTTATCCATAAATCTCTCCTTCCTAAGAACTAAACCATGCTTAATGAATCAACTATCAATGTTCACTTAGGGACCCAAGAGGATCCTCATATCATTAAACTAGGCTAATCTTTGTACCCAAATGAGCAATGAGATTATCCTACCTTCTTTTGAGACTATAACATTGTATTTACCTAGTATTATCAGGATATGCCTGAGATTGACCCCTCCATCACTCTCCATAGCATTATTACCCATCCTGAGGCTAATCTGATATGGCAAAAGCTTCACAAAATACACCCTCATATAGTTATTCTCATTAATGAAGAACTTTAATATCTTCTATCCATCGGCTTCATTCAACCCATTGATTATCTACAATGGGTCTCTAATATCATTACAATTACCAAACCCACTAGGGGACTCTGCTTTTGTGTGTATTTCTATGACCTTAACCTTGCATGCCCCAAAGATGACTTTCCTTTACCTAACATTGACCAACTAGTTGAACTTACTATGGGCCATGAGATGTTATCCCTTATGGACAATTTTTTAGGATATAATTAGATCCTGATTACCTCCTTAGATCAACATAAAACTACCTTCATTACTCCTTGGGGAACCTTCTACTATCAGGTCATGTCTTTCAGTTTAAAAAACATGGGCACAACTTATCAATGAGCCATGACCTATATATTCCATGATCTTATCCATAAGATTATAGAAGATTATGTGGATGATCTCCTTGGGAAATCTAAACACTATGAGGACCATTTAGCCATTCTTGCTATCATTTTTGATCAACTAATCCAATTTCATGTCTGAATCAATACCAAAAATGCATTTTTGGGATTCTTTTTAGAAAACTCCTTGGCTTTAGCGTTTCCCTCCATATAATCAAAATTGATCCTTCTAAAGTCAAAGCCATCCTAGAAATGCCTCCTCTGACAAACCTGAAACAACTTCATAGTTTTTAGGAAAACTCCAATCTATCCATTGCTTTATCTCCTAGTTATGAGATAGATGCCAACTTTTTCACCACCTACTGAAGAAAGACACCTCCTTTAGATGGACCAAAGATTGTCAACAAACCTTTGATTCACTCAAAAAGTACCTACTTTCTCCACTAGTTTTTATCCCACTTAGGGATGACCAAACTTTCTACCTTTACATATTCACCACTGAACACTCTTTAGGTGCCATGTTGGCTCATTAGGATAAACAAAATAAGGATCAAGCTGTCTACTATATCATTTGCATGCTTATAAAATATGAGACATGATATACCCATCCTAAAAAGCTTTGTCTCACTCTCATTTTTATCACCTCCAAAATCCATCATTACCTCTTTAATCACAAAACATATGTTATCACCAATACTGACCCACTCAAGTATATGCACTCCAAGCCATATCACAATAAGCATATGGATAAGTGGCCCATGCTTCTATCTGAGTTTGATCTTGACCAAAAATCCATTAAAGGGTAGGTCATTGCTGACTAATTGGCTGAAGCCCCCCTCCCAGATAATCGACCCATTTAATTAACCTTTCTAGATGAGTCCATTGCCACACTATCTCAAGAAAGACCCTGTTACCAAATGACCATGTTTTTTTATGGCTCTAAATGCCAACATGGTGGGGGTACAAGCATAATTCTCATTCCCATTCATGGTGAACCTCTTCCACTACAATTTAAACTTGACTTTGAATGTACTAACAACATGGCAGAATATGAAGCTCTGGTTATTGGTCTCCAAACCACTCTCACCTTAGGAATCAAAACCATTTCTACCTTTGATGATTCTCAAATCATGATTAACCAAGTCAATGGGTCTTATCAATGTAAAAATGATATTTTGCAAAAGTATAAGCTCCTCATTGATGAGCTCTTAACATCTTTTGACCATTATCATATCCAATTGGTAACCAGATCTACTAACAACTTTATAGATGTGATGCCTTCCATTGCATCTCAAATACCCTCTTATCCCATTGAATCCAAATTATTTGCTACAATCCATCACTTCATTTGACCTTCATATATCAGTTCAGACCTTCCAACCATTTGTAATATGGAAGTATCTCCTCCAAATGTCTGGTATGACCAAACCTTTAACTACCTTAACCTTGGCATCATTACACTTGACCTCTCAAAGAATGCCCAGGAGGCCTTTGTGCAGGGTACCTCTCATTATACCATACTAGGGGGAATCCTATACAAACATGGCTTTGATGGTCTTCTCCTCTGTTGTCTGTATAGTCATGAGATTCCCTATGCCATCAAGGAAACTTAAGATGGAGTTTTTGGGGGACATTTTAGTGGCCTGGATGTCATGAAAAGAATCCTAAGCCTAGTTTACTATTGGCCTACCCTCAATCAAGACTATTGTAACTATGTAAAAAAGTGTGTTAAATGCCAATAACATTCTAACTTGTATCACACACCCACTCATGGCCTTTAAGTATCCATGGATTATTGTCCCTTTTCATAGTGGGGGCTTGATCTCATTGGAGAAATCAATCCTCACTCATCTCAATGACACCAATATATCATCACTATTATTGTATATTTTACTAAATGGGTAGAGGCCATCCCCCTTATCTCAATCAAAGCTAAAAAATTATCTATTTTATCAATCACCACATCATCTATCCTTTTGGTGTCCCTCATAAAATCATAATAGATAACGACAAATCCTTTAAAAAAAGAAAGTTCAAGCCCTTTATGATGCTTTTGGCATCAAGCTCAGTCATTCCTTGCCTTATCATCTGTAGGCCAATGGACAGGTAGAAGCCTCCAATAAAACTCTCATCAAGATTGTGACCAAAGTTATAAATGCTTCAGGATAGGATTGGCACATACACATCCCATTCACTTTATGGGCCTATCACACTAGTATTCAAACATATATGGGGGTTACACCTTTTTCCCTGGTCTTTGGTGCAGAGGTTATCTTACCTCTCAAAGTCTAGATCCCTCTCTTCACATATCCTTATAAGACATCATTTTTGAAGAAGATTATGAACAAGAATGCCTCATTCACCTTGAATTCCTTGATGAACATCGCCTTACTACCCTTACTCATCTTCGTGTCTACCAAGAACGTATTACTTGTGCCTATAACAAGCATATAAAAGAATGATAATTTAACATCAGAGACCTCATTTTAAAAGAAAACCAATATGGATAAAATAAAAAAGGGCAAGTTTGGTTTGAATTGGCTTGGACCCTATATCACACACAAGTATAGATCATGAGTTTATCATTTGTCCTACCTTGAAGGCAAACCAAAAGTTAAACCTATCAACGCTTTGTATTTACATCCTTTATACTATTCAAAGAGATCTAAATGAACCCTATGCTCTAACTTAAGCTCACCCCTTGGTTTTATGAGATTCACCCTTCCCTTATCCTATTACCCTATTCCTCTTGGGGACATTTGTTTACAACAGACCCATGTGATTATTCGTCATAGTTTTAGCCCAATCTTAAACTTGGGTATCACGACTCTACCTATGGCATGGTTCTCATGGATACTTTTTGTCTTTAACTAGATGAAATACCATGATCATTTGTCTCCCAAAAATCACTTTTCTTTACCTATCAACCACCTTTTGTGGTAAACACCTTACCCCGATAAGGTCAACCTCTAAGCTTGGATAGATGGGTCAATGTCTAAGAAAACATTCAAATATTCTCTATGGGATATAACATATTATTTGGGTCCATTTTCTTAACAAAATAGACCACTCCCTTGAATGATGGCTGCTAAATATAATCAAAATAGATAGACTGATCCCTCGAAGGATAACTATCAAACATTTATTCATACTTAGACCACTCCCTCAAAGGATGGCTAGGCCAAAATGTCATAAAATAATCTATTCATAAAAGTTGTAATCATCTTAATCAAAGCACTTGAAGCTTCCCACATTGATCAACTTCTCCTCTCTTATAAAAATAAGCAATACATGACCCTATTATCCCACTAAATGGTCACAATCAGTTCTCTCATAAGATAATATATATTTATAGACTTCTTACATCGATCAGTCTACACCTTGTAAAGATATGGACTTGTTTGTTTTGGTTCTTAGGTCACCTATAAAAATGGTAATTAAATCCACATTAGGTTCCTATCTTATCCCTTTTTCTCTTTGTTCACCTGTCATCTCCCTTTTACCCTTTATAAATCAATGGACTATGAGCTCACTTGGAAACATTGTGTTTATAATGATACCTTTTCACTAGAAATGTCCTCATGCAAAGCCTATCAGAGGTTTATTTTCATTAAGATCTTATCTAACCTTGATTCCATAGGGTTCTTGCCAATGAACCCAACAAGTCTCTTTCTATTTGTATTGGTTCATAGGGATATTGTCTCTTATCATTCTTTCTCAAAACATTATAATATTATCACAACATACCACAACATCATAATTCATAATAAAACAAGCATATCATAAAATCCACATCATCACCTAAGACAACAATCTATAATATTATGATTACATATTTATTTCACATAAAAAAACAAGAACATCATATCATAATCAAAATCAAATCTTTATATATCATCACATGCCTATACTATGTAAGCTAATCATCGACATCATAAGTATCATACATAATCATCATCTATAACATCTAAAGTTAACATAAACATTCATCTCATAAAAACATACCAACATAAAAACATCTCAATCATCTGGATCATATATATATATATATATATATATATATATATATATATATATATATAAGTGTTAATACATGTACATGTCTCTCACTCATAAATACATCTTGCATCCATGACACGTAGGCTGGTATCAAAATCATAAACAAAAAAACATCTTGACCATTTGTATCATGATCCTGGGGTATCACTACCACTAGCCTCATCCACACTTGTACCTACACCTATGCCTATACTTATACCTGTGCCTATCCTAGAACCTATACCTATCTTAGGTAGAGGCCCTATCGGATGGCCCACTACCATAACCCACTATCTTGGAGTCATAATCAATAATCCACCAATCAAACCAGCCTAATACTCTCCCCACCTCAGCTCATTAGGACACTATGCTAACATAATGCCCTCATAGTAATGTAACTCTTATCTGCCTACTAAGTATCTAGCCTATGTAGCAAAACCTGAGGGTGTCACTATTGCTCCATTGGCCCACCATAGAGAGTCTCTCTCTTATGTCACTAAAGCAAGTGAGACCCTCACCTAGTCTCACTCTCCTATCATAGTGGTAACTTGCCCCTATAAAATAGCCACCTAACCTTGTAAGGTGGTGACATGTGCCTAGGCTTGATCTCTTTGTACTGTCACTCCTCCTAACTGATCTTAAAGAGTGACTATTTTCCCATATAGTGTTATAATATGGGCCTATGCTACTACCAATGCCACTGCTACCTATGGATCCCCCTATGTTAGCCTCTGACCTAGGTCAACATCCATCAGCTATTGATTCTCATCTCCTAAACCAAAATCGATAGCTATGTATCTCCCTTGAAACTAGGCAAGATAGTCAATTGTACAACCTGCATCATCTCCATCCCTTAGGGGTAACTCCTCATGATCTAACTCCTCTTTTTGTGGCTATGGCTATGGTAAATAAAACTCTACATCCTCCCTCTTGTATCACACAAAATCATGAGGGATACCTTAAATAGGCCCAAACTGATGCCACACTCAAACGGGATGCACTCTATCTCACCATCCCACCTCCTATAGGCCCATATCCAACTCTATAAATATAAGGTTTGGTACCTATACCCAACCCATATTGGCCAAGTATGATATGGCCTCCAGATTATGCCATTAGGAACTAAGCCCTCCAAGGCTCCTCTAAACCAATCAATAACCCTAGATCCCCCACCAACACTTGTCATATCCCCATCTCTCCTCTATTAGTAAAATTCAACTACATAATCCATCGACTAGTGACCCTCTATCAGAAGGCCCAAGGGTCTCAGTACCTATATATGCTCATAGGCCCAATAGTGAAGTACAAATCCCACACTAATGCCATAACACCTATATGCTTTAGACCCCCATAGCTCTCTATATATCTAAACTAAGAAAACCTATGCCCATCTAAAAACTGTACAACCCAAAACTAGCTCTACCAATACCCCCAATAACACACCAAGAAATCTCCCTCACAGAATTTGGTAGCACATAACAAGTAACCACTAGCTTCATCATGGTCAACAACTATCAATATCCTATAGCCCTCTGGTATAAGGGCCTGATGTTGAAACCTCTAGAATGAAACCATGTATCCTTTCCATCATCCCCATATAACATCTCCATACACTCATTGATATCCTCCCCCTCTATGTGGTAAATGGGATATCCATTAATGGGTAGGCATGTGATCCAATGCACATCCTCTAATAGGATGTTCATCTCCCTTTTCAATAATTAGAAAGTATTAGTTACTGGGTCTCATCTCTTAATGAGGGATATTATCATCATGACATCCTTAGGAAGGAACTGGTAATGCCACATCCCTCTAAAATCCATTGCCTCCATGTGACGTCAGTCCTCTATAGACATGGCATCCCTCATGTCTATAAAAATCTTAGGAACTTGACCCCATAGTTAGATATGATCCCACACCTACAATAATAGGTATATCACAAAGTAGGTAAGCAACCTATCTCAACTATTACCTATATGCGTAACAACTATTACCCACCCACTTCCATACTAATATAATTTCAGCTATCAACCTACCTTTCAAACACTTATTATGTCTATAAACCCCTATTAACTATTCTTATAGAACCTCCACCCTTTCTATCCTATGTAGATCCATATTTACCTAAAATTGCTACACTCCACAACCCATTCCAAATCCTATCCTAACCCATTTCAACCTAACTCTCTCAACTCTATCCCATAACCAACCAACCTACCTCCCAATTCTTCCACCCCAACTTACAACTCCCACCCCAACCCATTTCAATGCTAACCCATCCCACCTCCTAAATCTTCCACCCCAACTCAAGACTCCTACCCTAACCTGTTGATCATTATCAAATCTCCCAAACTATTGATGATTCCCTTGGGGACATTTACCCCTAAGGTCAACCATCACTAATCAACTCAACCATTAATAGTCACTATTCAAAGACCACATTTGGTGAGCCTTGACCCCTTGACTATCTCCTAAAACCTTAACTCCTCTGTAACACCCACAACCTACTCTCTACACCCTTAGACATTCCTACCTACCTCTATACAAATCATACCCCCCCAAACATATAATCTTGCCAATAACAATAGAAATAGCAAAACCCTAATGCCACATCTAAAAATCCATAATTTTCTAATTTATCATGCCTAGTTATATTTTTACCATTTAATTCACACATTACAATTTACTTCTAATTTAAGATATAGCCTACCTCATTTCATGACCAGTGGCACCACCTCAATCTGTGCCCAACCACTTGTCCATGAGTGTCTCCAGCATCCATCTCAACCCAAACATCACTCTCACACACCATAATCCTCTTGACAACTCACCAAACTCCTCTTGATAACTCACCACACTTCCACCCACTCACGATCAATCTTCTTACAAACACTCAAAATGGACAAAACACATGTTTTTAAAGTCAAAATGAGGACAAATTGGGCTCAATTGACCTTTTTACCATTGATTTAGGGTTTTCACCTAACCATCAATAGTCATCCAACCATTGATGATTGACCCTCATCGATGATGGTTACATAACCCTCGATGATTGACCCTCACCATCAATGGTTACATAACTCTTGATGATTCACCCTAACCATCACCAGTTTCCCTTAACCATCGATGGTTATGGTGATGTTTATTTTGCCCCTCCAAACCTACACTTTTTCTAATTCACTCAAACCTTTTAATGCATCCAAATGAGTTAATCCACTTCTTTCCACCGCTGTGCCTATCTAGGAGTTACCTTTTCCCCACCAACTAAGAGCTACATTAGGCTTGAAGTCCATGTTGGATCCCCTATCCATAAGACTATGTAGGTAGCATCCTCTTGCCTAACATATTAGGAGTTAGCTCAACCATTCCCCACCCAACCAACCACTTAACCAATTTACCTTCGTCTACCTTGATGTTGATACCAACCTATTCACATACCTTATGATAACCTTGTTTTGGTCATGATGATCGCTTCAACCAATTTTTCCATGATGGAATTTTTTCCCTATGCACCACCTCATGCATGCCTAAATCATTATGTTTTTCTCAAGAGCACTTCCTACCCTAGATACCTTAGCAAACACTGACCTTCTCTAAGACACTTGACAAGTGTGACCCAATCAACTATGAACAATGTTGGGGATCAATTACCCTATTACTTATCCTATACCTCAATCTTATTTTTCCTAACATGGTAATGTTGATCTTTATGCACTCTTAACTCTCATACTTAGTTACATTTTGTATATGTTTGCATCACCTACCTTATGACCTCTATTTTATCACTTATCAAACCATGACCTAATTTTGATGTTACCTCATCAACTCCTGATTTGAGGGGGGATACCCTCCTCTCATACTCAGAGAAACCAAACCTTGATAATCAACATTCCATTTTTGTTCTATGGCTTATTGACCTAACACCACACAACCAAAAAGGGCAAAATGTAGATACTCAAAAACCCTCCCTTGATTAGTTTTTGATGTCACTTTATCATGGACCTATTCCTGACCTTAGTCAACTATTCACCTAGTTAACTCACCCTTTATATTTGATAACACACCAAAGGACCCCTTAGTAAACAATTTTAACATATTAACTTAGACCCATTTCAACCCCTTTTAACTTAGGGATCGACCATCGACGGTTGACCTAACCGTCGACAGTTGACATAACTGTCGATGGTTAGGTCTTTACTCTTGCAAAACAAAAAATCATCCAGCTATAGGATAGGTGTGTATGGATAAAATAGAAACTTTTTCATGCAAACCTTGCATCTTTCCCTCTCTTTGAATTGGCATCTTTATCCTCACTCAATTTAGAAACTTTCCCTTTCCTCACTTAGCAAGTTTGCGCTATAAATACAAGGCTCTTGGAGGAGTTGTGGATCAAAAAATTTACATCTAGGCTCTCTTATTTTCTTTGTACAAGCATCTAGCATCCTGAAACTCTATATACATGAATTTTAAAGGTTGGAGTAATTTTATGATACCCAATTTCATTAAACTAGTTATTGGTTTCTACTTTGCATCATTTAGGTATTATTTCTCTTGTTTTTAGCACTCTCTTTTCCCATTATCTCTTTTTGACTTAACCTAGTCACCTGCACATCACCCCTCAACCTAATAGTCTACACTTTGCCTTCTACCCATCAACCACTTCATTCCCAACTCTTTTTCAATTCTGCATAGACCCCTCATAGGCAACAATCACCGTTTGTTATAATTGTTGCTATTTACCTAACCATCACCGGTCATACCCAACCATTATCGGTCACCCTGACTACTGACAGTTGCTATCAAGGAAAATAATAGATTGTTTTTTCTCCCCTTTTTTGCAAATCATACACCTATTTTTGTTTTTGACCTATCTACAGATCCTACCCAAACCTTCTTGATACTGACGTTGATATATTTGTGCATGGTATTGACCCATCATGCTACATCTTCTACCGAACATGTACATTATTTATTTTCTTGTATAAGCATTTATCTTCTTGTCTATCTATCATCCTTTATTTTTATTTTTAGAACACTTTTATCATTAAGAGAGTGGATTGATAGCCATCTAAGGGAGCTTTTGCTTCTTGGATCTAGTATTGCTAGGTAGTCTACCCTTCATACTTGTCTAACAAATAAGTTGGTTTAGTGTGGTCTTATTGAAAGTAGTCCTTCCTCACCAAAAAATATCTCTCACTTTGTCTGGTCATGAATGAGCAAAATGTTTACCAAGTACACACCTCTCATCTATTATTTCTCTCCTTTTTCCTAAAATAAAATAGAGTAAGAAATAGTAAGAAAGAGGTACAATAGTTCATTGATATCCAAGTGGTTAATATACCTAATGCATATGGTATGATACTTAATCGATGTTATGATCCACACTTCTAATAATATTAAATATGTAGAATATAATTTAGATCAACACAACACAATAGATATTGATGGTCCAAGATGCCATATTATTACCCTTAAGGTAGGGCAACACCATACAATACTCCTTTGGGAAGGAATAACTCCACAATGTCTCTTAAAGGGGACAACCTCTAATATATTTTTACAATAAAAGAATCAACACTTACTTTATTAATTACAATGATATTAACCTCATATATAGACCTCTATATAACTAACAATGGATGAATCCTAGTGTAGGTCGACCATTACCTAATGCACTAACTACACAAATTACTCATTTATCCTAATATATTAGACCCATATAGCTAACTAAGGGGGATGTGTGCCACATATTGACATCTCCATCAAACCATATATATTAATATATCACATCCCTAGGTACATACCATTCCTTCCCTCCTTGACATGTTTCATCCTCAAAACATAAGAAGAAATGAAATAATCAGTGTACTTAAAATCATTGCACACTTGTCTCCAATCTTGATCATCTAATTATCCATATGTAATATTGGTAATGATAGCTCTCCAACCTTGTTTACAAATTCCATTGTGTTACTTTAATTCCATTCATGATCATAATCATACTCCCTTAGTGTTAATGCATAATTATTCCTCCTTTAATTCCATGTACCATACTCCACTGCACTACTCTGATTCTATTCATGATCATATTTGTTATTCTTTCATGCATAGTCATAGTGATTTCTCCATTGATTCCATGTTTCATAGGCTATTGCACTACTCTGATTTCATATCTGACCATAATAGTTCTTCTTTGACTTCTATGCATAGTCATAGTGATTACTACTTTGATTTCTTATATATCCAAAGTGATTATTGTTATGAAACTCTCCCACATGGCTCCATGATTTTTTCTTCTCACGCTAATGTGGGTGTCTTTATACCTTAGCTTTTTCTAATATTTTGACTTTATCCATATTTTCTTCTAGCTCTTCCACCTTTTCCTTAGGTGGTTCCTTTGTCTCTTAAGTAGATGAAGTGTTCTTATCTACTTATATTATTTCTTCATCTATGTTTTCATCTAAATCTTCCTCATGTAGACACCTAAATCTGGTCACTAATGACCATCAATCAGGGTTTTAACCAATTTCCACCAAAATGCACAATTTGGCCTAAAAATACAAACACACATTAAATAAGTTGAAATTGATATATTCAAGTGCCAATCTTGACTAGAGTATCATTAAATGGGGCAATGCAATTTATGAATCATCTAACTTTGATCAAATCATTTCAAGTCAAAATGCCAATTTTGCACCTAGGTGCTTTGGATTACTCTTTTTTATCAAATTTATTATACGAGACACGTGCCTTTATAGCATTTTGGATCATCCAAGGAAGGTGAAATAAGGTCTTTCTTTCACGTTTTAGTTATGTTTTCCATTTTTGTTTTGTTAACTAAGCTCATCCTTTAAGATAGGCTTAGGGTGTTAGTTTAGTGTGCTTTTGATTGATTTATTTTATTCACTAACATAATACTAATCTACCCCTATTGCAATCTTATGCTCGCAAATGGCATGCCCAGTGGGACCTAACCTCACAAATTTGATCAAATTGTACCTACAAGCAACATACTAACCATTGTCATGTAGGATCTTAGAGTATGGAGGAAAATAAGATAAAAATTTGAGCAAAAATCCATTTTTTCTAAGCCATGATTTTATTCTCAAGACTGTGTAGCCCAACTTGCTTGCCAACCTAACTCACCTATGCAACCCAACTCACCTACCATCCCAACTCGTTTGTGCATCCCAACTCACCTGCCAACTCAATTAGCCTGTGCAACCCAACTCACATGTCAGCCTAACTCTCTTGTCAACCTAACTCACCTACCAACCTAATTCACCTGTCATGATAGTGAGTTACAACTATTTACATTTAAAAAAAAAAGTAAAAACAAAGAAAAAGATAAACATAAATGATCCCAACTTATAATCAAGATATGAATAATCAAGACTTAAATAGGAACAACAATGTTTAAAAATGAAAAGCAAGAAAACAAACAAGCAAGACTAATCGGGGAAACAAAAGACCAACAACACCAAAAATAATCAAATAAACAAAAAAAGGTTAAAGAACAACTTAATAACATGAGATCAAGATATAAATAATCAACATCTATGTGAATCATCAAGATGTTAATAAAAATAAAAAAGAAAAGCAAAAACATACAGGGAAACATAAGACCAAGGAGAAATGAATTAAAAAAAGATAAAAGGAGAAGAAATAAATGGCGAGGTGCAAAATCATAGCAAAACACCAAGAAAAAACAATGAAACACCATTAAAACTCAAATAAACACACACAAATAAAAACCAAGTTAGTGTGGTTTAAAAATAATTCATGCACATGTTTTAGAGGCGTTACTTTCCACTACAATGTAAAAAAGAATGAGGACACAAATTTTTTTCTCTAATTAAAGAGGATCAATGGTAGAAGAAATGGGGGAGGAGAAGAAAAAGAAGGGGTTGGTCTAGCTGACTCAAGATGTACAAGATAAGTAGATGCTACCTATATAGTTCCATAGATACATGTTCCAAAATAAACTTCAGGCCAAATTTAGTTCTCTCAGGAAGTGGGATAGAAGACATGATGATGATCAAAAGCATATGATTAATGTTGTAGAAGAAAAGGAAAGACTTGACAAATGAGATTGGTTTTGTAAAATGGTAAGTTGGTGAGATGAGATGACTTTCAAAATGACATGCCCACAAGACTTAATTTTCTTTCAAAATGGCAAGAGTGTGACATGGTGGGACAAGGTGACTTGCACAACAAAAATTTAGTAGGATAAAATGCTTACAAAATGGAAAGAGTGTGATGATTAGAATGTACAATAGTGTAAGATAATGTTTTTGTTATTTTTTGGGTCATTTCTAATGTTTTTAGTTTTTTTGGGATAAAATATGTACAAAGGGGAACCAACTAGTCAAGGAGATGCTCATCATATAGTATAAGTTCTAATAAATAACTAAGTTAGTTGTAATGGCAATCATGGATATAAACAATAGACCAATGAACTAACTAAGAGTTTGACTAATAGCTAAAGTTAGCTGCAATAGGTCATGCTCATAAATTAGCAAGAGTGAGGGTCCTAGAAAGACAATAATGTTTACCAAAGATAAACAAATAATGATAGAATAGTGTGCATCATGTAGTATGCAAAGATCCTGAGATGAAAAGGTGTTCGTGTTCACTTGTCTATAGAATAAGCTACAAAATACTATTTTGGCTGAATTTCTTTATACAATTGGTGTCGAAGCTATTCATAATGCTGATGAGACATAATCAAGATCATAATTGGTCAAGGGATAAAAGTATTCAAGTTATAACAAGCCCAAGACATAACAAAGAATAGGGTTCTAAAATAGAATGACCCAAATAATATGGTTCTTAAAGAGAATGACATAGGTTATGATAAAATATGCTCAAAGTACCAACAATCCAAAAGTTATCACTGTCCAGACTCATGAAAAAAATAAGGCTCATGTGAGAACAGTCCAAGGTAGTAAAAAATGGTAGGATAAAATTACTTTTACACAAGTTGCCCCCAAGTAAGGGGTCTTATAGACAATGGTTTGAAGTTGTTCATGCATACAACCTCTTAAGGTATACAATGTTCATGGGCTCTAGAAGTTCATCACCATTTGGTTTAGCCAGTTGATATGCCCCTGATCCATAGTTTGTCATGATAACAAATGGTCCTAACTAATTAGGTTGAAACTTACCTTTTTCATTGCATTCAACATTTATGTTTTTTTGGTTCTCTTTTAGGACAAAATCACCAACCTCAAAATCCCAAGGGGGAATGCGCTTGTTTTAGCTTCTCTACAATTGTTATGATAGGCTTACAACTTTTTTAGGGTAACTAAATGCTTACCATCAAGAATTTTTAGTTCTTGCAACCTTGAGACTCGATAGTCCTCATCATATTCAATATGCTCCAGTGATACTCATAATGATGGTAGCTTGATCCTGATCAAGATAATAACTTATGTACCATAAAGGAATATAGAGTGGCTCCTATTGGGGTTTGATGACTGGTTCCATACGCCCAAAGGGCAGCAAAGATTTGTAAGTACCAATTATGATCAACATTATTGACAATCTTCTTTAAAATGGATATAATGGTTTTGTTTGATGTTTTCACTTGTTCATTGCCTTACAGGTTATATGGATTTGATTTCTTGTGCTTGATCTTGAATTTTTCACAAAGAGATTTCACATCTTGGTTTACAAAAGATCTATCATTATCAGATTTAAGGTGAGTTGGGATGCCATATCGATAGATGATATGATAATGGATGAATTTGGCTATCTACTTCTTGATTATGTAAGTGAGAGGAATGGCTTTAATCTAATTAGTAAAAAACTTGATAGTAGTCAGGATATGCTTATGGCCATTTGAATATGTTGGGTTTATTTTCTCGATGAGATCGAGGCCCCATGTTGAGAATGACCATGGTGTTGTGATTGGATGTAGTGGTAAAGAGGGAGTGTGTATCAAATTTCCATGTTGATGATAAGGAATGCACTTACATAATTTCAAGCATTGGTATCCATTTTTGGCCAATAATAGCTTATTCTGAGGAGATTCTTTGCTAAGACTACACCATTGGTGTGGTCCCCACACATTCCTTCATGAACCTCCCTCAATGTTATCTTGGATTCTCTCAAAGATAAATAATGAAGAAGCATTCCATCATAGCCTTTATGATAAAGTGTGGTTCTAAGGAGGGTATAACATGATAAATGGTGATGGAATAGTTTTTGATGATTATTGGATAGGTTAGATGGGAAAACATGGTCATGAAAGTAGTTATAAAAATATTATAACCAAGGTAATTTAGGTAGGGGATTGGGACCAACAATAGTGCATACCCTTTTTAAATTTGATATACTATGTGCAAACTAAAGAATATTCTCAATAAAAAATTAATACTCTTTAGCTTCACCATCAATTTGTATCATGGAACCAATTATTTTAATTGCATCAGTTGATATGTTGTTGGCCCTTAGAACTCGTTCAAACCATAGAGATTTAAAATGAGCTTTGAGATTATCAACAATTTGCTTGTAAGGAACAATCCTATCATCTTTGGTTTGATAATGATCAATGGTCTGATTGATGATTAATTAGGAATCACCATAGACTTTTTAATTATAAATATCCCATTGTATGGCAAGGTGAAGTCTTGCAATCATTGCCTCATACTCGACCATATTTTTTGTACAATGAAATTATATATGAAATGCTTTTGGAATCAGATCCCCTCAGGTGTAATCAATAATATGCCAGATCTAGATCTATAGGATGTAAAGGAGCCATAAAAATGTATTTTCCATTTTTAGGATCCCTTGAATATTGTTCTATCATCATAATATAATCATCTAGAAAGTCAAATTTGAGAGGTTGAGTGTCTGTGATAGGGGCATCTGCAAGTTGATCAATAACAACCTACCCCTTAATTGCTTTCTAATTCTGATACTCAATGTTAAATTAATTAGGAGCATAACCCACTTAGCCATGCATCCTTGAAGAACTGCTTTGGATAATAAGAATTTGAGAGGGTCCACCTTGGTGATGACAATTGTTTTGTTATTTAGCATATAATGTCACAATTTTTGGGTAGTAAACACCATAGATAAACACAATTTCTCAAATGGCATATAATTATGTTCATAAGCCACCAGAGTATTTCTTAAATAATACTACATGTTTTTTACCATGATCATAATGTTGGGCCAAATGTGCCCCCAATGCATACTTTATTATTGATAGTAAAGAAGCAGTGGTCATCCATGTGTTGGTGGTCTTAAGACTAATGGATTGACTAAGTATGTCTCGAGTTTCATTAATTCTATCTAGCAATATTCATCCCATTGAAACATGATCCCTTTCTTCAATAGATGGGTAAATAGGTGGCACTTATCTACCAATTGAAAAATGAACCTACGTATATATTGGATCTTTCCTTGTAGGCTTCGTAGTTGTTTAAGATTATTTGGTAGAGGCATTTACATAATGTCCTTGACCTTGGTAGGGTCAACTTTGATCCATCTTTGTGATATAATGAAACCTATTAGTTTCCCTGAAGTGACTCTAAAGACACATTTCTTTATATTCATGAATCCTCTCAAAGATTCTTCATAGAACATCAGGATGTCCAACTCTTATTCTTGATTTTGCTAGGATTTCATCAACATAGTCCTCAATAATATCATGTATCATGTCATGGAATATGATAGTCATGTCACATTGATATGTGGCTGCAACATTATTCAAGCCAAATGACATGACTTGGTAATAGAATATTCCCACCAGAGTGGTGAATGCAGTCTTGTGTTGATCTTATTGGGCTATCTTGATTTGGTTGTATCTAAAAAATCCATCTATTGAGGACAACATCTCATATCTAACATTTGAATTGATAATCATGTCGATGTTGGATAGAGGAAAATCATCTTTGTAGCATGCTTTGTTGATATCTCTAAAATCAGTACAAATACATATACCCATGGTCTTTTTATTCACTGGGACTATGTTTGAGATCTATTCAGAGTAATCTAGTGGCCTAATAAAACCTACTCCTAGTAAATTTTATAGTTCTTCCTTAACTAATAGGTCGATGCATGGATGCATCTTCCTCAATTTCTACTTGACTGGTTTAGCATCGAGTTGGACAACAAGGTGATGGACAACCAAATTTGGGTCCAAGCTTGGTGTATTAGAATATGCCCATACAAACATGACAATATAATCCCTTAGGAGGGATATAATTTTCTCACATTTTACTTTAGTAGGGAAGCTCCAAGATAAACAATTTTGGGATCCTCATAAGTTCCCAAGTTCACTTTTGTCATGTTTTCCACAAGGAGTGTGGATCCATCTTCTAGAATTATAAGCAAGGTATGATCTTGATCATCTTATTTTGGTACATCTTTTTATTTTTCCTCCCAAAGTTATGGATAGTGGGATGAATTCAAATCCACCATCTCAGGTAAAGGCCAAGTAGCAAAAACTTCTATAAACTCAAGATCAAGATGCTCAAACATTTATTGTTATTCTGAAGAGATGCTTGTACTAGATATGTAACATGGGCCAGAGGGATCTTCTACGTCTTGAGGGGATGAGCAAAATTTCCTACCAAAGAGTGCCTAAAATAGGTTTTCACTCGAAGGCTTGTCATTTTCTTTACTTTTTCCCTGATCAACGAGCTCTTCAAAGAGGTTTTCACTTGAAGATCTTGATGTCTCATATTTATTATGACCAAGAAAGTTTTCCTACTCTCCAAAGTATGGTAGAATGATCTAATGAGAAATCAAAGCCTTATTTGTGATCGCCAATAGGCAATCCATCTCATAGGCCCATGTAATCTATAATTGATTCTTCATTTTAAAACTCATTAAGTTGTATGATAGAATTTTGTTGGTCCTAATCAATGAGTTCAGGATGGCAAAGGCATAGGGAACAATAAGGGTTTGTTTCAGGACGGGCAGCTCCAATGGTAAAAATATCATGTTCTATGTTAGGATGGGAAGCTCCAATAGTTAAGGTTCAAATGACATTAAAATCAATTAGATCTGTGTCAACAAGCTCATTAAAAAGGTTATAATGGGATGATGTGTTATTGTCAAGAGTCTTGTCCCTAGTCAATTCAAAAGAATCACTATTAAAAGTTATGAGGTTACCCTCAAGCAGTATAAATCCAAGACCATGATTAAAATTATGTACTCCCACTGATAAGGGTTCCAGGGTTCCTTTCACTCATGGTTTAAGGCCTTTTCATATATAATCAAGATGATCCATGATTCGATTAGGGATTGGATACTTTGGATTTTAAAAGCAATTAGCAAGACCTTCAAAATATAACCAATCTCTCTTGGTAAAATCCTCTTGATATTTCTTTGGAGAAATAACAAGTACAAAAACCACAAGTGGCTTTCATTATTTCTTCTTTAATTGCCAAATCATTATGGTTACATTAGGATTGTTTGAAGGTTTAGGCTTATCAAATGTTTTTGGATTTTTAGGCAACTTTGCAACATGGAAGGCATCCTTAAGACTATAGGTGGAAATGCCCATGGATTTAATAACAACCTACTTTGCAAGATCTATGGGAAATGGATTAGCTGAAGTGAAAGCAATATGGTTGATATAGTTTGATGAAGGTGGATGTGAAATTATAGCATTTTTATTCTTCATAATGAATTAAAAACCTAGACAATAGTTATAATTATGGAATTGGGCCTCAATATGTTCGCAATGATCATAAGGTTGTTGATCGACAAGAATAGTAACCTTGATCCCATCATGGGGAATCTTAAGGCACTAATTTAGGGTGAAGGGAATGGCCTATACTTCATGGATCCAAGGAAGACCAAGAAGTATGTTATAAGTCACTTCAATGTCCATAATATGAAGCAATTTATGATGTGAAATGGACCCAACAATGATTGGCAACCAAATAGTACTGACAAACTCCCTTTTGATATTGTCGTAAGCCTTGATGGTTATAATCTTTGGTTGAATGTCTTTTCCAATGTAGCTCAATCTTTGTACCAACTTAAGAGATATGATGTTTAACCTTGAACCATTGTCTACTGTTAGGAACCCCAAGGAAGCACAATTGATTACTTTTCTTATAAGCAATTAAACATGGAATTGAACCAGAATGATTAAGTAACTAGAAACTTGAAACAACACAGAATTTGAGAGACAATACACAATCTTGTATTAAATACTCTTCAGAAGGAAATACAATAAAGAAGATGCCACTTCTTCTTCCACCTCTAAGGCTTGCCACACCTCAAGGACTTCTTCCCTCAAAGTTCTCTCTCTCTTGCTCAACCACAACCAACTCAACAACCTGAGTTGTTATCCCCTCCTTGAATGCTTCAGCTGATCTCCTTAACCTTACACCTTGCAGATCTCCTTGACCTTGCTTTCTTGCTTCAATATTTTACTTGCCTTAATTACAATACATGCCTCATGGGTCTTTATATAGGATCCCATGCATACAATAATTAGACCTCTAATTACAATAATTAGAAACATAGACTCAAGACTTAAATTAGTCTTCAACATGCAAACACTCTCGGACCTCTTAAATTAGACAATTCTAATTCTAGAAATGCATTCTGGAAACACATGCAACTACATGCACATGCACAGGTGACCAACGTTGATTGTTGTCAACCTACTCCTGACTGACGTCAGCCGATCCTTGGTCCCTGCCTGACCGATGTTGGTAATACTACTGATGTCAGTTACTAACTGAACTCAACAACTCCATGATTAGCATCTTGGTGAAGCTTTTAGCTCCACAACTTAACAATCTCCCACTTGGAGATAAATAGCTACACCTGTACAGCAACCTCCACTAACCATCTCAGGCACCTCCAGCTTCAAACTTAATTTTGAAGACCAACCACCACACATCCTGTGATGCTACACCTGTCATCCAAGTCCCCTTCCATATCTAAACTTTCTGACAACTCCCACTGGAGACAAAATCAACCTGTGATCTTCCATGTCTCTCATGCCAAAGAATTTTGCTGCTCCCAAATTCTTCATGACATACCTCTGAACTAACTTTACCTTTAGCTCAAAAACTCCCTGTATATGTAACCCTACAATAAGCAACACAATACAGTAACAAGATAATGTAGGTAATATTATCCAACCTGGTAAAGAGAAATGCAATGGTCAAACCTCCATTATCCTGCAGCCTACTCAAGACCATATACCCTAGCCTTTTGTCTCGCGTATCCATCCACTCTCTTCTCTAACCTAGGAATCCATTCCTCTCTCAGTGCTTTCTTCCAGCTGACAACTCCACCAATAAACTCCTATTTGGTTCTTCTCCAAGGAATCACATTCCTCATCCATGCCAAGCTCCCACTGTTTCTAGATTCTACCTGTATTGCCTCTTCACATCTTCCTGGTTCTCGACCATCAGTAAGCAACAAGTAATATAAATAAGGTGAACAATGAATATGAGGTCCACTTACCCTTTCAATCCTCCATATGGTGTTTGAGAATTTTTGACAGCTTGCTGTTTGACCAACATCCGTTCCAGTGACTGATCTCGGCCATCTCTTCGTCTACACCCGACCAACATCAATTCCTTGCACTGACACTGACTGCTAACATCACTTCCCTGACCGACGCTAGTGTTCCTCTGCCAACGTCAGTTCCTGTCTAACTGACGTCAGTCTTATCCTACCTGACACTACGAACCCTGCTGATCTGCACATGACCGATGTCGGTACCTGCCTGATCGACGTGGATTCCATGTGATCGACATTGGTAACTGTGTGTTCCTGTAAGTGATTACTTCTTTATCCATGAGCTCATCCTAGATCAAAACTCTATCCATACTGCCCTACTCAAAATTATTCAGCCCCTGTGACTGATCTCTGTCCATCATCTCCTCCATAAACACCAAGGCTTCCCTGTTCTTATCAAAAACATCAAATTTCCTTTTCTTGCAATGAACTCGATCTATGCCTTTCGAATCTGAAGTCATACTTTTTGACTCAAGAATGTCCATTCCATTCATATTCATGTGACCAAGCCTATTAAGCCACATCTTCGAATCTACAACTGAAATAGATAAACCAGAAGTAGAATCAGTAATACAAGTAGATAGATAAAGAGTATCTACTTTCTTACCTCTCACTAAAACAAGTGCACCCTTGGTAACCTTCCAAGAATCCACTGTGAGGGTTACTGTGCATCCCTCATCACCCAACCTTCTTACAGAAACCAAACTTTGCTTCAAGACTGGGACATGCATAACCTCCTTCAACACCCATGTATTGCCTTTCTGCAATTCCAACTGCACTTTCCCTTTTCCAACCATTTGACAAGGCATACCATCCCCTAAATAAAGCTCTCCAAAGTCTCCCTGGACATACTCATGGAACAAATCTCTATTTGGGGTTGCATGAAAAGAAGCACCAGAATCTAAAACCCATGATCCTACCTGACTATCCAAAGAAAGTATGAGAGCATCCTGTGCCACAATACCTGCATCCTTTGCTTCTCCATTACCTTCATGTTGATTTTCTTTATCCTTCAACCAAAAATATTTCTTTGTGTGTCCTCTCTTTCCACAAAACTAGTAGGTGATACCTCTGGATTCAGATCTCCTTCCCATCTTTGACCTTGATTTCCCTTGCTCGACCTTCTCTCTTTGCCTTCCCCTACTTTCTGCACTTAGAGCATTCCCTAATGATTCACCTGTGCTTTTCTTGCGTATTTCTTCATTCAAGATTACACTCACAACATCATCAACTTTTAAGATTTTAGAAGCAGACGCAGTATTACTTACTGCCATTACCAAACTATCCCAACTTTCAGGTAAAGAGCATAAAATTAAGAGAGCCTTTACTTCATCATCAAAAACAATATTGACTGAAGCTAACTGGTTGACCAAACCATGGAAATCACTAAGATGAGTGTGTACCGATCCACCTTCTTGCATTTGCAAAGTAAATAACTGCTTCATAAGAAATACCTTATTTGAAGCTGAGGGCTTTTCATATAAATTTCCTAAAGATTCTATCAACTCTTCCATTGTCTTACATAGTGATAAGTTGGAAATCACAGATGATGCAAGGCTCAACCTTATGGATCCTAGAGCCTTCTGATCAAGAACCTCCCATTGTTCATTCTTCATATCTGTGGGCTTGCATGCAACCCCACCCAATGGTAAGTAAAAATATTTTTGATATAGATAATCTTCTATCTGCATCTTCCACAGTTGATAATTCTTGCCGTTAAACTTCTCCATTCGTAGCTTACTTTCTTCTGCCATTACTGAACTCCCACTCAATCAGAAACCCTTGAAAATGACCTGTAATCAAACAATAACCTGCTCCCTGCAAACCTTAGCTCTAATACCAATTGTTAGGAACCCCAAGGAAGCATAATTGATTACTTTTCTTATAAGCAATTAAACATGGAATTGAACCAAAATAATTAACTAGAAACTTGAAACAACATAGAATTTGAGAGACAATACACAATCTTGTATTAAATACTCTTCAGAAGGAAATACAATAAAGAAGATGCCACTTCTTCTTCCACCTCTAAGGCTTGCCACACCTCAAGGACTTCTTCCCTCAAAGTTCTCTCTCTCTTGTTCAACCATAACCAACTCAACAACCTGAGTTGTTATCCCCTCCTTGAATGCTTCAGTTGATCTCCTTGACCTTACACCTTGCATATCTCCTTGACCTTGCTTTCTTGCTTCAATACTTTACTTGTCTTAATTACAATACATGCCTCATGGGTCTTTAAATAAGATCCCATGCATACAATAATTAGACCTCTAATTACAATAATTAGAAACACAAACTCAAGACTTAAATTAGTCTTCAACATGTAAACACTCTCGGACCTCTTAAATTAGACAAGTCTAATTCTGGAAACACGTTTTGGAAACACATGCAACTACATGCACATGCACAAGTGACTGACGTCAGTTGCTGTCAGTCTGCTCCTGACCGACGTCGACCGATCCCTGGTCCCTGCCTGACCGACGTCGGCAATACTGTCGATGTCGGTTACTGACTGAACTCAGCAACTCCATGATTAGCATCTTGGTGAAGCTTTTAGCTCCACAACTTAACATCTATAAGAACCCACTTGATCTCATGGTTTTCAATTATTACTTCAATATACAATGGGTTATTATGGCTCAATCTAATTGTAGACATGTCTTTTTTATCAAACATTAATTAATAAAATGAAGAGAAATGTCCCAAAAGGTTCTAGAAATGTTCAAGATTTATATCATTGGGAATAGTGGATTTTTGTAAAATATTATTCAAGATAGTTATATGAACTTCGTATGTCTGCAAGATATCCAAAATAGAAATCTATGTAGGGGGTTGTGCTTAATTATTTTGATATACTATAAGAATTTTCAACATTGGGATGAGACGATTTAGCTTTGGTTGGAATAATAGTTGACTTTGGATCTATTGGCACAATGTTCACATTGGGTTCTATGGAAGAAGTAGGCAAAGGGTCTTGGAGAGTAACACGTGAGTGTCTAGTTATAAATATGTAACCTAAAGGTGATGGGGAGCTCATATAATCAAAAGACAAAGGAAAAAGGCTTTAGATGGTAATTCATGGGTGCCTAGTTGCATTGATTCAATTTTGAGTCGACGAGGAGCCATTATAATTAGAATGGGGGCATTGTTTATAAATAGTAACTTGTGCAAATGGAGTTACAACAGAATGGTGCAAACTCAACGTGGTATTACTAGAGAGAGGGTGTTGACCCTATAATGATGGGACTTTTACTATGAGGATCACAAGATGGTTCACATGGTTTAATAGTAATAATGGCAATATGGGTTACATAAATGCATCCCACAGTGTTATTATAGTTGTAAGGCATATTATTCTAAACCACATTGTTAGTATGGGTATTATGATCATGATTATGTTCATGTTGATTATGATTTTTACCTTAATTCTAGTTTTGATTTTACCTTTATCCTTGGTTTTATCCTTGGTTTTGGTTGTTCTTTGGTGGTAATTTATTATGTCAAGGAAAGGGGTCCTTGTAGAATCCCATATCCTGATTTGTGTCCTGATTAGGGGCCAACTTAATCTCAACTTCACCACTCTAAATGAGATATTCAATAATATGTTACCATTAGATGTAATGATAAGCATCATGACTAATAACATGATGAAATTTAAACCATTCATTCTCTTTGTACCAATCTAGTTTTGGTTGATCTTGAGGAAATGTCCATGGTACTGGACATACAATCAAGTTAGCTACTACGATCTTTTGGAATACTATTTCAATTGGTTCTCCTAATTTGCTAAAGACCCTAAAACTACCATGGTTTGTTCTTCATGGAAGTTGTCTCTACAAATTAGGTGGTGGATTAGGGGGATCTAATTGTACATTTGGGGTCGGTAGAGCTTGTACCATTTGTATGTGCCTTGTTTTAGTCACCCTATTTCCACCCATGTTCTTTTTGTTGTTAAAGCCTTTAAGCTTATCTTTTGCAACTATATAATTAGAACATGGGGTCTAATTTTACATTTGACCTAGTGCAAAAATATTGACAAGGCCCTTGGAAATAAGAGCCTTATCAATTTGTATACCTTTGTCTATGATCTCCTTAAATGAATTAGCATAAGCTACATATATATTGTGCATGACCTTAGGATATAAGTTTTGTGAAAATATATTTTCCAACTATTTGTTTAGAAATTTATGTTGAAAGTGACCCATTAATGCTCTCCATCTCTGTAAATATGCAATGAAGCTTTCTCCATCTCATTGTTTGGCTTTGCACAAGTTAACAATGATTAATTTATGCTCTATGTTATACGATAAATGGTTGAATTTTTTTTTAGATAAGTAATTCCAATCCATAATTAATCCCTTGGGTAACTTGAGTAGTCAATTTAAAGCTCGTACTACTAAAATTTATGGAAACAATTGAAGTAAGAATAAGCTACTATAAGCAACCTCTTGGCATAAAACAAAAAATGCCTAGATATGTTCATGTGGGTTACCCTTTCCTTTGTATTTATCAAATTGGGGTGCCTCAAAATGAGGTGGAAAGGTGACTTGGAGAATGCTAAAATCAAATGGATATCGACATATCTTGTCAAATTTATACTTTTTGATCATATTTTTAGTCTCCAAACATGGCACAATCTCCTTCATGAAGTTCCACTCTTGCATGTTTGGTGCAATCATGGGTGGAACATAGTTATATTGGGGTGGAATATGACCCTTTTGTTGTTTTTAGGGTGGAATGTGCCCCTGTTATTGTATGGATTTGTGAGGGATGTAGACCCTATATTTTATGACTTGGTTTTGATTTGATCCTAGAGTCGAATAAATAGGCCATTGATTCTTAAAAATCTATTTACTAACTTTTACGTTGGTTGAGATGAACTAGCCAAATTTTATTGTGAGATCTCCTCAATTTGAATCGAGTGTTTAGGTCTCTATGTTTTTAAACTGACAAGAGGCTCTTGGTGATTATAGAATATGTGTTTCATGTCTAGAAAAACATTTTGCAGAACCTCTTATGTCTTATCATGTTTTTTCGAAACACCTTGATCAATTATTGAGTTATCAATTAATTTTTGTTGCATAGGTTCAATCACATCTCCTTGTTATTTAGAGACATAATTATGGATTGAAGTAGCAAATACAAAGTTAGTTAAGTCCATGATAAGTTGATCAATATACCATTGACTTATTTTCTCAATCTTATTGACAATATCTTGATCAATTCATTTTGACTCTATAAGTATTTCCTTACCCTTGTTAGAGGAAGAAGGTATGTTTGATTATGCAAAAGCTTGATCTTGATGTTATTGTTATCCTTGTCTAACTAATATGTGCAATTACTCCATAGGAGAATTTGAGGGTAGTCTAGCACCAGATTCTATCAACCTAAAGATTGTTTCATCTTGGTTCTCTTGATATTCAGTATAATCCCCTTCATATCCTATAGTTGTAATAATGTCATCAAAGACAATAGAATTATCTTGTCCATCATAAAAGTTCTCATCCTCATAGATAGGGTCATAAGGGACCCTACTATGAGGGAACCTTTGAGTCATGTCTAGAAAGGGTTGATGTATACATTTGACAAGATTTGGATTAATGTTTTACAAAAATTTTAAACAAGGTATGGATTTTGATATTTCTTCTAAACAAAAAGACTAACGTACCAAAGAGACTATAAATGGAGGGTGTTTTGTAACCACCATAATTATAACAAAGTGTTCACAAAATTACTCAACCTTTGGTAGGGTTGAAATTGTATAAATTGGAAGAGAGTATGATAACTCAAAAATCTAAGGTGAAAACTAGCACACCAAAGATTAGATTTTAGTGATACGTCAATACCATAAAAGATAGTTCAACTTTGGTGAGTTGATACTAGAAATATAGAATAAAGCCTTTCATATTAGGAAGGAGACAATGCAAACCAAGAAACTCATGATGTGGAAACATGTGAGAATTCCTAAGGATAAAACTAGAACCAAATGGGTAGCACAATGCCACCACATGGTAATAGGAATGGTAGTGTAAAATATGTTCTAGGACTCAAAGAGTGAATGATACACAATATGACTTGAGTTTACCAATGATGACAATCATAATGAGTCTATAAATGGCCTTCAACCCATATTGGAAATTGAACCCAAATTCCCTCAAGTTAAGTGCAAATGGTGAATAGCACATCAACCTTATGAACTTAGAAAGGTGCAATTTTGAATTTAAATTATCAATGGACTTAAGAAAATTTGGTAAATGATCTAATCTTAAATGGGTAGCATAACTGCACAATAATGGATGATATGACATAATGTTTTTAGATGATAATTTTGAACAAGTAAAAATATGATTTTCACTTGGACAGTGTAACGCCTCCTTGTTCAATAATTTTTTGGACAATGTGTTTGGTTTTGACATTTTGTTAACAAGAAATTTTTTTATTCAAATCACCACAAAGTAATCTAAGACCAAATTAGACAAATACAACTAAGTAATCATCCTAAGCCCTAAACTAACAAGGTATGGCAAAGTGGGGTTGACTAAAACTAATAAGTTTTGCATGTTTCTAGATGGATCCCATGTATACCAACTTTCACGTTGCACACACAAGAGTAACAACACATCAATTAGGTCCATGTCATATAGATTATTGTCAAAAGGTCTTGCCCTTTTTACAACCACTACATCCATCACTTGTTTAGTGTAGTGCAATGTCCAACATGATCATACGTCTCAGGCTTAGCCTCTACTAAGTAAAATGGTTTGTTTGTTCAAACCATTTTCCTAGTGAGGGGATCCTAATTTATATACCCTCTCATGGAGAGGGGTTGAAGATGATGCTGAGAGATGAAGTACTAGGTCAAAGCTTCCCTATAAAACTTATGGGAGGTGATGAAGTCCCCCTCACAAGCCAAGATGCATAAAATATAAACTAAGTAAAAGAGCTTTATGGTTGTTTCTAGATCACTCAAGCCTTGTGGGTTTCGGGGAGAGCCTTAACAACATCTCTTTTATGCCTTTGGACTAAGGCACAAGTTTGAAATGAAGATGACACTTTTGATCTCATAAATTCCCTATAGTGGATGGGGGGAGAGCATACACACACAACTTACTTTTTCCATAAACAAATTAAGCTAAGCAAATGATAAATAACTTGCATAAAACAAAAACTTGGAAGTGAGTTCAATTATAAAGTACTAAAATGAAATATTTGGTGGTGTTTTTTGGCCCCTTAGCCTTAAGTTGTAAAGCTTTGAAAGAACAAATACAAAATGATTCAAGTAAAACACCTTAAATATTCCTTTAAGCACCAAATATAAATTCTTAATTCTTTTTAAGCATCCAAAAGAGGTTTAAAAAGACTTGATTAAGCATGATTTGATCACTAAGTAGGTCCTGCAAGAAAAATATCAAAATGTTTTTTAACTTTGAAGCTCTTTTTCAAATGAGACAAGTAACTTTGAAAAGTGTGCTCTCATGTTTGCACAGTGTAATACCACAACTCCATAGTCTAATACCGCAACTCTTCAAAATCGCAATGGGTTAACACAATATCGTAACTCATGGGTTAGATAGAAAAATAGACAAAATCACTATTTTGATAAATAAAATTGTGACTGATAAATCAAAACTACAAACTTAGAGAGTTACCGTATTGTCACTTAACCCTAATGGCATAGGCCAATCATTGGCAGTTTAACTACAATACTGTGACTATAACCGATGATATTATAACTTGTGAAATCATGATATTGAAATATCATGATTGTCAAGTCGTGGTATTGTAATATCATAACTTATGAAATCATGATACTATAATATTATGATTGTCGAGTTACAGTATTACAATATTGCAACTTGATTTATAGATAGAGAAATATTAGTCTAAAAACCTAGTTTAAATGTAATATCGCTAATGTAAGACAAAATCATGATTGTGTCAGTTACATTTTTGTGTCCAGAGGATAATATCATGAGTCCATAGTGACAAAATTATGATTTCTAGAAAACATGATTTTGATCAAAAATTTCACTTTCTTTGGCCTCAAACTCCAAGATTCTACATAGAAATGGTTAGTAAGTTGCTTGTACGAGATATTTTATTAAATTCATGGGGTGTGGTCCCACTGGATGTGCCAAAATTGAGGATGGAATACAAAGGTTGGTAGTCAAGCATTCATCAATAAATCCATGAAAATGCATAAATAACTACACAAACAAAGCCAACCTATTCATGCAGGGTTTGCTAATGATATTGAAGAACAAATTTAAATAAAGTAATATCTATTACCTTCCCAAATCAATTCCACCACCCAAGAGCAGCTCCAAGTGTGTTTTCCCCTTGATCTAGAGCTCTAGTCTTTATCAACAATTTTTTCTTTGCTCCTTTATTGCCTCATGAACTCTATTCATAACCTACACTCAATAGAAGAAATATCCAAATTGGTCTATCAAATGAAGCTTACCCAAATGGAAATAACACAATAATCAAAACACAATTTACTTGTGTAGATATTTTAGCATTATAAGTCTACACAATTTAAGCTCAAAAATATGAGTGAGAGGCCTCCTATTTATATATTTTTGCAATTGATTAGAATGAACTATAGCCATCCATCTTGAGATCAACATATGTGGCCAAGAATCCATTCAAATTTGGAGGCTAAAATCAATAAATGCCCTCATAATGATTTGGGGGGAAGGGGCATTAATTAGGCATGGGTGCCCATAATTCAGATATTTTATGCATTTATGGCTTGTGAATGCCACCCCATAGATGATGTCATTATGATGATGCAGTTAATAGGAATCAATTTATAAAAATAAATATTCAATAACCTCCATGAAAAATCCACTTAAAGTCTTGATTTAAATTAATTAGCCTTAAATAAGATTATTCAATATCTGTGTAATTCTTCAGAAATTGGGACTCAATTAATCAAAATGGTCAAAAAGTCATATTATTGGGTCATAATTTGACTCAAGAAGAATTGGAAGGCGATGTTAGATGCGTTAGAACTATATTCCCAATTAGGATGTTTCCAATACAAAATAGCAAAGGTACATGACGTGTACTAATGAATTAAAATAAGAGAGTGATCTAGAGCATAAAAAGGCAAAATCATCATTTTGACTCAAAATCAATTGATCAAAGTTAGGAATCACATAAAATGCATTACCCCATTTAGGGATACATTGGCCTAAATCAGCACTTGTATACAACAAGTTCAAACCATTTATCAAGGTTTAGTGATTTTGACCTAAATTAGGCATTTGAGTATAATTTGAGTAAGATTGACAATTTCAACACAAATGGTGTTAGGAATTGGATGTCTACAATAATAATAAAACCATCCATAATAACAATAGAAGCAATAAAAACAACAACAATAATGGTAATAATAACAATAAAATGGTTAAAACCAAGGACAAAATGACTCATCTAACCAAGAGGGCTATTGTCGTTGCTTATGACTACAATAAAGTTATAGGTTCTATTGCAGGTGATCATATAGCTACCATACTATCAATCCTAGAATAATTACTAATCAACTATGACTATACCTTACAATGCCTATCAACCTCCCTATGCTAATAATCTTCTGTTGACCTATGACTATAGCTAAACACAATAACAATCAAGGATTATCATCCTAGGCCCTTCTCCTTCTTCCTCTCATTATAATGGCCCTTTAACCAATTTGAATTATGTAATCATAATTTGATAGATTCAAGTCACTATTCCAATCCCATAACGACCTTCTACCAATGAGCCCATTTAATCCACCATACAAGCTAAGAGTAAACCAATTACCAATGATAAGAAGAAAATGTATGATATTATGGAGCAACTATAAAATATGCCCACACAAATCTCTATTTTATATTTTTTGTGTACCTCTACTATCCACAAAAACATCCTTACAAGACTCTTGAGATAATTATAAGTACCAAATGACATCACACCAAATAAATTCCAAGCTTTAATTAGGCACCTATCTACTAGCTAGTAATTGACCTTTGACCAAAGTGATATGTCATCCCTAGCCATCTCCATAATAACCCATTATATATCGAGTTTGTCATATGATGACACAAAATTAAGTAAGTCCTCATAGATAATAGATTGGGCTTTAATATTTTGTCTCTACAACTGGTCAAGCATCTAGGATACATGATAATTGGCCTTCAGTTAGAGACCATTACCATTAAGACCTATGATCATGAAGAACACAAATCATAGGATACACTTTATTTGCCAGTGGTCATTGGGCCCTTGACCCATGACACACTTTTCCATGTATTAAATATTATCACACAACTTGCTTCTAGGCCAACCATGGATACATGAAATCCAGGCAATACCTTCCACATTACACCAATGTATCAAGTTCCCCCATTCTATGATGAAGGTAATTATTATTATAGACATACAACCATAACAAGCTTGTAAACATCTAGAGGTCGAGTATGAAAGTTATAATTACCATTTTGGCCTACACCCAAAGCCTAAGAAGGATAAAGACATACTTGTTGAAATTTTGGATTCTAATTATATAGACCCTGATAACCTTGCCTCTAATTCTTCTCCATCCCTACCTAAGATATCCAATCATTTTATCGTCTCTAACAAAGGTCTAAGAGAATACCTCATACATAATGCCTTCCATGTAGCCAAACTTTTATAGGCCCCTAGATCCTACAGAAGACCTAAATCTAAATTCATTTGCATGGAATGACAACAAAAAGGATAAATTAATAGCCAAAGGCCTATTATTTTCACACCGATCACTAGCCAAGAACAAGACCCACTTACCGAAGAGAATCCTAGATTTATAATGATAACTTGGTCGATTGTTACCAAAGCAAAAAATATCCAATCCATAATTGGATAATGGATAATAAAGCTTATGAAATTAGATGCCTAGGGTCAAATTAGTAAGACACTTTTGAGCTTATATCTATGACGAAACACAAAGTAACTTATGGTATTGGATTTAAAGCACCTAGGGGTAACCCTGCATACTGTATCCCTATTTTTACACTAATGACTAGTGATGATGATGTCAGTAATGATGTAGAGTTAGATTAGCATACATAGAAGACTTAGTCAATACCAACCTATTTAACCCTCATGTCATATGTACCATTACACCCATATTTCTTCCTTCCCTACTTTTCCTTCATCATCCACGACTCATCGATTGGGACTAACAAGAATTCACAATACCACTTGACAAGTTTTAAAATGATGAGGCTATTGGTGACTTTCTAGGCCTAAGAGACCATGTTCCTATTAGAGATCATAAATAAGGTATTTCAATCATATTGGATCCTATTGCCTATTTTGGAAAGCAGGTGAACTTTTTTGTTCCAAAATAAACAAAAAATAAGACATTGAGGACCAAAAGTGAAAACCTCTTTGAGGTGCTTTTAAACCAGGGTAAAAATAAAGAAAAAGGCTAGTCTATTGGTGAAAATATATTTCAGGTGCCATTGGATGATAATTTTCATCCTTATTCAAATGAAGCTCATGATCCCACCAATGCCACAATCATCTTTGGGTCTTAAATCAATGAATAAGAGTAGCGAGACCTTGAACAAATTATCCAAGAATATCCTGAAGTATATGTTACATGGCCCTGGCCACCATTGGGTGATTTTAATTCATCTTGTTTGGGAGAATTAGATGAACAAGTCTGACCAGAGGACTTTGATATTTCAAACTAGTTCACTTATTTGTCAACTCTCCTATAAGACAATTTTACACTCCTTATGGAGGACACTTATGAGGTTAACATTAAAACACCATCTAATTTAAAGTGGATCAAACGCACTTCCCTCACTGAGGAAGAGCATGAATTCCTTACATCCCTCCTTAGGGATTTCATTGACATTTTTGCATGGGCTTATTTTGGCATGTCAGATTTAGACCTCACCCTTGTTGTACATCATCTTATTGTATATCCTGATGCCAAGCCAATCAAGCATAAATTGAGAAAAATTCATCCTCATATTTCCATTTTAGTCAAGAAAGAACTGAAGAAACTCTTAGACATAGGATGCATTCATCCTATTGATTAATCAGAATGGATCTCCAATATTGTGCTAGTCAACAAACATTAACAAGGCTTATCCAAAAGATGAGTTTCATCTACTGAATGTATACATGATTATTGACTTCATAGTTGGGTATGAAATTATCTATCTCATGGATGGATTTTCAAGGTACAATCAAATCAAGATCGCACCAGAAGACCAACATAAGATGACATTCACCACTCATTGAGGAACATTTTGCTCTTAGGGAATGCCTTTCAACCTCAATAATGTAGGGGTGACATACTAATGGGCCACAATGGTAATTTTCCATGATATGATGCACAATATATTCAAGAAATATGTTAATGACATCCTAGGTAAATCCAAGACCTGTGCCAAACATCCAATTGTGCTTCAAAATATTTTTGAATGACTTTAGGAGTATAAGGTCAGACTCAATCCTAAAAAGTGTGACTTTGGCATAACTTCTAGTCAATTACTAGGATTTATTCTCTCTCATAGGGGCATTTAATTTGATCCAACTAAATTCAAGTCCATTACTAAAATACTAGCTCTATCCACTTTGAATCAACTCTATAGTTTGCTAGGAAAGATACAATCAATCAGATGCTTCATATCATAACTAGCCAAAAAATGTCATCCATTTACCCATTTGTTAAAGAAGGGTAATAATTTCTCATGGAATTCATATTTACATAAGGCCTTTGACCAATTGAAAGAATACTTGGCTAATCCACCTATTTTATTTCCACCCATGCCAAACAAGCCATTGTTGCTCTACTTCTTTGCAATTGAAAATGCCCTAGGGGCACTTTGGCCCAGCATAATGAGCATAGGAAAGAACATGCCATCTATTATCTAAGCTACACATTGGTTGAATATGATCATAACTATATATTGATTGATAAAACCTTTTTAACTATGAACTTTTTAGCATATAAATTGCACCACTACATGTTAAATAATAAAACCATTATCATTGCTAAAGTGGATATGCTCAAGTATCTACTTTTAAAAATAGATTTATAGGGTTGAATGGCTAAATGATTATGTTTCTAAGTGAGTTTGAGATTTAATATGTTAATCAAAATGGAATCAAGGGATAAATAATTATAGATCAACTTGTTGAATCTCCTCTTCCTGATACTTAGCCACTTACATTTGG
The DNA here is from genome assembly GCA_037957365.1 of Torreya grandis. Classification (NCBI taxonomy): domain Eukaryota; kingdom Viridiplantae; phylum Streptophyta; class Pinopsida; order Cupressales; family Taxaceae; genus Torreya; species Torreya grandis. Next base: position 2,500,879 of record JARHVA010002104.1, on the reverse strand, counting down.
GTTCTCAAATTAGTCCATCAGGAACGTAGTAGAAACACCCCCTGAAGAGAAGTGATGGAAACTTTATTTTCATAGTTTGTTCATGTCTCATGGGTCAGGAATAGGATTTTCATTCATAACACTATAGGGGGATCTCATTCCCAAGTTCTTTTGTATCAACTTTCTTTGTACTAATAACATGTTTGAGTACAAAAAACTCATTGGAGGGATTTATTTAGTGGTATAGTAGAACATTCAACATCTTATGGTTTATGGAAATTCACAACTTATCATTAATCGGTCACAGATCAATTCTAGACCATGGATGAAAAGTTGGTACCTTATAAAGCCATGGTGGACAATCTCATGTAACATATTACCCACCTTTAATTTAAACAAATACCTCAAGCCAATAACATAATAACAAGTGCCATGGCTACAATCGGTTCTATGATCTACATCACAGATAAGGCAAGAGATTATCAAATCCCTATTGAACATCTTTTAAAGCCTACTCATGAACCCTAGACCATCGAGATTATCTCTGATATTATTAGTTCCACTTCTACCTAGTATTTTGGACTATATAATTACCTTCATGACCAAGTCCTCCCACCTAAACTATCCTAAGAAAATCAAAAAGCCTTCACCCACCAAGCCTTTCATCACACCTTACTTAGAAATATGATCTATTATTGAAGCTTTTATGGAACTCTACTTTGTTGTTTAACTTCAGTATAATATGGACTAGCGTTGAGGGAAGTGCATGAAGGGGTTTGTGTGGCCCATACTAGTGGGATCATCCTTGCTAAAAAATTACTACGTACTAGTTATTATTGGTTGAATATGGAAGTAGATGCAACTGCTCATGTTAAAAGATATAAATAATTTTAGAAACATGTCAATTTGATACATGTTCCAGTCTGAACACTCAAGCCAATGACTATGTCATGGCCATTTTCAATGTGGGGAATTGACCTCATATGAAATATTAATCCCACCTCCTCATATAGCCATAAACATATCCTTACTACCATCGAATAATTCACTAAGTGGGTAGAAGTCATTCCCCTCACTTACATGATAGGCAAACAAATATCTAAATTCATTTTCAATCACCTCATTTTCCACTATGGTATCCCCTCCAACATTATATTTGATAATGGTAGTTCATTCAAAAATAAGGATGTCAAATCCCTTTTTGTTGAATATAACATTACCCAACATTTTTCCACTACATATTACCCAAAAGGTAATGGCAAAGAAGAGACATTTAACAAAACCATTATCAATATTCCTAATAAGATCATCAATGATGTTGGCTATGATTGACACTAGAAAATATTCCATGCCCTCTGGGCTTATCAAACCAATTTATGTACTCCAACAGTAGCCACATCTTATTCCCTAGTTTATGGCACTGAGGACATTCTTCCTATCAACATCAACTTGCGTTCTCTATGCATTTCATTAAAACATATCCTTGATGATGAGGATTACATAGTAGATCATCTATAAGAGTTTGAACTACTAGACAAAAAAAGGATGGATGCTATGAATAGTCTTCAAGAATATTTAAATTAGTTGTGTGGTCAATATAATAAGCATGTAAAACATAGAAAATTTGATTTTGGTGATCTTATACTCAAAAAAACTAGAAGAACACCAATGTCAAATGCAAGAAAAAGGGGAATTTCAAGCCTAATTATTTGGGACCTTATGTGATTATCTCTAAAAATGGTTTCAGAGCATACAGGTTGGATATGCCAAAATTAGATGAACTTGATGAACCAATGAACATAATACATCTCAAGTACTTTTTCACTTGAGTGATCAGAAGTATTGTCTATGAGGATCATTTAAGTTGTGTCATAACATCACCTTCATAATACCGTACCACATACCTTTCCTCCCATAGCTTCCCTATTGGCTAAAGTTTTAGTTTACCTCCACTCTTACCATTTATGTCCTTGGTTCTGACTCATTGATACTTCAAACACTTTCAATGATTAGATTCAGATGCAATTTTAGTAGCTTATTCAATTATACGACTCGTTGAGCACTTTCATTCACAAAGGGGCATTATCTTGGAGCATTATGATAGTGGTATGGAAATTTTATCCTTCATTTTAAAAAGTGTCCTATATTAATTTCCTCTACCATTATTCCCTATATCTTAAGAGCAACCTACTTGTGTCATTGTTTCCTATTGCCTAGGAGCAACCTTTTACCATATCTTGCCTTACTGTTATTTTGTACCCTACCATTTGCCTATTCATGAACATGTTGTTACTTAGATGGATTCCTCACTATACAACAAAATATAGTGGCTTGAGGTCCATTGAAATTATTTAGGCAATGCTTAGTATTTTTTAAGGTCAGTTCGATGACCCTTATTCTAACATTCTCTCCATTTTGCAAGCAACCTAAGTCAATATCTCACTATTTTATGAGTTATTTACACTCTCATAATTTTGAAAGTCATTTACGCTCTCAAATTTTTATGAGTCATTTACGCTCTCACCATCTTGTGAGTCATTTATGCTCTCACCACTTTGCAATCTATATCATCTTACCCTCTCACCATTTTACGAGCTCATTCTCAATCTACATTTTAGACATAATGAACACTATGAATTATCAACCTCTTTCATTTGTAAACACTTGCATTTTATATTTTAGTGTGATTTTATCCTAAACCACACTCTCATAGTCTCATGAATTCCCATGGCTTATGTTCTCACAATCATGAATGCTAACCCCTCTGGTTTACAATCTCATCATTTTGCGAGCCCATTCTTACTTTCATATATGATCAGTATTTTTCATTTATCATCAATTTTCTTCTATCCCACATCTTAGGAGAACTATATTTAGCCTGAAGTCTATATTGGAACTCATGTCTATGGGACTAAGTAGGCAACATCCACTTGCCTAGTGCATTTGGAGTCAGGTTGACCACCCCTTCTTTATTCGTTTGTTCTCGCTTCGTGTGTTGTCATACCTATGCCATTGTTTCATATAGTCTAGGATCAACCTTTCACCCAATATAACACTTCTATTACACATGTACGAATGGTGTCAGTAAGTAGTTAGTTCATTACTTTTATGTATTCTATTTTTTTCTTGCATTTGCATTAGATTAGTTGTTTGTTTTATATGCCTTAGAATAGTTGTTTGATTCATGCACCTTAGATTAGTTTATTTATTGGTTTTAAGTTTGTTCATTTTGTGTGTTATGTGTCTCAAGATAATTAGTTTACACTTGAGTCTTGATTAAAACTTGGGCTTGAGTAGTTTAACTTTAGAATTTAGATTACATTTTTTTGCCTCCCTTCCCCTCAATTATCGTACGATTATTACACTTTATTTGCACTTAGGTCTTGATTAACCATATCTTGTACTTGAGTTTTAAATTTTTGTATTCATTCCTACACTTATTTTATTACATTATATTCACACTTGGGATTTTATTGTTCATATATTACACCTAAGTAGTTTATGTTTACATTTAAATTAAATTTTCCATGCTTAGGATACACATTGTTATTATTATTGTCTATAACTATGATGCATAATATCACAAGTTACAATAAAAATCAAACCAAATGAGCTATCAAACAATGTTGTTAGCAATGTTCCCCCTTTTTCATAACAAACCTAACCAAACACCACCCAAACATATATCAACTAAATCATAAATTAATAGTAATCACTACTAGTTAAGACGTGCATCTCTATACTAGCACCCAAATTCATACGTTCTTTGTGCCAGCTCACCTTTAATCCATGATTATGGCTTCATTATGTGAGTTCCCTTTGAAAATTTTCCATAATAGGTCAAATTATTTAGACCTTCATTGATCACATCTGCCCTACTAGGGTAAAATAAAATTATATCATGCATACATCTACCCTACTGGGGCACCTTCACTATGCCAATGATTATAATTATATTTGGGAAAATATTTACTTCGACCTCCATTACTAATAAACCATGTAATTTTCCTATTTTTGAGGGCCTATTTGATGACACTTTTTGTCACCCACTCCCTCAAGGGGGCATCCATCATTCATTAGCTACCCTTTGGGGCATCAGCCTATGATTGTTGGCTTGTAAAAACCTACAGTTGTCAACATGTCATTTTTCCAAAACATAAAAGTTTTAAACATAAAAACTTTTTAATTCTTTGAGAAAATGTTATTATGCCCATGTTTTGCAATGCCTACTCAAACAGGGGAAAAACGTATACCCATTTTTGGCCACATTCATGTCTAAACAAATTTTAGATTGATTTCTACCAAACTATGCAAATTAAGTTTAGAATCATAGAACATCCCAAATCCATACACATATCAGATGTAAGTGCCCAAATTTATGTCAAATCATATCTATTTGGGGTATTACCCTATACACAATGATAACCTCTCACAAATTCATTTCAAGTCAGCTTGCGAACAAGTAAATTGACATTTTGACAAATTAATTAGGGCACTTAACCTAATTCTTGAAATGACCAAAAAACCTAAGCATAATTAATTAACCAAGTAAATAATATTAAGTGCTTAGTTAAATAATACATGTTGAATTAATTAATTTTTTATTTTTAAAAATAAAAATTCAACAAATATCAAAGGGAAATGGGGTCATGATGATGTCATCATCCTCAAAGTCAAAAATTGTAAGATATTAACATGAATGTCTTAAAAATTATAAATATTGAGCCATGCCTCCATAAATGCATAATTAAGGACATTATTTATTGCATTTGGACTCCCAAGTCTAACCTAAGGTTAGCATGAACCTAACATACCTAGGTTGGGGTTAGTTTGAAACCTATAAATACAAGGTCTCACACTCAATTCTAGCAAGCTCTTTGAAGCCGAACTTATAATGCCAAATTGATGAAGAGAGAGATTCATTGCCAATACATGCCAAGGACAAAACCAAAGTTAACAAAGGGAAGGTGTTTACCATAAAAAAAGAGCATCAATGAAGACTCTATTTGGACATAAGTCAAGCATAATCCAACTACCATTTCAACAAGTGATTCGAAGCTACAAGGAAGGTGAAAGGGATTTGACTCTTATTATTATAGTTGTGTTGTGTTTTGTCTTGTTCTTTAGTTCTACCTAGTATTTAGGCTTGGGAATACTTTATCTTATGCTTCTTTTTTATGTTTGATTCTACTAACAAGTGACTAATACATATTCTCCCTTAGATTCCTATTATATACAACAAGTATATTCAACCATATGTGATTATCTTTCATAACCTATAAAAGAATCAAACCTAGCCTTGCACACCCAACTTATTAAGGAAAACCTTGTTTTGATACCAAATGATGTAGACAAGTATGAAAGGCCAAATTAATGGTTTCCTTACTTCTTATCAAGGACTTACACTCATTAATAGTCACACATGAGTAGAAATGAGATTCAAATTTAGAAACATGACACTCTTCTCTTTAGGACACACATGCACACTCCCTTAATATTGAACTATGAAGAATGTTCCTCAATCTCATTCCCTCATCAAATAATTACACTATTAATGTTGGACCAACATCATCCTAAAAATATTTTCAAGATTGTGTTTCTTTTATCTCTCTCACTTGCTCTAATATCCTAGGAAGTTAAACCAATCAAGCTCTTCTCAAATCCTCTCTAACTGAATCTTCCCATTTCAAGACTCATTTGAATCTTATGTGACTTGTGTTACCATCTTTTAGGGCTTTTTAAAGTTCCTCTACCTTTTGAAAATAGTCCACATGTTATGATTTTTTGGATAATGCCTCTAATTTTTATATCTTCTTATGCCAAACCATTGGTTAATGCAAATCAACTTTTTTAAACCACCCCTACATTAAGTGGCAGTTTCATCACAATTTGAAAAAGGTGTGAATTGACATTTAATAAATGAATAAAAATGTACTTACTTGACCATCTTAATATGTTGGAATTCTAATAATGTTATTTAACTTTTTATCAATCACCTTCGATGCACAAATCTGCACACAAACCCCAACCCATTTTTTCCATTGATGCAAGATTGATTGTGAGCTTCGATGATCCTACATCATACAACCTAGGTAAATGAATTTTTCCATGACTTCCTACTCATGAACCTCCCATTCTATTATATTGATGTTTTTTATCTATCAACCTCATGTTGGAAGTAAAATGACTGAGAGGGCATGAATCAATCTTCAAAACTTTCTTATCAATTCCACTTAAGAATCATCAACATATAGATCAAATAATGCATAATCAATCAATTATAAAATAATGAAACAAGATTGCATAAGTTAACACATAATATATGTGGTAAACCCTCAATGGGAAGAAAACCCACTAATATTTTCAAATGAAATATAGTCCTATAGGATAAACATCAAATTTAGTGAAGCACCCATTTCACATGGAGCACCAACCCCAACTAGTTAAGCACCAACTCAACTAGGATTTACCTAACACCCACTTGCAAAGAGGCACCAAACCCTTAGATGACTCAACACAAAATCTAACACCTGATAGATTTGATCACCTTTAGGACACTCTGTTTCTCAACCAACTAATGATGATCATTTCTTCAACTCTTCACACTCTTAGCTCTCTAAAACTATCATGTAGCCTTCTTCGCTCAACTAGCCCTCTTCTTGACTTAATTAGGTCATATGACCTTGATTTTCATATACATAATCTCTATTAAAAATTAATAATAGTTCCTCTACACACCTCTAATGTTCTACAAGACCTTATTCTACGTATCAATGTTCTATATCATTTGCTTGTACCCTTCACACTCTTAGCCCTCTCAAATTGCCTCCTAGCCTTCTTCATTTAAATAGCTCTCTTCTTGACTTGATTAGGTCATATGACCTTGATTTTCATATACATAATCTATATCAAAACTTCATCATAGTGTAGACACTCAAAAAATACACACAATAGTTTTCGATGTCAAACTACCTTGACCCTCACCTAACCTCAAGTCCATTTGACCACCTAGTTGACTAAACTCATTTACTAACTTGAACCTATTAAACCCCTAACCTAACACCTTTAACTAAACCTTTTTAATCCATGTATTTTCCTTTGGATCATCAACCACTGATGATCAACATAACTATCGATGGTTAGCCTGGCCATCGATGGTCAGGTCCTCAGACTGCTTTAAAGCCACTTCCAGTTATGTACGAGAAAAGCATGGCACAATTTAGCAACTTCTCTCTTGTGATGCTAAAAATCTTTAAAGAATCATAATAGGTAGCTTTATCTTCCATCTTGATTCGTAACATCCTCCTACATAATTAGTAACTTCATCCTATAAAAGGAGAGAAGTCAGAAGTGAAAAGGAGGGAGAAGGCCATAAATCTGCATCCAAGTTATCAAATCTTATTACACACAAGTGTCCATCATTCCTTTAGCAAGCAAGTAGAAATAATGGAGACATAAACATCTATCCATATTACTTTCAAGGTAAAAGTATTGTCACTTTGGCCAAATTGTTCTAGACTTCTACCATCAGCAATCTAGTGAATTACAGGTAACTTTGTACTTATTTCTTTATTTTGATTTTATTTCTAACCTGACTTGATCAAACTTATCTTCCAGCTTCCCACTTCTGACCAGGCCCAAATTCAAATCCCTACCTATACATTTATCCAATCTATAATTCCCTTTTTAATCATTTCTAGAAACACATAGACAATCATCAATGGTTAATCCAACCACTAACAGTCAAGCCAACCACTGATGGTTCACCCAACCACTCATAGTCATTATGGTAGAAAATAATAGCAAGTTATTTTCAATCCCTCTACTTCAACCAAACCCTATTTTCTATGTCCATTCCTGTTCACATTGCTTTCCCTAATTTTCTAAACTTGACCCCAACTATCTTAGCATGAGTATTGACCTATTTTTGCTACATTTAGTCATTTTCATTAAACAAGCATTTCATTTTCCTCTTCTTACATGCATTTAATTTCATGTTATTGAATGTAAGTATTTCTTTATTTTCATTAATATCAACTTAATTATAATAAACAGTGGATTAACAGCCTCTTAACAAGCATACACTTCTTGGATCTAGTTCATGTTAGGCAACTTACTCAACTATCTTACTAACATCCCCTTTTCTAATGTATTTCTTATCTACAAGTTATTCCTTATAAACTAAAGAGGAGTTTCCATCATCATTTGGATCACACGTGCACTTTTACCAGGTATTCCTTTACACACCCCTTTTACTAGTTTCTTACTTCTAAATTAAGAAATGAGCAAAAATTAATAAAAACATTTTGGCACACCCAGTGGGAGATAGCATCCATTTTTATTCCTTTATTGTATGCTAATCGAATGAAATCTAAAATTTATTTTGGCCTTAAAATAAACCTTTTGCATATAATGATTGCTTGCTCATTTTAGTTCATTTAGTAACTGAAAGGCAAAGTAATTAATCATAGATTTCACTCTTGTTATCACACACTTATCCAAACCACATAATCAATCAACACATCAAAACATACTTGAGTCAAGCCTCGAATAGGATTTCATCACCTAACGGTAAACCTTACCCTTTTTTGGCAATATTACTTGGAGATCATTACCAAGGGGAGAACCAACTCAACAATGGAATCATCCACTTATAGTAGGCGAGAATGGAATCATCATCTTGATGTTGGATGGTTTTGATGGTACGAGAATCTCTCTATATCATTTCAAAATTAATAAGAGGTATTTTAGAAGCTTAAAATGTGACAAAAACATAAAGTTAGAAGGTTCTAACAAAGGGTGCAAGAGGTTGAGGATCATTTGTTTGAACCTTTATAGATTACAGAGCCTCTCAGTGCTTGATGATGGTGAGGTGAGTTGTTGATTAGTTCATAAAGGCTCATTTTCACCAGTGTTTGGTGAATTTATTTTAGCATGATTCATTGGATGGATTTAGAAGGGTTGGAGGGAGAGTGTCTTAAAATAGACACTTTGGGTTTTGGTAGTGGCATAGGTGAAGATGTAGGTGTTTGGGTTTGGTTATAAGGTTGAGGGGTTAAAGTGTATGTCCAAGGAATGGAGGCTTTAAATTTTCCCTTGTCCTTTGTTTGGGCTCAAGATTGGGTAACCATATGAATAGTGCAGATGGGGGGATTTGTTGGGTTTGATGGTTATTTCGATTCCTCCTACTCACCCTTGGGTGAGAGTAGGGGAGTAGGTAAATGTTGGATAGGTTGAGTTGATGGTTGGATTGGTAATGGAGGTAAGAGAGGCTCATCTACTAATATATCATATAGGCTATGAACAAGTTCTTAGAGAGCTTTGCAGTTCTCTATGTCTTGTCTCAGTTCCCTATGGTATGCACAAATCAAGTTATCATTGAACCAAGAGGGTTTGGTATTGGAAGGGTAGAATGGTTTGATAGGTGGAAAGATAATGGAAGAAGTTTGCAATAACCTTTGTAATATGGTTGAGTAATATTTGTTTAAAGGTGTTGATGGTGATGGGTTTGTAATTTTAGGGATGGGAGCCTTTTTAGAAGCAGTTTTCACCTTAGACATTTTAGGTTATGGAATGGTTTTAGTTGGTGGTTGGGATTGCTTAGTTATGGTTGGCTTCAGGGTAAATGATTTTAAAGTGGAAGATTTAGATGATGAGGGGTTAGATATAGGTGGGAAAGTAGAGGTAGATAGGTTAGTTAAGAATGAAGGAGAACTAGATGATTTGGTAGGGGTAGGGGTAGATAGAGAAAAGTGGGATGGTTTACTAGAGGAATAATAGGTAATTGGGATGGTATAAGGATGGGGTCATAAAATACAAGGTAAGTGGGAAGGAGGTGGTATGGGTCTAGTTCGAGGTAGAGGTTTGGGTAACTCTACCTTTATTAATTGGTTTGGTTTGGGGTTTTTTAGGTGGACTACATGGTATTAAATCCAACTTCAAAGTGGGGTGAGTACATTTAGGTGTGGAAAGAATTCCTAGATTCTTGATAGGTTTGGTAAGAGAAGCATGAAGTGATTTAGCAATGTTAAATGGAGGTGGTTGGGATGGTTCACTTATGGTTTTTAAAGAAGAGGTATTCGATGAAGAGGTAATAATGGGTTTAAGGGTGGATTCAAGTGAGGTTGAGTATTCATATTTGTTTTGGTAAAGGAGCCCAAGATGATGCCAAAAGGTGGCTCTATCAAAATTGGGTTGAGAAGTGAACTCGAGACTCTGGACTAATCTAGAAAAAGGCTTATATTTGGGTTTGGTTCCTTGGTCATTGGTTTCAAATATTAAGTAAAGGTTGTCTCCTTTGGTGTTTCTATCAAATGAGAGGTAGATAAAGCTAAAATCTCATTAAATGAAGAGAGGGGGGTAGTTGATTCCTTCATTGAGGTATCCAAATGAATGTATGGTGAGTCTACTACTTCCATGAGTGAAATGGAGGAAGAAGTGGTTGAGGTAATGATCTCCTCAATAGTGGGATCACTAATAATGTTGATCGTATGTGCCTCATGAGAGTGAGATGATTCTATTTTATTGTCATGGTGATGGGTAGAAGGAGCATGATTGGGAAAAGGTTTGTGGAATATGTCAAGGGATTGATTAGGAGGTGCATTGGGATTATTAAATGCAAGTTCTCCACTATCGATTAAACTTTGGAAAATAATTTTAAAGGCATTATACCTACTAATGTCATGTCCTATAACTTAGTGAAAGGCACAATGGTCATTCTCATTATACCAACTAGGCATGGGGTGAGAAGCATCAAATTGTTGGGGTGGTTTGATAGGTGAAAGTTGGATGAGGTTAGATTTGAGAAATTTGTCCAAAACTAAAGCATAAGACTCCCCTCTGGGGGTATATTGTTTTGGAGGAGCTTGATTTTGGTTTCAATTTTGTTTGTAGGAAGGGTTGGAGGAATTTATTTAATGGGGTTGGTCGACAGTTGGTGGTGGATTATTTTTTAGGAAAACTGAGTTTATGGATGCTTTTGCCTTGGTATTGGGATGGTTGGATTGGTTAGTGGTTTTGGTGGAGTGAGGGTCATTAGATATAAAGCAATAATTCTTGTTCCATAGTCTCAATTTCCCTCTATCAATGGCTTAGTTTTAAAGTTTACATGCCATGGTGAATGCCTCATCAAAAGTTTTTAAATTTTGAACTTGAAGAATGGGGGCAATATGTTTGGCATAAACCTGAGAGAAGAGCTCAATCAACTCAGGTTTAGGTAAGGAGAAATAAATATGGTTGATGAGACCTCTCCATTTGGCTATGAAATCAGTAATTGATTCATCATCAAATTGCCTAATATAATAGAGGTTAGCAATAGAAACATTTTTAGATATATTTATTAAGAAATGCTCTGAAAAGATTTGGGCCAGTTGGGAGAATGAAAAGATGGAGTGCTTGGTAAGAGCACTATACCAATCAAATGTTGGTCTTAATAAAGGCATTGGGAATATACAAAGGAGGAGAGCATCATCATATGTGATCAAATAACAAGAAGGATGAAATGCTCTCAAATGTTGTTGGGGGTCCTCCTTACCTTTGAACTTGGAAAAGTTAGGTAATTCCCATTAAGGATAAGCATGGATAGGAACAAACAGATGGATAGATTTATTACAAATTTGATCATAGGATAAAAGGTTATGAGACTTAGAGATAGATGACTCTAGGTTCATTATTTTGTTCATTAACATCTTAATCAAATCTATTTGAGGTTGGGAAGCTGCATAATTAAGTGGTAAATTTTATTGATGTTGGGTGGCAGTAATGTATGGATCAGCGATAGAAGTTGTTAAAGAAGCCACATATTGGTAAGTGGTCATAAGAGGTTGGGATGGTTCCACATAAGGGTTGATTGGCACAAATGGTTGAGTGGAAGGTGCTATGTACCCTTATGGGTTAGAAACATATAGGTAAGATGTCATGGGTACTTATTGGGGAGCTGATATGGGTTGGTTTAGAGGATTGGTGGATGGTGGTATAGATGTAGATTGGGTTAGAGGTATGAAAATTCTAGTTGGTTGTTAGTGGGTGGTAACTCTAGTGCTAATAGGTGGAAGTGTTTGAGGTATGGAAAGTACTAAAATTTGAAGTGGGGTGGAAATTGGTGGGTTGGTTGAACTAAGGGGAATGGTAGAAATAGGGGTAGAATATACTTGCACAGCAAAAGGAGTATACGTAATGAGAGGTAAAGTTGATCCAATATTGGAGGTATTGGTAGTGGTAGTAGGTGTTTGGTTATTGGTTGGGATATTGGATAGAGTTTGGGGAGTGGTATTAGATGGGATATTAGAAGAAGAAGAGGCTTGGGTGATCCTAGGTTAGGTTGAGGTGGCACCCACTAGAATATGTGGAGGCATACCATAGGAATAATTGAAGCAAAAAGGGTACAATTAGATAAGGTGTTTAGGTAATGTTGAAGAGCCATGGGGTTGTTATCGAGGAAGGTATAAAAATCTAGATCACCCTCAATAACAATCAAAGGCATGTTAGGAGGGGGGGAAATGAGGGGAACCCTTAACATCTGAAGTATACTCCATAGAGGAGGAAGAAGAATAAGATGGTTGTTGGTGGGTTTGATTTACTTAGTTGTTGTCTAGTAAAGACTATGACAGGAATAGAAAAGAAATAACAAAACTCACAACTCAAAAAAAGATCAAGCAAAAGAAAATAACTCAAGGCAATTCAAACATACACTACAAGTGTGTTTAAACTTAGGTGAGAGGATCCTCCTGCAATAATTAATAAAATTGCACAAATAATAGGAATTAATAGCATGAATTAAATCTGAAGAACACTTGAAAATCTTGAATTGATCACAGACCACTTTGAGGGGGCAACCTCCTTTGATCAATCTCTATATAATAATTTTTTGGATGCCTTCAATGGCCTCAACACTTATATATAAATTTTAAACTAAGAAACTACTACTTCCCATGAATGTGGGATAAAACAAAATGCTCATGGGATGACTTACATAGCATATGCATTTATAACAGCTACTAAACAAACAAAGAAAAGAGATATCATGGGTTCATAACATCCCCTCCCTCTTAGAAAAAGCTTTGTCTTCAAAGCTTTAAATTTGGGAATTGGTGTTGAATTTGAAATAGTGGTTCCCATGTTGCATCCTCTGGTTGCATTATGTGCCATTGAATTAAAACCTCAGTGATGGAGCAGGACTAAAGTTGGTGTTTTTGCCTATCCAATATTGCCTCCAATTCAAGAAGAATAGATCCTTTATTATCAAGTTCAAGTAAAATAGTTTGCACTCTAATGTTTGTGTCAATAACTTTCTTTAGACCAGAGACATGAAATATTAGGTGAACTCGAGAAGAAGGTGGGAGATCCAACTTATAATCAACTAAACCAATCTACTAAAGAACATTATAAGTCCCATAGAACTTGGGGGATAGCTTATGATGACCTTTGATTTTTAGAGAGGATTAGTTGTAGGGCTACAGGCGAAGAAAAACCATATCACCTATTTGAAAAGTGCACTCAAAATAGTGTTGATCTACCTATTGTTTCATTTGATTTTATACCATATGAAGATTTTTCCACATGGTTCTAAGGATTTGATCCTAGGTTCAAAGAAATGTGTCGACTGCTTAGATTGATGAACTATTAGGGTTGTACAAAAAGATCATTGGTGGTGCTTGACCATAAACTGCTTCATATGGAGTCAATTTTGTTGAAGTGTGGTAGGAGGTATTGTACCACCATTCGGTGAGAGGGAGCCACTTTGCCAACTAATACTGTTGTTCTGAGGTAAATTAATGGAAGAATGTTTCCAACCATTTTGTGACAATTTCAATTTGGCCATCTATTTGTGAATGATACCTAGAACTCATCTTCAGTTGAGTATCAGTACGTCAAAATAGCTCCATCTAAAAATGGCTGGTGAAGGGTGCATCATGATCAGAGATAATAGATGAAGGAATGCCATGAAGATGGAAAATCTAGTCCAAGAAAATTTGTGCAACTATGGAGGTGGTATAAGGATGGTTAAGGGCATAAAATTTACTATATTTGGAGAGGTGATCAACCACAACCAAGATCATCACTTTCCCTCTAGATTTAGGGAGCCCCTTAATGAAATCCATAAAAATATCTATCCAAACCCTGGTAGGGATGGGCAAGGGTTCAAGAAACCTAGGGATGAGTGTTGTTTCACCCTTATTGCATTGGCATGTATCACATTCAGCCACCATCTATTAAATTTCCTTTTTCATTCCCTTCCAAAAGAAGTTACGTCATGCTCATTCATAAATTTTGAAAAACCCTAAGTGCCCTATGGATGGAGAAGCATGGAGTTCATAGAATATAGCTTGCTACATATCTATGCTCTAGGGAATCATCAAATAACCTTTGTATCATAGAGAAGTACCATCCCAAGAATAATGTGCTACAGTCGAGGGGTCAGTGGTTAACTGTTGAATGATTTGAGATAATGAGGAGTCATTAACATACCCCTATTATACAGTGTCCAACCAATTTTGAATAGGCATAGAAGTAGCTAAAAGGGAATCATGATCCACAAATGTATGAGATAAAGCATCAGCCACAATATTCTCTTTACCTTTCTTGTAAGTTATCTCATAGTCATAACCCATGAGTTTTCTGACCCATTTCTACTGTGATGGGGTAAACACCCATTGTTCTAGGAAATATTTCAGACTTTGGTGATCAATTTTGATGCAAAATTGATTACCATATAAGTATGTCTGCCACTTTTGTACTACATGTAAAATGGACATCATTTCCTTCTCATAAGTAGACAGCACTAAATTCTTGCCAGAAAGGGCTTTACTGGTGAAAGTAATCAGGCATCCTTCTTGGAGGAGAACAACACCTAGTCCATTATCATAAGCATCACTCTCACAATAGTGAAGGTCTTGGTAAAATTTGGCATAGATAGAATAGGTGTAGTACACATAGCTTATTTTAATGCTTCAAATGCACACTCAATAGATTTTATCCAAATAAAAGCATCCTTTTTCAACATAGTTGTCAATAGAGCTACAATATTCTTGCAATCTTTGACAAAATTGTGATAGTATCTAGTTAGCCCCAAAAAACCATGGAGGCTCTTTAGTTTCTGAGGATGCAGCCAATTTGTCATAGCAGTTATTTTTTAAAGATCCACCTGAACCCCTTGGGCTGAAAATATATGCCCAAGATACTCCACTTCATCTTGGCCAAAAGTACATTTGGACTATTTTGCATAAAGATTATGGTCAAAGAGAAGTTTCAATGTGAGCTCCAAATGTTGGAGATGCTCAGACCATGTTTTATTATAGATGAGGATATCATCGAAGAAGACCAAAATAAATTTTCACAAGTAGGCCTAGAAGATTTTATTCATCAATGCTTGGAATGTCAAAGGAGCATTAGTGAGGCCAAAAGGCATGACTAATAACTCATAATGACTATCATGCATGTGAAAATTTGTCTTAGGGATATCATCCTCATGAATCTAGATCTGGTGATATCCAGAGCAGAGATCTAACTTGGAGAAAAAATTAGTGCCATAAAGCTCATCAATAATAGGGATTGAGAACTTATCCTTGATTGTGTGGTGATTAAGTGCATGGAAATCAATGCAAAGATTCCATGACCCATCTTTCTTTTGATCAAGGAGAACTAGAGAAGAATATGGGTTGGTACTGGTGCAAATAATGCCTTGCTACAATAAGTCTTGAATGAGCATCTCAATCTTGGTCTTTTCCTAAAATGGGTAGTGATAAGGCTTGATGTTGGGAGGAATGCTTCTTAGAAGGAGCTGAATATGATGGTCTTCTAGTCGTGAAGGTAGCAATCCAACTAGTTTGGTAAAGACATGTGCATACCTTTGCATAATGGTTTGGAGGTCAGAAGGAGTAGTGGAAACTGTTGAGGGTTGCATTTGAATAGAATGGAGCTAGGCAATAACACCATGTGAATTCTTATTAAGAATATTTTCCATGCAATGTGAACTTATGATGCTAAGAGATATGGGTTTTAAGCCTTTCAATGTGTGTTTTTGTCCATTATCTAAAAACTACATCCAAAGTTCAGCAAAATCCCATAAAATGGGTCCAATTATACGTAACCACTGAGCTCCCAAAACAACATCACATCCACCTAAGGGCAAGGTAAACATGTTGGGATATAAGTTATAATCTCTAATATAGATATACACATCGTGACACTTCCCTTTGAAAGGTAATGTGCCCCCATTAACAATCATGACTTCAAAGTTAGAAAAAGGATGGATAAAACAATCAGCCTATTTGGCAATTTGAGGGTCAATGAAGTTATGAGTGCTACCCAAATAAATAAGTATTGTGAGAGGGAGATTTTTGAAGTAAACCCTCACCCACATGGTTTATGGGGCAGTGACTCTTGCTAAGGCATGGAGGGAGATCTCTGATTGGTCTTCTTGAGTAGCAGGTTCCACAATCGACTGAGCATCTTCTAGATCATCTATTATATCTTGAAAATCTTCCCAATATTCAGTTTCTGGTGGAGAGTTCACATCTAATAGGTAGAGATTTTGCTCGACACATCAATGTCCCTGATTTAATTTATCATCATAGTTATAACATAGTCCTTTTTCTCTATGGGTTTACATCTCTACTTCAATCAAATGCTTGATAGGAGTGGTTCTGGTGACTGGCATTATTTGAGATCATTGTGGAGCTATATTTTTGAATAGAACAAAATTAGATTTGAATCACTGTTGAGTTGCGATCTTGTCCTCTACCAACTTAGCCAACCCTAAGGCTTCCATTATCATGTTGGGACAAAACATTTTAACCTCAAATTGAATGGCATATTTCAGTACTATAACAAAATAAATCCTAAAGAATTCATCAGATAATCCCTCTATATGCTTGGCTAGTTTTTCAAATTTAATTTGATATTCTCTCACTATTTTTGTTTTGTGAAGTCTACTAAGTGCTCCAGTGAAGTCATCAAAATCATTAGGGCCAAACCATTATAAAATGAGGGTGAAAAAATTGGTCCATATGGGTTCTTCATGAGCCTTAGCATACCAACGATACCATTGGAGGGCTTCAAGTTCCAAGTGAAAAGATGCAAGTGGAACCTTGTTGACATCATAAGTATTATGCAGACTAAAATATTATTCAGCCTGATAGATCCATCTAGTTGGATCTGTACCATTGAATTGAGGAAAATTTATCTTCAACCCATGATAATTATTAGGAGAAAAAAATGTAGTGTCAGAAGAAGACTCTAGATGTCATCTATTGTTCATGGTGGTATGTTACAGACTAAGGCTGAGAATTTTTTCATCAAAATCTTTGATGTGGGACTTGAGGGCGGCGATTTCATCCTCCATGGTTTTTTCTCCTATTCATGTTAATACCATGACCTAACTAACAATTATTATTTTTTGGCAACGGATAGGAAAACTAGAGTTAAAACACATTTAGTAAGGAAGGTTTTCAATTTGGGGGAAAATGGAAGGGGTAAAGGGGATTTTAATTAAAAACAATTATAGTGGGAGTATGATTGATGAAGATGAAGGCAATTTTAGGAGTGAAAATAGAAAAACTATAAATTTGGCCAAAGAGGGACAAAGGAGTAGAATGATACGATGAACACACAAGAAAAATTTCAAGGTAAATAGATAAAAATAGAAGTTATGGCAAAACCCCAAAAAAAGGAAATTTGCAATTTATGGGAACTAGGAGTGGAATTAGATATGGGACCTCAAAGAAGAAAATGTAGGAAATGGAATTTTAGGTGTCTGGGTAAATTTTGAGGATAAACAGGGCTATAGATGGAGAGATATTACAAAAAAATGAAAAAAAAATATTATTATTTTTCTATTTTCTGGTTTTCTATCTGATAATAAGTCCTCTGAGAGTCTACTGAGACTCTGTTAGTAGTTTGAAAATTTTGGGTTCAACCAAATATTTTTATGTAAGTCCTCTGATTGAATATTTTGAGTTTGTCAAAAATGTTCTAAAACTGATAGAAATGGACCCCAAGATTCAATGGTTGCCTAAGGGTTTTAAAATTTTCACTCTGGCCACCAATGTCATCTAAATGAGTACCACTCTCCAAAAAAAATTTGGCCACAAATTTATCTCTTTGCGACAATTCTTGATTTTCCTCACGGATGGAAACTACTCAGTCAGGAAGGGGTCGTTGCTTGTTTCGTTGGTAGGTCATCTCAATGGGCCAGTACTTTGGACTTGTTTTGGTACTCCTCACAATGATTTTTAGGGCTTTCACCCAAGCACTTCCCATAGTTATGTGATCAGGTTTTATCCTGATCCAAAAAATATTATTGTGATACATAATAGATTTATGCATTGCAATAGAGTTACTAATTTCTAAAAAGAACTATAAATAAATTATGTAAAGTTTTTTTTTTAAAATGTGGCCCTGAAATTCACTCTGATACTAGATGAGAGGATCCTCCTATAACAATTAATAAAAATTCACAAATAACATGAATTAATAGCATGAATTAAATCTGAAGAACACTTGAAAATCTTGAACTGATCACATACCACTTCAAGGGGGCAACCTCCTTTGAAAAATCTCTATACAATACTTTCGTGGATGCCTTCAAAGGACTCAACACTTATATATAAATTATAAACTAAGAAACTACTACTTCCCATGAATGTGGGATAAAACAAAATGCTCACATGATGAATTACAAAGCATATACATCCATAGAAACTAATAAACAAACAAAGAAAAGAGATATCACGAGTTCATAACATTAGGGTCTTTTTTAGATCGCTTTTGGCTTATGTCTTATAAATTGTGAAAAAGAAATTTAGCTTGCAGATCAGGTACTAAAGAGAAAATCTAAGGTTGGTTTTAGGTTATATTTAGGTGCTCAAGAGAGAAATTTGTATTGAACTTCAGTACATGGCTTGGTATTGGGGCCTACCATCTCACTTCACACACCACAGAAATAAGGGTGTTAGGTGCTTAGCTAAAATATGTTAAATTTTAGAGTTTATACTCAGCCAAAGAGCTGAGTTGGTTCTTCCCTTGGTAATGATCTCCAAGTAGGATTGTCAAGAAAGGGTAAAGTGTACCGCTAGGTGATGAAATCCTAGTTGGACCTTGTCTCAAGTATGTTTTAATGTGTTGATTGATTATGTGGTTTGAATAAGAGTGTTATAACAAGAGTGAAAATTATGATTAATTACTTTGCCTTTAAGTTACTAGATGAACTAAAACAATCTCATCCCTATCCATGGTTTTTATCCATCCCCCTGAAGAACATCTGTAATTATTTGAATATTGATCTTAACCTTCCTAAGAGACCATTAGATGGTGGTAGGGGATAAAGCTTATCTTTGCCTTAAAGTGACTGGTAACATATTACAACATTATCTATGAGCAATCACCACTTGATTGAAGTTGTGTTGAATAAATAATTCAAAGTTGATGAGACCGTCTTATAAGGCATACAGATAATGGTCATAGATCTTGGGTTTTTGATAAAAACTCTAGAATTTCTCTAATATATACTGTGCATCACTACCTAGGGTCTAATACATAGACCAAAATCCCTTGTAATATTTGTGTGATCATCATATCTATCTTGCCATGTAATCTGATTCCTATTTGTAGAAATAAGAACCCTTAACTGTAGTTCTCTGACAAACAAGTTTACTAAGAAATTATTTGTATTGCCCAAAATGATATCACACAAATAGAATTCACATAGAAAATCTTACTTATCAGGTTTGTTGTTCTAAAAAATTATCATGAATTCATCATTTATATTAATTTCATGGGATAAACCACAAGAAATCTACAGTATCTACCATTTGAACAACTACTCGTGCAAATATAAAATGTATGTGAAAGAAGGAACCCTACAAGCTAACAATTTTTCACTAAGTTGACATGTGAATTGAAGGGTTTGTTTAGCTTGGTCTTCTTTCTATTGTGTCTGTGTTAACTCCTATTTTAATTACTAATTCTCCTTTCCAAGAAGGTGGTTTTGCCTCTTCAACTCCTTAAGCTCAGAACACATTTGATCCCATTGGTTTCTTACATCAGGAATATATATAGTGGTTTGAGAACTTTGTTCCATAATGACTTTAGGAGGTATATTAGAGAAGCTGGAATTATTTGAGCTCTTAATATAGCATTTTCCTGTTAAGACTTTAGAAGATTTCTTCTTAAAGATATTATCTTCCACAAGTGTTTTAGTATAGCTCCATAGATCAATAATATCATTTTTTGAATCATCTAATTTATTCAAAGACTGAATTTCAATATTTTCTATTTATTTCATTAAAAGGGCAATGAAAAATTCTTTATTCTAAGATGAGGAGATTAATTCAGTAATATCATCTATATTTTGCTTAGATGTGGCCTCTAACTGAGATAATGATATACCATGTTGTAACTTTACATCATCTACTCCCTTAGAAGGTTGAACTTCTTTTTCAATCATTGTGGCCTTCCCTTTGTCTATTAATTTCTATGTGGAGGGAGTATGAACATCCTCAAGAATAGTTTTTGCAAAGTAATCATGTGGAAGAGGGGTTTCTACTTTTTCTCTATTTTGTGCCTCATTAGTAATGATAGTATTGTCCTGCCTTAGGCTATCTAGTATTTTTACAACTATAGTTCCATCATTGTCAACAACCAATATCAATTTCCTCCTTCTCTTATAAGGAAGAGAAAGAGTTTTTGCTTGTGAGGTTCTTTGAGGTGTAGGCTATGAGATAGGGTCTGCTGATGATTCATACTCAATTATTTAGATAGGTTCCTAGACATGGGCAATTTGGGGAGTTTTCTTAGGATTTTTGGTGGAAGATCTAATCCCCAATTTTTTGCTTAGCTCAGGTAGTGAAATCACATGAAGAGGACTTAGGGGTTTTAATGTAGAAGTTCTAACTATTGATCATGTACTTCGAGTGGACTTAGGGATAATTTATTTAGAAGAATTTATAGGTGGAGTTCTAGAACTTGAAGCATGAGGATCTAAAGGTATCGTTTTAGCAAGTTTGGGGTTTTTTCTCTTTTTACCCTCATAGAAGGTAGTCCAGGCTTCTTTGAGATTTTCTTATTGCATAAAACGGTGTTAAATGATCAATTGGATTAATACATGGCGGTGAATGGTAGATGGATTTTTGTGGTATCTCATGGCCATACCCTGAATGGATCATAATAAGAATGAAGGTAGATTAATTTGGTTTTAGGGTTGTTGAGTATCATATCTCAGATGTATTAGTATTCTCATTACTATGTAATTTAAGATACTATATTAACCTTCACAGGTTAGGTATTTTGTAAGCCAAAAAGAAACTAACCTCCATAGTTTAGGTAAAGATTCTCTGTTGACTCCCTTAATCCTACCTTTGACATCTTGGACATAAATTAGCACTGGTTCCCCTTTGCTACTGAAGATTCAAATGAGGTAACTAAATGAAGATTTGCCTGCAAATCTTGATCCCTCATCTGGAACACTAGATAACTCACTAATAACCTAATTAGAAAATGGAATCCGCACACCTCAAATGGTAGAGAAGTTTGATTTCAAATGGAAGATGAAATTGACAACCAATGCCTCATCATAACCCTATAATTTTAGGAGGAATTAGAGCCACCTAGTTTTTGCAAGTACCTGCTTCATTGGCTCATCCCTCAAAAGATCATATACAGTATTTGGTTTAGACTTTTTCTTTATCCCCATTTCTAGTTCGAATTTTGCACAAAACACAATCAACCCTCAACTATATTTACAAAATAAATATGCTTCATTGGTAAACAAATAGATGGCAATAATATCTCTTTTGGTTATTTGCTGTAAACAAAACTTGGAGCGTTTTAAATAATTATGACAATGTCAATTCAAAATATCAATGATGATGTACTTTGGTCCTTTTCATCAATTTGTAATTATTTCACTACCAAATCTTTAGCCACTACTTTATCCACATGAAGTAATATGATGATAAGGATATGTCATCAAAAATTAACTTATAGCTTGAGAGGACATTATCTGTAACATACATTTGAGTGTTCAAAATATGAATTTTTGAAATGATCTTTTGTTGGCGTCATGGAAATATTCTCCATACAACACTCTATGGGAATTTTTATGTCAAAGATTTGAGCAAATGCATGCAAACTCAAAAATTCAAAACTAACATTTAGTAGAAATACAGATACTATAAAAATCATGATTTTGTCCTTATCTGACTTCTTTACTTGTTATTACACATAAAATTGCATGAATTAGTTATGAGGAATAGTATAGAAAATAATAACATCAAGTTTTATTGCTTTAAAATAAAGAAAGTGAGTCATGACTCTTGAATTTTTGAACTCACTTTTATGGTATTTTTCTATTTTTTAGTTTTTGCCCTTGACCAATAATTTATTGGTTTTCTAGTTAAGGCTCATCATTCAGTACATGAATAGCTAGCAAGTTGGTTTTCTAAACATGACTGTCAACAACGTCCCTAAGAATTTTCATTATTATTATTTTTTATTTAATTATATATATATAATTTTAAGAGAAGAGGTGGATCTTATTTCTTTATTCAGACCATTTTGTCTTCAAGGATTAATAGTCATAGAAGATTTGAGTTCTTCCATGGTGCCAAACTCATTTTGTACCAACTGAATGAATTTCTCATTAATGGAAGGCTTTTGGTACAGTTTCAACTGATGTCCATTAACAAGAAGTGTTTTTTGCTTTCCATCTATAGGCAATAATTGTATTGAACCATTATTAAAAATATTTTCTATCTGAAATAGTCCTAACATCTAGTTATCAACTTACCTTTGAAGTGTTGATACTTGGAATCATATAAAAGTGTTTGATTTCCTTCTTTGAACTATATTTATTTGATGTGAAAATCATGCCATTATTTCTTCTGATATTGTTTTATCTTTGTCTGCTTTAAAGCCTCTGTTCTCGTCTCATCCAACTCATTCAATTACAAAATTATCTCTCTTTGTGTTTAATCTAAATCAATTCTTACTTCTAATGTAGTCCTCAAATTTTGCATTTCAAATTCATTTGAAAGAAAAGGTTTCTTACCAAATATCAATTCATATGGTGAAAACCCAGTAGTGGTTTTCTATGTGGTGTTATATGCCCATACAACTTTTGGAAGTTTTGTTGCCCAATTCTTTCTACTACTTTTGACTATCTTGGTAAGGATATTTTTCAATTCTCTATTATTAACCTCTACCTATCCATTTGCTTGAGGATGGTATGGATAAGACTTTATGTGGTTGACTTGGTAGATTTTTATGAATGCTTGGATCATCTTGGACATAAATTATGGTCCATGATTAGACACTGTCTCCCTTGGTGCTCCAAAATGTTGCATGATCTTGGAATATAATAAGTCTGCTACTGTCTCTTCTCTTGCAAAATAAAGATCTTGTACTTCAGCCTATTTTCTTACATAATCATACATATCAACAAGTATTCTTTACCTTGAGAAGGTGGATATATGGGACCAACAAAATCCATGCCCCACTTCTCAAAAGACTTTAGAACTACTTGAGGATGGAGAGGCATCTCAGAGGATAATGTGGGCTTTGCCATTCTCTGACATGGATCACATTACCAAACATGTGCCTTTACCTGCTTGTGAAGAGTTGGCCAAAACTAACCAGCTCCAAGGATCTTATGTATTGTCCTTTTAACTGAATAATGTCCTCCACCAGGTTCATCATGATAAGCATGAATGATGTCATACATTTCGTTCTCCTTTACACACCTACAAAAAACATGACCAGGTCCAAGTTTAAATAATATACCATTAATCCATTTATAAGAAGAATTGATTTTAATTAAACGTTTCTTTGCCTTTTTAGTAAATTGAAATGGAAGTTCACCTATAGCCAAAATTTTTGCTATATCAACAAACTAAGGTGATTGTGCTAAAACAACAAATAATTATTCATCTAGAAAATTGTCTTCTACAAATTTTTTGTCATTTTCATTGTTCAATCCAGAAATAAAAACAATAACCACATTGAATTTACCTAGTTTATCAACAATTATTATATCAATTTTTTTGCAATAATAATAACCACCTGATAAGTCTTCCTCCTACCACTAGTTTATTCATCAAATACCTAATAGTTGCGTGATCAATATATATAAAGATTTTGTAACCAGTAATGTGGTGTCTAAATTTTTTTATGGTATAAATCACAAGGAATTCTTTTTTAGTGGTTGTGTAGTTTCTTTTAGTTGAAGTCAAGTTCTTGATAATGTAATATATGGCATACATCTGCCCATTTTCATCTTTTTGTCTTAGAACAACTCGTATAGCATGATTAAATGCATCAGTATAAAATGGAAGGGATGTGACTAGTTAGATCCTCTTAGGACCGGTGCAATACTCAACTTTTCCTTGATGGTTTCAAAGGCTTGTTGGAAGTCTAAATTCTAGACAAACTTACTCTCTTTTGTCAGTAAAGCAAACATTGGAGCAAAAATCTTGCTAAAATCCTTTATAAACCTTATGTAGTAGCCTGCATGTCCTAAGAATCTCTTAATGTCAGTCTGATTTTGAAGAATAGGTAAATTTAAGATGACTTCAATTTTTTTTGGATCCACTTGGATTCTTTTTGCAGAAATATGATGTCCTAAAACCATACCTTCTTTTACCATGATCAAACATTTTTCATGACTTAAAGACAAATGGTAATCCTCACATCTTTGTAGTGCTTTCCTAAGATTTCTCAAAATTTCATCAAAAGACTCCCCATGAACAATAAAATCATCCATATAAACTTTCACACAGTCATTGGTCAAATCTGAAAATATGGCTAGGATTGCTCATTGGAAAGTGATGGGTGTATTGCATAAACCAAAGGGAAAAACTTTATAGAGAAATGTCCCCCATGAATAAGTGAAGGTTGCTTTGTCTTGATGTTTAGGTGCCACTTAAATTTGATTGTATCCACTAAAGCCATCTAAGAAAGAAAAATATATTTTCTCTGCCAAGTTGTTAAGTACTTGTCTAATAAGGGTAAAGGGAAGTAATATCTCATGGTTGCTTTGTTTAACTCTATGTAGTCTACACATACTCTCCATTTACCATTTTTATTGGGAAAAATAACCAAAATAAAGACCCATTGGCTGTCAGAAATAGGATAAATGAATCCTATGTTTAACAACTTTTCAATTTCAGTTTTCACATTGTCTCTTAAGGTAAGATTAATACTTCTTTGAGGTTGCCTTACTAGTTTAATGTTTTATGTGTAGATATGGTGTGTGGATACACTTAGATGAATTACCTTCATGTCTTGATATTCCTAAGTAAAAGCTTGAGTATGGTTTCTAAGTACATCAAAAACTTTCACTTTTTGATCATCTATCAACCAATTATTTATGTTGAGTGTCTTCCTTGGTGCTATTATAATTTATTTAATGCTTATATGGGAAGAATATATTTGTTTGAACTCACTCATCAATGAGTTGAGAGGATAATGATGTGGTAATAATGTATGGAATGTGATAGTATATTTGAAAAATTTATCTCCTATAGGAATAACTCCAGTTAAAGGACAATGGAAGGCTGTTAAGAATGAATTTTTGCCTTCATGTGCCCACTACATCACACTATTTTGAATGTCTTTATGGTCATACAACATGTTGGAAGAGGTGGAAAAGGATGTGTGATCAAAAGGATAGGAAATGCCATCGTGAAAGGATCCTTTGTCGAAATTTGTAACTAGATTGTTAACATCCATAGCTAAACTGTCAAGATCCATAGTTGGATTGTCAAGATCCATAGCTAGATTGTGAAGATCCATAACAATTATGATACTTCTTAATAAATCATCATGTATTTCCTCTATGTGATCAGTGATTGTGACCATAGCTAGAGAGGATATACTATCATGTTTTTCGTTAGGTTTATCTACCCACAATTGTTTGACATAATTGATTGATGATTGAGTAGGTGGATATAAGAAAATGTGTTTTGATTTAAGACCATTTGATATGGTCATATCTCCTAATCTACAATCCATCAATGTTGCTATAATTGCTAACCAAGATCTTACTATAATCAATAGGTATCCAATTTTTTAGTTCTTGGGTTGGAGGATAATAAATTCAAAAGGGTATTCCCATGACTCTGTAGTCAACATTATACCCTCAATGAAACCTTTTGATTTGGTAGTGGAATGATCTATCATCTATAGGATTGTGGTAGTTGGTTGCATATCTTTCAAATAGATATTTTGCATGGTGTCCATAGTCATTACATTAATAGCAACTCCCAAGTCCACCAATACATTTGGTATTTTCTACTATCCAATATTTATAAAAATGATAGGGCTTCTTGGATCCCCATATTTAGGCAAAAGCAGCTTACCTACTAATAATCAACAATCTTTCCATCTACCTATATGGTCTTAGGATATTGTTTTTTTCTTCTAGGCGTCTTGATACACAAACTTTTGATCACCCTATTTAGTTCTAGAATGTCCCTAATGGCTTGTAACAATGGAATCTCTATATTCAGTTTCTTGAGTTAATGAATTAATTCAAATTCCTTATTGTTTTCCACTTCCTTCAATCTTTCTAGAAAAGGAATAGATGGAGGAGTTATGATGACTTCTTCTATTTTTCTAGATTTCTTCTCTTGACTCTTCTTCTTTCTTTGGTTGAGTATGTGAACTTATTTTTTCTTGAGGTACTTCTATAATGATGATCTGAGGGTTTTGTAACACTTTTCCCAATCTAAGATGTATATATGCAGATTCAATAACACCTATCCCTATAGTTTCACTTTGTTCATTTACATAAACTTGTCTATTCTTTGGATTTGCTAATGGCTGAGCAAGTAACTAAGGTTGGTTTACTTGTTTTATAGGGGTTGCTTGATTTCCTTGAGGAGCCATTAATGCTTATTATTATTGTTGTGGATACCTTCTTTGTTATCATTGGTTATAGTTTGGACCATAATTCCAATGTAGATTTTTCCATGGTTGTTGGTGACCTTCAATTATTCATGTTTGTTAAA
Organism: Torreya grandis; assembly: GCA_037957365.1. Taxonomy (NCBI): domain Eukaryota; kingdom Viridiplantae; phylum Streptophyta; class Pinopsida; order Cupressales; family Taxaceae; genus Torreya; species Torreya grandis. The sequence goes on along the minus strand of JARHVA010002104.1, from coordinate 2,473,898 downwards.
AAAGTTGGGGCATCATCCATTATTGTGGCATCCATTCTTGGGTGCCCTATGGTGGTATTTCCCACACTTTTGGAGGTGCATGCCATTATGGAAAAGGAATCCTTGAGCCAAACAATTGTGGTTGATTTTTTTGAAAGGTATTTCCTTGTCTCTAAACATAGTTGATTTCTTCTATGGTTTGTGCATTCTATTTGAACTAATTCTTAAGAGTGGGAAGGTGACTAAAATTCTTTGTGTCATGATCCTAAACATCATATATGCCATAGATTGTCGGGGAATCCAAGAACAACACACCTTGTTCTGATCCCACTTGTTAGGATCTTGCTCCTCAGAAAGAGCACAATATGATTACCAAATATAAGCAATTAAACATGCGTAAATATCTAGAAGTACAAGTAACTAGAATTCACAAATAGCACAGAATATGAGAGACAATACACTATCTTGTATTAACACTTGTACCAAAAAGAATACAATAAAGAGACACCACACTCTTCCACCTTACAAAGGCTTGCCACACCTCAAGTGTACAGTAATTCTACTTCAAAACACTCTCTTACCAAAAATGGTCCCAACACACAACTCACACACAGAATTGATGCTCACCTCTCCAACCAATTAGTAATAACCCTGCCAGTACACCAAGCACTCTATAGTACTTCAAGTAGATCTCCCATGAACCTGCAACCTGCAATTCAACAGACCATACTTACACATGTAGATCTCCTATGAGCTTGCAACAACCTGCAACTTAATGATCTTACAATGGAAGGATCTTCCTTGCCTTCCTTTCTAGCTCATAATTACAATACATGCCAATGGGTCTATAAATAGATCCCAAACTTAAACAATAACTTAGACTCTTAGTTTACTATAATTATCCACACAGCTCAAGACTCAAAATAACCTTTACATGCAAACACTCAGTTCACTTAACTAACTGTTCGTGTAACGAACAGTTCTGAAACACATAGGTGATCGACGTCGGTCCCTATCTAACTGGTTCTGACCGACGTCGACCGACTCCCTGCCGATGCCGATTGCCTTCTGCACTGATCATGACCGACGTCGGTCATGCTACCGACGCCGGTGCTTCTGGAACTTTAGCAACCTCCTTTTTTTCGTCTGCATAGTTGAAGCTTTTAGCTCCACACCCTAACATATATTTCTATTTTGTCTAGAGGATAGTCCCTAAGTGCATGTTTAAATCTACACTTTGGATAATAGATTTCCAATGGTTCAATGTTAAATTTAACCTTAACTTGCAATCCATCTAGTGCTGAATTCAATTGAACTAGTATATTTATTTTGAAGTTTGCTAGTTCTTCCATGAATTGACTTACATCACTAGATTTCCCTATTTTCCCTCTTCTACTATTGGTTTTTCCCTAATAATAGCTAGTACATAAACATGTGATCTCTTAGAAGTCTAGTTTGGTAATATCTCCCTTCCCCATAAGATTCAAATAATCCCTAGAGGACTCATCCAATCCTTTAAGGAAAATAGTTTTGATCACTTCCTTAGATAGCTCATAACCACATTTGTTGTGGGAAAAAGTAAACCAATCTAAGTAATCTTCAAGGTTTTCATCTTCATTTTGCTTGATTTTAATTAATTCTTCTTTCCTATCCTTGACCCTATAGTAATTTTGATACTTGTTCAAGAATGTTGTTTCCATTTCTCTCCAAGTGCCAATAGAGTTCCCTACTAGTCCCATGAACCACCTCATTGCTCCTTTCTTTAGAGTAGAAGGAAAAAGCTTCAACTTTTGCTGGTCTGAAGTGTAATCATAGGTCTGGCAGAGGACTTTGAACTCAAAAACAAATTGGGTTGGGTCTTTAGTGGATCGACCTCTAAAGGTAGGTAGATTGGATGGGGAAATATTTTTCATTATTGCTCATTCATCATTCTCAAAGACAATAGGATAAGATAAAGTCCTCTCAAAGAGCATTCCTGCAAGGATTTTCTACATGGCTTATATTATCTCCCATGGCAAATAGAGTTTTCTTGAGAGGAAGGGATTCTAGTTGTTCAGTGTCTAAAATTTCAACTCTTATAGAGGAAGATTCCTCTATATCCCTAATTCTAAAAGACTCATTTATTATTTCAAACATTCTATCTTTTCTCAAAATGCCTTGATTCTTTCCTATAAAGGATTATGATCTTTTGGAACAAACCTACCTTATGAATTCCTTTGCCTACTCATATACCTGTATTCGACAAGAGAGTAATTTTATTCTATTTTTATATATATTTTATATTCTTACTGTTAGCCTGAGTGTTTACCTTACTAACACTTTGAAAGGAGTCCCTGAAAATGGTGCCAAAAATGATGGTAGTCATCATTACCCCTTCATTTAACCAACCTAAGTTGGTGTCAGTTCTTACCAAGGTTATCTGTAGTAAAACACTTATTGGTTTCAGCTAACAATACTATTTTTTTTTTTGGGGGGGGCGCGCGGGGTTTGGTGTTGTACTAACCTAATTTCTATTCTTAAAAAACTAAACTAATGCTCAAAATAAACACTCTTGTAGGAAATGTAAACAAACCAAACTATGTTGAATTGAAGAATCTGAAAGCAATCACATAATGTTGCAAAATAAACTCACTTCAAACTAAATCTTAAATTCACACTTGTAGAATGAAAGATACATAAATTAAAGGAATGATTAAATGCTTATGCAAATCAAAGAGTAACACATTAATTATCTACTCTATCATGTAGGTCATAAGTTTTAATCACACAAAACATATATATATATATATATATATATATATATATATATATATATATATATATATATATATATATATATATATATATATATATATATATATCAATTTTAATTAAAAAAATAAGAAATAACTTTATAAATACCAAAATAACATCTTTTGTCTCCTTGGGGAGTAGGCCCTTGCTCACCTTTAGATTCAGGTTTAAATTAACTCAATCTTAGAATGCTATCTCAACACATGAATTGAAAGAGTAAACTACTATGAGTCTTCTTGTATTAAAAAACAATCAAAATTACAATCTCTCTATTTATCTGTCTCGAGATCCAACATGGATTTGTCTTTTTATTCTATGCAAAAGAAACTATCGATGCTATAAATTAGGCAAAAACTTAACTAATTTAGAACAAGAAGATATTTCAAAAGATTGGGATATATAACCCAAATAGAGAAACATTGCAATCAAATCTACATGGAATCAGAAATATCCAAATGAGATTACAATTGTAATGCTTAGCTATATCTAAATACCAAATATGTACATATAAGATATCCATATCTTTTGACTTTAGAGTTGTAACCTGGAATGACTACTTCCATAAATGAAAGATCAAACAAAAATAGGAAGCTATATATATACATGTATAGAAATAGAAATATCAAAATGAGTCTTTCAGATCATTATAGAGAAGGTGAAAAAGCTTCTCGAACACTTTAGAACATGTTATGACCAAATCTAGAGTGAAATGTGATAATTTGTAACAAAACTTTGGTAATCTACAGTCGCATGTTGAAATCTGTAGCTAACTGGAAGAATCCGTAGTCGACTGATGAAATTTGTAGCTAATTGGCAGAATCCGTAGTTGACTGATGAAATCCATAGTTGGCTAGCTGAATCCATAGTGACTAAAAAAATTCATAGCTATGCTTCAAATGATTAGTTATATGACTTGGAACATCCTTTTCTTCACAAGATCTTGTCAAAACTCTTATTAGATGTTATTATTGTTTGTACATATCAAAATATGAAGACTAAAACACGCAAATGGTCAGAACATAATGCAAACAAAATTAACTTAGGCTCACATGAATTTATAGAGATAAAAACATCTACATTCTACCTTAATCTAGTTCTAAATCCTAAGATTACACGCAATGCTCAACCAATTGACATGTTTAAGGCTATGAACTATGGCAATAATGAGTCATAATATGGATTCATAATTTCCCCCACACCTTACCTTTTTCAAGTCCCTTTGCAAACTAATTCTCTTTATCCTTTTAATTATGAATCCTTTGTTCTAGCTTAAGATTTAGGTCATAGATGGAATACAAATTTTGAAATATCCTTTGATGGTGAGGAGTAAATCCCATATCTCTTTGTACAAAGTGGAGTCAAATAGCAAACTACTCATCAGACAGAGGTCCTATGTTTTGCCATGGAGACATAGAGGATATTAGCAAAGGAGATCTAAATCTCATCCCTATCCATGGTTTCTATCCATCCCTCTCAATAACATCTATAATTTTCTGAATAATGATCTTAGCCTTCCTAAGAAACCATTGGATAGTGGTAGGGGATAAAGCTTCTATTTGCCTTAAAGTGACTGGTAACATATACCAACATTGTTTGAAAGTAATCACCACTTGATCAAAGTTGTGTTGAATAAATAATTCAAAGTTGATGAGACCATCTTTCAAGGTATAAAGATAATGGTCACAGATCCTGAGTTGTTGATAAAAACTCTAGAATTTTTCTAATGTGTATTGTGCATCATTGAATTGGGGTCTAATACATAGACCAACATCCCTTGTAATGTTTGTGTGATCATCATATATGTCATGCCATGCAATCTAATTCTTATATGTAGAAAGAAGAACCCTTAACTGTAGTTCTCCCACAAATAAGTTTACCAATAAATTATTTGTATTTCCCAAAATGATATCACACAAATAGAATTCACATAGCAAATCTTGCCTATCAGGTGTGCTATTCTAAAAAATTATCGTGAATTCATCATTTGTATTAATTTCATGGGATGAACCACAATAAATCTATAATATCTATCATCTAAAGAATTACTCATGCAAAAATAAACTATATGAGGAAGAAGGAACCCTACAAGCTAAAAATATTTCACTAAATTGACATGTGAATTGAAGGGTTTGTTTAGCTTGGTCTTCTTTCTATTGTGCCTATTATAACTCCTATAAGTCTTGCTTTTCCTTCCCAAGAAGGTGGTTTTGCCTATTCAACTCCTAAAGCTTAGAACACATTTGCTCCCATTGGTTTCTTACATCAAGAATAAACAAAATGGTTTGAGAACTTTGTTCTGTAATGACTTCAGGAGGCATATTAGAGGAGGTAGAACCTATTTGAGTTTTTAATCTAGCATTTTCCTATTTAGACTAGAATATTTCTTCTCAAAGAGATATTGTCTTCCTCAAGTATTTTACTAAAGCTCCATAAATCAATAATATCATTTTATGATTCATCCAATTTCTTCAAACACTAAGTTTTAATATTTTTTATTTGTTTCATTAGAAGGGCAATGACAAAATATTTATTCTGAGTTGAGGAGAATAATTTAGCAATATCATCTGCATTTTGCTTAATTGTGGCCTCTAATTGAGATAATGTTATAGCATGTTGTAACTCTACATCATCTACTCCCTTATAAGGTTAACCTTATTCTTTAGTTAGTGGGGCCTTCCCTTTGTCTATCGATTTCTATGTGGAATGAGTAGGAACATCCTTAGGAATAGTTTTTGCAAAATCATCATATGGAAGAGGGGTTTCTACTTCTTCAATGTTTTGTGCCTTACAAGTAGTGGCAATAGTGTCTAATCTTAGGCTATCCAGGGTTTCTTGCAACAATAGTTTCATCACTGTAAAAAAACAATATCAATTTCCTCCTCTTCTAAGGAAGACAGAGTTTTTGCATGTGAGGTTCTTTGAGGTGTAGGTTGTGAGATAGGGTCTATTGATGATTCATACTCAATTATTTAGATAGATTCTTGTACATGGGAAATTTGGGGAGTTTGCTTAGGATTGCTGCTAGAAGATCTAAGCCTCAATTTTTTGCTTGGCTTAGGTGGTGAAATCACATTAAGATAACTTGGGGGTTTTAATGCAATAGCTCTAACTGTGGATCGTGTACTTCGAGTGGATTTAGGGACAATTTATTTAAAAGTTTTGGGTGGAGTTCTAAAACTTGAGGCTTGAGGATCTAAAGGTATTTGTTTAGAAAGTTTAGGTTTTTTCTCTTTTTACCCTCACGAAAAGTAGTCTAGGCTTCTATGCCATTTTCCTATTGCAAAAATGGTGTTAAATGATCAATTGGATTAATACATGGTGGTTAATGGTAGATGAATTTTTGGGGTATCTCATGGCCATAACCTGAATGGATCCTAACAAGATTGAAGGCAGATTAATTTGATGTTGGGGTTATTGAGAATCATATCTCAGATGTATTAACATTCTCGATATTATGCAGCTTAAGATACTACATTGACCTTCATAGGTTAGGTATTTTATAAGCCAAAAATAAACTAACCTCCATGATTTAGGCAAAGATTCCCTACTGACTCCCTTGATCCTCCCTTTGACATCTTGGACATAAACTGGCACTGGTTCCCCTTTACTACTAAAGATTCAAATGAAGTCACTGAATGAAGATTTGCCTGTAATTATTGATCCCTCAATTGGAATGCCATATAGCTTATTGATAACATGAGCAAAAAATAATATCTGCACACCTCAAATAGTAGAGAAGTCTGATTTAAAATGGGGGATGAAATCAACAACCAATGCCTCATTATAACCCTAGAATTTTTGGAGAAATTCGAGCCACCCATCTACTACAAGTACCTACTTCACTGACTCATCCCTCAAAATATTATTTACAGTGTTTGGTTAAAACTTTTTCTTTATCCCCATTTTGAGTTTGAATTTTACACAAAACACAGTCAACCTCGACTTTATTTACAAAAAAATATGCTTCGCTAGGAAATGAATAGTAATATCTCTTTTGGTTATTTGTTGCAAACAAAACTTGGAATGTGTCAAATAATTATGAGAATGTCAATTCAAAATAACAATGATGATGTACTTTGCCTCTTTTCATTGATTTGTAATTATTTTGTTGTTAAATCTTTAGCCACTACTTTATCCATAAGAAGTAATATGATGACAAAGATATGTCATCATAAAGTAACTTATAGCTTGAGAGGACATTGTCTGTAGTATATACTTTAGTGTTCAAAATATGAGTTTTTGAAATGATCTTTTACTAATGTCATGGAAATATTCTCTTTATAACACTCTATGGTAATTTTTATGCCAAATATTTGAGCAAATGCATGCAGACTTAGAAATGTAAAACTAATGTTTAGAAGAAACATAGATACTATACCTTACTAATCATGATTTTGTCCTTATCTAACTTATTTACCTATTATTACACATAAAATTGCATGAATTAGTTATGGAATAGTACAAAAAATAATAACATCAAGTTTTATTACTTTGGAATAAATAAAATCAGTTATGACTCCTAAACTTCTGAACTCACTTTTTTTTTTTGCCCTTGACAAACCATTTATTGGTTTTCTAGTCAAGGCTCATCATTCAGTACATGAAAAACCATCAAGCTGGTTTTCTGAACATGAATGTCAACAACCTCCCTAAGGATTTTCATTATTGAATTTATTTTCATTTTTTTAAAAATATTCTTTTATATTTTTGAATTTTTAGAGAAGAGGTGGATCTTCTTACTTTATTCAAGCCATCTTGTCTTAAAGGATCAATATCCATGGAATATTTGAGTTCTTCTATGGTGCCAAACTCATTTTATACCAGCTGAATGAATACCTCTTTACTAGGAGGCTTTTGGTCACAAGCAATATTGGTAGTGTCAAAAATGGAATGTGCATCTTCCCATCACAAGATGCCATCTAGAGTAGGAAACATATTTTCATTTCCCTAGCTAATTATGTTATAAATTATGCTGGCATTCTCATCAACATTAATGGGTTCCACAAAGGGAGGTCCTTGGTCATTATTTATAGGAATGACTACGCGTTGAGTGTTATTTTTAAAGCTAATATAATGCCTTTTGAAATGCAAGTCAACATTATTTGCATGGCACCAAAGTCAACCTAAAAGAGATGGAAAATCATCAACTTTTGCAAGCTCGATCACTTCAAAATCACCCTTGAATGGAACCTAATATGTTGATAGTGGCATCTTTGAGAATGCTTATGGGTAATGCATGAGTCTTATTGGCCATGAACAAAACATGTGGGGAGAGCTACAAAGTAGGGATCCCGATATTTTTCTAGGAATATTTGGTTATAACATTAACCTTCACACCAGTATCCACCAAGATATCACAGATCATCTAGCCATCAGTGGATGCATTGATAAGGACCTTTTTGTAACATTCTAGATTTGGTTGGATATGGGTCTCTCATCATCACACATGGTTCAAACAACGATCCTCTGAAGGTTTTGTCATTTATTGTTGTAACTAATTCTTCCAGAGGGGGATGATGTCCTCACTAAGGGATAGCTTGCATATCTCGTAGAACTCATTATGCCTTGAGTCTGTAGGTACCATATCTCTTTGCATTTTGACATGCATGGTAGCATCCTTATCTTCTAAAAACTCAATTTTGCCTTGCAGCTCATGTACCAAGGCCACTATGTCATGCAACACTTCTTTTTAATGTTGAATATCTAGATAGTGTTGTGCACAAGGTTATTCACACTGAATCTTTATAATAGGTGGGTTTAAAATTGATTGGTAATGGGTGCCACTCTGTGTAGTAATATTTACCTTGGGTCCAACTAGTAGAGTGTTAGGGCATGTTATCCACTAAACATTTAGAGTTTTCTTAACACGTATCATCCCAATGACCTTTTCATTCTATTCATTTGTAATGGTAGCATATAAATTTGAACATTCTTCTAGGCGATGATCATTTTTACAAAAGGCACGGGTTGGGTAGACTATGCAATCACATTGATAGTGGTTTGGAGATCCACACTTGTAACATGTCTTTGGTAGAAAGTGACCACCTCCTCATCCATTTACACTCCATTGACATTTGAATGATCGAATTCCACTAACCTCCTAGGTGTTAGGTATATAAGTTTGGCGAGTACCTTGTGTGCATGCTTCATGAATTTCATTTATGACTTGATAGTCATTAGTATCATGTGTATATGCATCACAAATTTTATAGTGTAGTGACACTTTGGCTTGGGTGGCACACTGAAGCAAGGGACAACTCCTTACATCATACCATTCTTTATAGATTTCATAGTACTATTTTAATACAACACATACATTCCTTTGTAGATAGTTGTTCCTATTATGGCCCTCTACTTCACAGTCAACACACCATAGGTTATTGTATATGTCATGATAATTATTAGCCATGAACTTCTCTAGCCAAGAAGCCATAGTATAAATATGAGCCTATATAAAATGGTTGATCCCCACATCTGTACTTCCCATAACTTTGATGTGGAGGGCAGCTTCTAGTGCCTTGTGTAGATCAATGAAAGTCTTGTGGGATATGGCTCATCAAAAAGGAAGTAATAACCCTCCCATAAACCATTGAGCATGTTCTATTGGGTTGATCATATTTAAAATAAGTGATTTGAAATGTGCATCGTACATGTGCACACTCTTAATGAGCTCTTGTTTGATGTCTTTTAAGGCAATAATACTTTGTTGCTTAAACTCGAGAATATCAAATTCTTGGAGAAAAATAATATTCAACAATTCATAATTCACAACCACTTGTTGTAGATCAAATTTTTGATACCATTTCTGCATGCAATCTAATAAAGTAGTGGTAAATTGAGTTACCTTTCACTCAGTAAAATTTATACTTCGTGCCCAACAAATGAATTCACACTTGTGAACATGTTTCACTATATTTTTGACACTTTGATATTCAAGTAGATGAAGTGTCATCTTGTAGTAGATTATAGGTACATTGGGTGGTTGTAGTGGACCCTATGGTGGTGATCCTCTAGTTCCTCCTAAACCCTATGGTGGAGGTCTACCAACTCTTCTCGATCTACCTCATGATCCTCTTATAACTCCAGTAGAGCTACCACCAATACTACCTTCTGCACCTCCTATAGCAACAGGTGCACTAGAAATATTGGGCTCTAAGGGAGGTTGATTAGTTATTATTGGGACTTTATTTTTACCATTGCTTACATTTAGTCCACCTAATATTCGAAGGTGAGCCATTAGTCTTACTTGTAATGGAAAAGTAAAGATTAATGGTAAATTATTATTTTGAACTTGCACTCCTAGATATTCCTCTATGAACTCAGCTTCATATTTGACTTTAGATTCTACACTATTAGTATCCCAATTTCTTACAAGAATTCTATCAATCTCAAATGCTTAAATATATACTATGGTGGGGAATTGGGCCTATTTAGATTAGGTTCTGCTATCATCAATGTTTGTCCTACTTCTTTCACATGTACTTATGTTAGTGAAGGGTGAAAACCCATGGTTAGGGAGTACCCATTATGCCTTTCCACACTCCTATAGATTCTCATGGTACTTCTAGTATCCTCCCATTTGCCCTTGGGATTGTTGCCTCTCATAGCCTTATACCTAGACTCATCATACTTATGCTTCGGTAGTTCTCATTGTCTGACTTCATGTGGCTTTCAACTTAGTTAAGGCTATATGATGATCTACTAACTAAGGAGCCTTCCATCTGTAATTTCTTGAATAATCTTGTGCGTATGTCAAAAGCCAAACATGTAAGTGAATAGGTAATTGTACAAAGAATGTTTCATAAAGATTATCATATAGGTGTTGTTATACCCATGTGCATGTAGAAACTCTTAGTTTAATATAATGAAGAATAAAGCTATTTTCTACAATTCCAATCTAGCGCTTAACATTTTCCAAAGAGAGTCACTCAAGCATCTTTCTACCATTATGCTAACAAATGTAACATGTCCCAGCAACAAACCCAAAATGTTAGGGTTCTTTTATCCTTAGTTTCCTTCGACTAAGTATTAGTCACATGCTTAGAATAAGGAATAAAATAACAAGCTACTATGCTAGCATATCACACGAGTAGTGACCTCACACACTCACCTGAGGTGCGCAAACCATACTAGTTCCCATCAATTTTGTTGTATGGTGGTGGATAGATAACTCTATTTATACTTGGGTGCTTAGGTTAGCACATTTAATCATTATTACTACAAACATCACTCTAGAGTTAACCACTTGATTCATTCACACAATCCATGTACTTATCTGTTATAATAAAAACATATTTAACACCAAAAATATTAACACATCAAGATTCACAAATAAAATAATGATTCCATTGATCTCAATTGATAAGGTTATAAATATATTTCATCCAACACATTGTTTGTTACACATCTCTATCTTGACAATAACTATCTCAACAACCACAACCACCTCGACATCTTGTTCATAAGTAAAGCTAAGGGGTATTTATACATGAACTAACCCCTCTTAAGTTACATCATTAATACATTATAGGTGACAAACCAATGATTCTTTCAGGAAAAAGAAGTTCTGGTGAGCCATCACAATTAAGTCCTTTTTATTCGAGCCTAACAACCCCTATAGACTCTCTCTATGCTAGATATTCATGTTCGTGCTCCTCATCCTTCATGAATCAGTGCTATATTCACACTTCTATTAATCTTTGATGTTTTTATGAATTGCTCTGTAACCATCTTCACTTCTTGTGCCCTTATCCTAGTCTTGTGCTTTTTTTAGTCATGTGTCTTATGTTGTTCATTCTTCATTTCCTTGTCTTTAACAACTCAATCTTCCATGCGTAGGTCTTCTATGTTGTTATTCCATGTCAATATTATATGTTAGTCTCTCCTACACCAATGTCCTTCACATTGATCTCATGTCCTTACTTATTTGCATTATGGATACAAAATACTTAGAATATATTACAACAAAATTTGGGTTTCAACATCCCTGGTATGCATAAAAAATATCAATGAAATTAAAAACTTTAGCCCAAAATCAATCGCTAATTTAATATGGCTTATGGATCTATTTTAATGTATAACACATTGTAATTCATCTATTATGTGGCCCAAGTGATATATAAATTGAATGTTGCATGTATTGGCCCCTTCTCTTCCATCAATTTGAACCTATTATTGATATTCACCCTCAATGAATACTTGAACAATCAATGGGTTCATTCATGGATGATTGTATAGATTTTGTATGCTTTTATTAGGTTTTGTTAGAAATAGACAAGTGTACATCAATACGAGGTGGTGTTTCCTGTACTTGTATTATGATGATGACGTCCTCATCTTTAAACTATAAAATATTTTATTATAATAACTCACAACTATATACTCCATGTCTAGTAATTCTATGATAACTATAGTATGAATTTCCTTCTTTATGTGACAATTGAGCTACATGTCGATGTTTAGTGGAGGGTAGAAATATCAATTTTTTTTCACGTAACATTTGTAATATATAACTTGGTTTATCTTGTACACTAGTTAATTTTAATGTTGTATATTGACATGCATAAAGATATATTTTCATGAACTCTATGTTGTTAGCTGAAATTTGCATGTATATTGGATATTCGCCATTGATGCATAATGTAATGCACAATACCTTTTATGATTGAGTCATACTAGATTTCACAAAACATTGTCTCAATGGAGCACTTATTGTGAGAGATTATTGTTAGGAATTGGTATTGTAAAAAACATTTATATTTATATCCTCATGGTTGCTTGGAATGGGTAACTTCCCTTTATCTAACTTTGGTTTCATATGAAGAAAAAATCATAATTTATCATTGTTCACTTTGTTTGAATTATCTGAATACTCTCTTGAGCCTATAAGCATATAGTTTAGACGAGACATACAATCATCCATGTTTATATAAATTTCATTGTCATCATCATCACTATCATCCTCCATCAATATTTGATCGAGATCTTCTATATTGACCAACAAAGGAAAAATTGGTATTTTATCCTTTTGTGCATCAAACATATGTGATGACTCTTTTACCATCTCTTGATTAAAGGATATATTTGGAATCAACTTATTTTTATTAGCTTTGTTTTAATCTCCAATTTCATATTTATGTATTTATTCTACTTATATGACCTATAGCAATGGCATCATGGAAGAGTGAAGAGAATCGGATTGTGGTATACATTCATCATTAGGTTCAATTACTTCATAATATTTAAAAAGTTTATTGCTTATAGGACATGTATGCAAATATCCCTCGTGTACAAATTTCAAGCATTTTTGAAGGGTGGATGATATAACTTCCTATAACATGAATCCAAGGTCCACCTAAGAGTAGGTTATAATGCAAATGATTTGGCATTACCTGAAATATAATAGTTAATATTTTAGGCCCCATTGTCACATCCAAAGCAATTTTCCATAACAGTTGGCGAGGTACATTATCAAAACCTCTTATATTCTTGTTTGATTTATCAATAGATTATATATTAATACCAAGTGTTTGAACAAACATGGTATTGTTTATGTTTAACCATGATCCATTAAATATAATCACACATTTAACCCCCTTATTTAATATTTGTACTTGAATAAAAAGTGGAAGATTCCAATATATAGTACCTTGAGTAGGCAAATCTTTCACCTTTTCACTATCCTTCAATGTATTAAAAACAAATGCAAAATACATTGGTTCTATATTGTTGGGTAAAGTTGCATAAAGAATTTCCTTAAAGATAGTGGATATATTGATAAATTATAATATAGAGATTTTAATTAGAGTATTCTTAAGTCGATCAATGACATCATACTCTCTAGTTGCATTGGTTGGTTCATTAGGAGGTGGAGCGGGATTAAGAGGGAGATTTTATCTACCTCTACTTTGTATTATAAGATGATGCACCCTACCTCTTCATGTTGTGATAACATGAACATCCATATATAATATAATCCAAGGGCGAATAATAGGGGAGGGATGGTGGCTATCACTTTGTTGGGGTCTAGGGGGAGGAGGAACGAAAAGAGTCATACATCCCCTGTCTCATCAAGTAGTAACTAAAAGCATCTCAGATTTAATAATCACGCAATATGTGTTACTAAAAAGAGCCAAAAAATCATCATTATTAATATCATCCTTAGTTTTATTATAGATAAAGTTAACCTATTTCATTGCACAAGATAAAAACATGTTATATAATTTATGAAAGAAGTGTGCAATTATGAGAACCACAACTTGAATTCTAAAATACAAAAAAATAGTATCCATTGTAGTGATGTTAGGTTTTACTTATGTAGATAAGGGGAAAATTAGAAATCCGATATGAAAGTTAAACCCTAATAAAGGATAAATCTAAAAACCCAAGATAGGAGAGACCTGGGGTTTGTCATGCTCAAGTGAATGATTGGGTTCACTAAAATGTTTTCTTATTTTGTGATTTATGTGATCTAAATGAAGTAATATTATGAATATTCATATTATGAAAAATATGGAAATAATCATATAAAAATGAATGTAAAAGAGTAGATTGATATTGCACTTACCATATTTGGAATGGACAAAGCAATGGAGGAAATGTTCACTTAGCTTAATTTTGATTTCTATAACTCACTCTATTCATCATTGTCCTTGAAATGGATATGTATTTGCTTTTTAACTACTTAGATCAGGGATAAGGAGTTCAAACCTTGTGTGGATGATGTGGGTGAAACTTAGACCCATATACTGATTGGTACTATCCAGGCCTTACCAGTACTATCCCTTTTGACTATATATGGTTGTGATACCTCAGACCACTACACTAGCACGTACAAATTCCTCTTGTGTGTACTCGCCCTTGGTCCTATGTTGGTCTCTATTTTAATTCTATCTGGTTTAAAACATTAATTGCACTTTTAACACAAGATAACCCTTGAAAAATGGGTTATAAACTTGGGTTGGACAACCCCAATCACTCCTTGCTAAGTGAATGAGCATTGCCTAAATTCCAATACTCTAAAGAGGGATTAATCTGCATGTAGTTTTCCCACCTAGGTGTTTTTGTGCACCATCCTGATCTATCTATAATGCAAATGCAATGTTTGGCTTTAAAAACTTCGCACCATGCCAATTTTACCCATGTGTGTATTTAAATTTGGCTTTAAGGTTACTCTTTTGAGGGATATTCATATATGTATGTCTTTGTGATAATGTTTCAAGAGATTGCTACTTGATTTCTCAAAAAATTTAAGACTTATATAACCTTAAGCTTGTTTTGTATTTGTAATTGACTCTTTGATCTTTCCTATTATGACTGACCCACAAAACATGTATAGTTTGACCTAATAGAGACTTCCCAATTTGAAAATAGTCATTGAGCATTCCTAGACACTGCTAATAGAAGATGACACTTGATGTAAAACCAAAACTATCTAATTCTTAATGGTACTATCTTAGGAATGAAAACAAGTGATCTAAGATATGTTGATAGTCTGTTTAGGGTTTTGAAGTGTTATTGCATAGACTAGGGTGATCCTGAATATGTGTATATGGTTAATTGAGTTGGCCAAGACATTGGCGGGTAGAGAATAGAGGAAAGTATGCATAAGATCAAATGTGTATGCAAATTCTAACTATGTTAAAGTATGTCAAAGTTGATGTTGCCAAAGTGTTTAATACCAAATTTAGGTGTTTAAAATTATCTAGAAATAGGGGACTGCATTTAGGACAGAATGTTTATTAATGGCCTATAAAATAAGTAGAATGACCTTGAAGATCATGGGAGGTTTAACTATGGGGGTTATTCCCCTTGCAATGTATAAAAAGATATAAATAAACTTAATTATTTTTAGTTGCATAATAAAAATTTGCATTTTTTTGGTGTTTTACTAAAAAGCTAACTCACTAAAAACCACTTAGATAATCTTTCCTAAACAAACTTTCTGAAAAGAACAAGCGTTCTTTTAACAAGTTCAATGAATTTGCATGCAAGTCTATCCTTTATGCAACTTTCTAAAAATGACTTGCATACATGATGCATGTAAAACCCACTATTTTACTTACTATTTTTCAAAGTAGCAATATTAATTTACCTCTTGGATTTACCCTCCTTTTTTGGAGTCAATCACATGCATACATCTTTTTAACAGAACATGCATACATGTTCTTCATAATTATACGAAAAATAATCAAAATATTGAATTAACCATTAATAACAAATTTTCTTTTTTCCATCTGAACTTGTTGGGATGATTTGAAGCTATAAATCATGTCCCTTTTCTGGATTTGAGGTTTGATTGATTTCATTCAGAGAAGGGCTTCTCTGATCCTTTTTCCTCTTCATTGTTGATTTTTGACTTTCTTCTTGGGAAAATTTTGCTTTCTCATCCATGTTATTCCCATTGATCTCTATTTCCTGTGGAATTTGTGATTTTGCTATTTTTTTCAAGGGAGTTTTTGTTAACACTCCTCAAATTCCTTATTTTGATCAATAACATCAATCAATGTGTCTCCCTTCCACCAAGTATCTTTCTGCTTTCTCTTTCTTTGAACCACTTGAAAACCTTTGTCACTTGAGATAGTATTCTTATCTACTGAATTTTTACTTGGAGCTTGAAGACTTGGACATGTAACAACCAGATGGCCATATTCAAAACATTGCCTACATCTGAAAGCAATGTTTTCATAGTTTACCTTTTGGGTTCTTATTGATCCACCCCAAACTATTGAAAAATTAGTAGGGAGCCCTTTGCTCAAGTCTACAAACACACAAATGTGGGCACATGTTGATTTGAATCTTTCCTTTGTTGAGGATTCTTGGAACAAAAAACACCTATAATATCTCTGATCTATTTTAGGGTTAGTAGGGTCTAGAAATGCAAAGGTAAATTTGGTAGCCTCACCCAAATTGGGATGTGGGATAGGCTTTCAGTCAAGGGGTCAAAATTTGGAAACCAAGGCTTCGTGAACAATCTTGCCCCCTTATCAAATTAGGGTCCCTTTTTAAAAATATCATCCCACTCTAATTGGACTAAAAATAATGCAACAAGGAAACCTTGTGCACAAGGGAAAATTTTCACCTCTTCTATTATGATAGGAGCCCGATGTTGGCTTATCCACTCATTTATATTAGGAAGAGTAGGCCAAAATCCATTAGATCTACAGATTAAACCTCTTTCACTAAGCATAGTTGCAAAATCAGATGTCTCCTCGTTATCTAGGCAAATGTGAGGGGTGAAACTGATTTATCAACAATAAATCCTTGTTTAAGAGAAGGAAGGGAAACATTACCCAAACCATGATATTTATTTGTAGCTACCACATGTCCTTCTCTTCGTAGATCCTTATTCTTGATGTTTGTCATATGAGCAGGATTCAAAATAACCTCTTTGAATGAGGCTTTTCCATGAGTCTTTTCTTCACTAGATATCCTACATGCACTCTGAGAGGTTGTCTTCAGATCTTCTTTTGGGTGATCCTCCTATAGAATCTTTGGAACTCTTTTGCTCTTGCATGCATTCTCAAGGATAGGCTTGGGGCTTATAATTGATGGATCCTCCTTCAAAAGGGAAAACACTTCTCCAGAACCCTTGCATGCATCCTTAGCTTTTTCTCGAGTGTTTCCCCATCTCTTCTCCTTAAAAATATGCCAATTTTCACTATTTCACATGAATGTTATTTTTTTGGGTGTTTTACAACTTTATAGGTAAAAATAAGAAAAGTAAACATTTTTTGGGTAAACAAAAAAACTCATTTAAAAAACCTTTTAAATACTAATTAAACATGTAAAATACATATTCTTGGTCATTAAAACTTAAATCAAGGTGAAATCATATTAACTATATGGGTTTTAGACTCCTTAGATGTAGTATTGGGGTCTAATTTGACCCAAAACACTCAAAGTAGTTGAATCTAAAACATCATGTGTTTCATGGTGCACTTACAACTCAATGATTCTAAATATGACTTTGAAAAAAAAAGTGAAAGGAAGGAAATAAGACAATGTTATGATACCATGATCAAATCTCACACGTGATCATAAGAATCTCCTAATATATATAGCCTTTCCAAAAACATCTTTTACGCTCACCCTAACCGTAATATAAATTCAATTGAGAAAAGAAGATTGATACTAAAGACAAGTTGACACAAATAATAAGTTATATTTTTCCTAAAATCAACCTTGAAAGTGTATAATGACCTATTATATTCACTATAATGAAAAAATAAAGGAGATTAGAAGATTCTACAACATAAAATTATAAGAAACCAACAAAATACATTAAGCATTGGGTCCTAAGTCATAAATAGATTTGACCCTCTCATTGTTAACAAAGGACAAATAACTCACTACTGTGATTTTCCATGTTGCTATGTTACTATTTGATCTATGTCTTGGGGCAATACATGGAAATATATTTATGGCACATATTATTAAATACCATAAATTTGCACATTATGATTATATATTTACCATATTATACATGTTATGTCTACTTTATTCCCTTTGAGATATAAGTTTCATCGATTTACCCTGCTTCTCAAAAGGGGACATATGTAACTTACTCGTTATATTCAGAGTCATGCTTCTGAAGCATGTTAATCAACATATCTAACATGGTAAATTTGGATCCATGTAGTTAAGAGGGTGTTAACTTCAATGTGTTTTAACTTATTTTAAATTTAAGTAATCTCAACAAGTATAATATTATTGTAATTTAGATTGCATAAGATATAATATTCACCACACAAATTTGAATGTTTTAACTAGATCAATTGTACTTACTATTTATATAAATGACCAAGAAAGAGAGTACTTAGTTGATATTCTATTTTGTTTTTATCTTTGTTTGTGCACAGTTGACTGATATTCCATGAAATGGTTCTTTGGTCACTCGACTCAGGAAATAAAATGTTAAAATTGGCTAGGATGTTACCAATAGAGGCCAGAAACTCATGATTACTGATCCTATCCATTGTTTGTAGAACTATCCCTATAGGTTTTTTCTAGTTTGTTCTACTACAAATTGTTATGCTTGCCTGTTAAGATGTTTTTTAAATAATTTTCTGCCTTCAGTCTTGTATCCTGATTTTTTCTTCCTTTACCCTGAAACCTTAGTTCCACGTTCGACAATTACTTGACCTAGAAAAATAGGTTGGATAGCCCCAACCAAAACATGATTAGTGGTTTAGTGTTGCCTACATTTTAATTATTTGAATAAGGCTCAAACCATGTGTAGTTCTCTCACCCATGTGTGTATGTGCTCAATAGCAATCCACTAGAATGCAACACAACCTTTGACTTTTGACACTTGATAATATGCAACTTTGACCTTGTGATTGGTGTTCAAACTTGGTTTGGGGATTGTTCTTTTGAGGGTTATGTAGATTTGAGTGATTTTGGATAGTGCCTCAAGGGTGTGCAAATAGATGTTATGTGCTTGTTAAATATTAGCCAAATATGAAGGGCCTTAGGCTTGGTATGTATATATAAATTACTCTTTGGGAAATTTATCTCCATAACTAACATTAGGAACATGTAATTCAATCCATTGCAGATATTTGAATTTTAAAAATAGTCATTATAGGTCTTTGGGACACTAATAGTAAAGGCAAACACTATCGGTAACTGACAATGTTTTACTGTTACCAACACTATCCAAAGAGGTAAGATTAGTGATATATAATATGAAGATAATTTGTATACAACAATAGCTTATTTTGGCACAAAATAAGAAGATTTTATGTCATGTCCCCTCTCTAGGGCGACTCGACATTTCACGAGGATTTGCCTATTCCTGACTCTCGTAGGCAGATAAAAGGTGGTGAGAGGGTCATTTTTGCAATTCGATGGCTCATGATGATGCGGGAGATAGTATATTTTATTATGGAGGCCAAATTGCTATATTTTAATTTTAAAATGCACTTTAATTTTATTTTTATAAAATTACTTTTTATTTAAAAAGTATAATAAATTTTGTGATGTATTACCGAAACTCTTGGAAGTTCTGAAAAAGTGCATAAATAGACCCTATGGGTTATGTAATTCGATGGGAGTTCATTCTATTGATCATTGCATCTTCTCGAGCATTTGGAGACTTCAAAATTCTGCATATTCTCAGATTTAATCCTTGAGAACGATACCTCTCAAGCGATTTGCATAACTGAGGGAGTGAGAGATCTTCCGAAGGGTTGCACATTGGAGATAGCATCCAACTATTTCATGCTAAATATTTAGGTTAAAGTTTTGCCAGTTGAAATCTACAAGCGGGCAAATATATTAGCAGATTATTGATAGGTGCCCCATTTTTTCATACAGGTATGGCCTGTACCTACAAGTTTGTACCCTCAGCTAACAGCAGTTAGCAAATCTCAAAATTATACTACGCGCGACGTCTCAAGGAGGAGGCGATTTAATTTTTGGTAAATTTGTGGGGGTCACCCAGCTGAGTGCAACACCACAACAGACTTAGGCGTAGCTTTCTAGAGGTAGAAACAGTCCATTCGTACATGTTCGTACTATACAAAGTGCATTTGTATGGCACCGTACGGACTGTACTTACAGCGGCTGGACAGTGTCTGAGGCAGCAAACAGGTTAACTTTTGGTCATATATATATCAGTTTTTTTTGTATACATTCTACAAAATTTGTAAGGCTGAAATAACCATAAATATTTTATCAGGAGGATTGTAATTTTTCAGAAGTTGTAGTGAGATAATTAAACTGATTGCAAACTATTTGATGAAATTACAAAGCTGTATTCAGTGATATTTTTGACAAATTTCTTATGCAATGTAATTTCTGATATTCCATAAAGTGTTTGACAAAATTCCTTAGTATAAAACTAGTGTTTTTAGTGAGCCCATTAGTAAGGGACATTACAGTGGTATCAGAGCCATCATCCTGCCACCATGTGGTCCGCTAAACAGTAGATGAGCGAGAGAGAAATTAGATATCATATCAGGGAACAGTGGAGACAACCAAATCAAAATCCTCAGGTCGAAGGAGATACATCGTCAGAGGTACTAAGAGACACCGGCAAATCAATCTAGAGTATGGCAAAAAATGACAGAGATGCAAACACTGAAAGAAAATTTGACAATATGCTTGATATGATGTCCCACTTATTAGCAAGAATGGATCATTGAGCTATTCCAGATCAAAATCATCAACACACAACAGAACACAGTGGAGTTAATGAGGAAAGGTTGGTACATCATGTTGAAAACACTAGAGGATCAATGTCTAGGCCTCTATTTCCCACCTTTACCCCTAGAGAAGAACAATTACATGCTGCTCCAGCTACTCCATTTGGAGATGAAGCCAGACAGGCCTACTTGGAGTATACCACTCTCCCGGCTGATATGAGAGAAATATGGACATTTGACCAGTTCATGAATCAAAGGAATAAGAGAGGAGGAAGAAATGATCACCACACGCCAAGGAATGAATATCGACAAGCACTTGGTAAGATTTCCATGCCTTACTATGATGGAAGTAATAAATGTACAGCTAGGTCTTGGGTTCAAAAGCTAGATAATTATCTCTCTTTGAGACCAATGCCTGAAGAGGATGCCATAAAATTTGCCACACTACATCTTGAAGGAACTGCTCATGAGTGGTGGTATCATGGGTTGGTCACTCTTGGACACAACCTTATCACTACATATGAGGAGTTTACCAACAGGCTGGTGGAAAGGTTTGATGTCAAAGATCCTGAGGTGAGTTTTCGTGAATTGGCACAATTAAAACAGCATGGTTCCCTTGATGCTTATATTAATGACTTCCAGAAGCTAGCAACAATGGTGCCTGATATTTCAGAGCGAAGGATAGTCATGTTATTTACAGAAGGGTTGACTGAACCACTCAAGGGGTGGGTTAAGGCCTTTAATCCTCTCACATTCCAAGAAGCTATGAAGAAAAGCCACAGTATGGAACTTGCAGTGCCAACAAATAGGTTTGGTTCAAAAGGCTCTTCATCAAACAAAGATAATAAAGAGGATTTCAACAAAGGTAAAGAGAAGGATGAAGATACGAAAGACAAGTCAGCTGGACCTTTGAATAAGGAAACGCTCAATGACCTGCGTAAGAAGAAGTTATGCTTCTATTGCAAGGATCCCTATGAGTTTGGACATGATTGCCCTATGAGGCCTAAGGGAAAGGCCAACAGGATGATGTGGGTTTATTACGAAGGTTCATACTTAGACAGCTCAGAGTACCATGATCCTGATGATGCAAAGCAGGAACAGGAGGTAGAACAAAAGGGGGAACTAGAGTTACATTTACAAGAGGCACGTCTATCTAGTATTCAGAGAGAGGGTGCTTTTAGAATTAGAGGTGTCTTGGCTGGATAAAAGGTTATTACACTCATGGATACTGGTGCCACGCACAAATTTATTGATGCACGCTTCGCTGAGAGGCATGGACTCACCACTGAGGAGTTTGAGGGACTGAAAGTTAAGGTGGCTGATGGATATACTCTTCGATGTGATAGGATGGTACGTGATCTACCTCTACGCCTGAACAACTATGAGTTCAAGGCAGATTATTATATGGTCAACATGGGTGACATGGACATAGTGCTTGGGATGCAGTGGCTACATTCGTTGGAGGAGATTACCCTGAGACTTAAGGATATGGAGATGCGATTCGAGGTAGATGGCAGAACTCATGTGCTGAAGGCTATTCGTAATAGTGATGACAGGACTATTACACTTAAGAGGATGGAGAGGCTAGCCAAGCATAATGATATAGAATGAGCAGCTATTTGTACCTTGATACCTACACTTGAGGAGCAACACAAGGCTAAATATCATCTTGATGAGAAGGCATACATCAAGATTCCACCAGGCAGACCGCCAGATAGAGTGCATAATGTATTCCATATATCTCACCTTAAAAAGGTGTTGGGTCAGAATGTGGTGCTTTGTGATAATGAGGGGAAGTTAATCCCAGAATCCATCTTGGATAGCAAGGAGAAGCAACTTCGTAGGCGAGTGATCAGAGAGTACTTGATTAAGTGGACGGATTGGGAAGGTGAGGCCATTCTGCAGCATCCGGCATTGAGATTGCTTGAGGTCAAGCAATTTCAGGAGGGGCGGATTGTCATGTCCCCTCTCTAGGGTGACTCGACATTTCACGAGGATTTGCCTATTCCTGACTCTCGTAGGCAGATAAAAGGTGGTGAGAGGGTCATTTTTGCAATTCGATGGCTCATGATGATGCAGGAGATAGTATATTTTATTATGGAGGCCAAATTGCTATATTTTAATTTTAAAATGCACTTTAATTTTATTTTTATAAAATTACTTTTTATTTAAAAAGTATAATAAGTTTTGTGATGTATTACAGAAACTCTTGGAAGTTTCGAAAAAGTGCATAAATAGACCCTATGGGTTATGTAATTCAATGGGAGTTCATTCTATTGATCATTGCATCTTCTCGAGCATTTGGAGACTTCAGAAGTCTGCATATTCTCATATTTAATCCTTGAGAACGATACCTCTCAAGCGATTTGCATAACTGAGGGAGTGAGAGATCTTTCGAAGGGTTGCACATTGGAGATAACATCCAGCTATTTCATGCTAAATATTCAGGTTAAAGTTTTGCCAGTTGAAATCTACAGGCGGGCAAATATATTAGCAGATTATTGATAGGAGCCCCATTTTTTTGTACAGGTATGACCTGTACCTGCAAGTCTATACCCTCAGCTAACAACAGTCAACAAATCTCAGAATTATACTGCGCGCGGCGTCTCAAGGAGGAGGCGATTTAATTTTTGGTAAATTCGTGGGGGTCGCCCAGCTGAGCGCAACACCACAGCAGACTTAGGCGCAACTTTTTGGAGGCAAAAACAGTCCATCCGTACATGTCTGTACTATACGGATTGCATCTGTACGGTGCCGTATGGACTGTACTTGCAGTAGCTGGACAGTGTCTGAGGCAGCAAACAGGTTTTCTTTTGGTCATATATATATCAATTTTTTTTGTATACATTCTGCAAAATTTGTAAGGCTGAAATAGCCATAAATATTTTATCAGGAGGATTGTAATTTTTCAGAAGTTGTAGTGAGATAATTAAACTGATTGCAAACTATTTGACGAAATTACAAAGCTGTATTCAGTGATATTTTTGACAATTTTCTTATGCAATGTAATTTCTGATATTCCATAAAGTGTTTGACAAAATTCCTTAGTATAAAACCAGTGTTTTTAGTGAGCCCATTAGTAAGGGACATTACATTTTAAGTATGAATGATGAAAGTTTGAGATGGCCAAGTCATTACATAGATAAATAAATATGAGAGAATGTGAGCAAGAGTCAAATGTGTACACACAAGATATGTATGTCCAAGATAGGTTAAAACTTATGTTGCCTAGTGTTTAATAATAAATTTACGTGTTTACATAATAATTCATATTTTATTCAGATGTGGAGGCCCATATGTAATAACGATGTCTAACTACACTACATTATCACGTTTCTCCACATAATGGGGTTCTTTTGTTTTCAATACTTCAGATTTTAACATTTATTATTATTATTTGGAACTCACCCTTATGTGTATAAGAAGAATAATGATTTTATAGGTTCCAAAGTGTATTATATTATGTTTTGGAGATCCATGCTTACATACTACATCCTCCCATATATTCTTTTTCTACTTTTAAATGTATACTTGCACACACTTCAAAGTATATTATATTATGTTTTGGAGATTTATGCATGCATACTATATCCTTCCTTATATTCTTTTTCTAATTTTAAATGTATACTTGCACACACTTCAAACTGGGACAAAATGTAGATACCTAAAAATGGGACCCCTAGGCATTTATTGCTTATTAATTAGTATGATTTTAAGGTACTTATTTGTTTGTCTATTATTGGTTTAAGTTAGATGTTATTGACACGTTTGTTAACTTTAGATGGTCTCCCTTTATTCTTTTTAACCCCTTAGCTCTCTTGATCTCGCCTCGAACTCTCCCTTATTTCTCCTATGTGTCATAGGCCCCGTGTTAGAAGCATCCCAATGCTTTTAACACTTGTCAAATGAACCAAATTCTTTTGGGTGTTTTGTTTCGTCTTTGCCTAGTCAAAGTACACTCACCCACTTTGTTTTGCCTTTTTTCACTTTGAATCATTAGATGTCAGTTTGTGCACCAATAATATTCTAATTTGAATTCAATTGTCTACAAATATACAAGCATTGTAGTTTATTTGACACAAAATCATAAAAAGATTACATAAGGTATTGTTAGCATTATATTGAGCACTCAAATATTTTAGAAAGAGTGAACAATCATTAGAGCATTTATCATTGTTTGAAGCTAGTATTTCTCATGGAACATTTTTGGTGCATGACCTAGGGCTATATCTATTTCTGAAGTATTTACGCAATTTAATACTTTTTGACATATTTTTATCGAGTGGTTTCCACCATTTAGGAGCTTTATAATCAAACAACATTTATCGATCCATGTTAAACCTCAACATAGGCCCCTAAAACTCACTTTATTTTCCTAAAGTTTTAAATATTATCACCACTATTGGGCAAGGAGAAGAATATTTATTTTTCAAGTTATAGGGATTGTAGCATGCTTATTAGAGCAAGGAAATAGGAAATCAAGCACAAGCGAGTGTAGTTGTCAAATTATTTCAAACCCTACTTGTCACTCATTAGAAGTGTCCCAATATTTAAAACATTGATTAAAAGCATCCAAATGTTCTATACATCTGTCAAAAGCATTCTAATACTTTTGATATTCAATTCTAATCAGATCCAAATTTCCAAATAAAATACTTATTACTTACGAGTACCCATTTCTAAATTCGAAATCATATAACAAAGTAAGATCTTGCAATATTAAATATCAAAACTCTATGTAAATGACGTACTTCTCCATTTATAATAATTAATTATCTTATTGTTATATTTATTTCCATGTTTAAAAAAAAAAAAAGTCATATCTAATTTAAATAAAAATAAAAATAATCCCTCTAACATAAGGCCCAATCATAAAACAAATACATCAAACCTCTGCAATCCGTAACATTAGAGAGAGATTTTATAAACCATTGGCAACTTTTCAGAAAATCTCTCTTTCTAAAACAAATATAAATTAAAAATATTTCCCTAAAGAGAACTAAAAATAAAATAAGTTAAACTTTAAGGCGGGGCTTAAAAAAGAGAACCAAAAATAAAATGTCACAGGGGTTGAGAATGTCAATAATAGTGTAAACAAATTACACCACATATGCTTTTATTTACATCCACATTATAACATCAAGTCATTCTAATCTGTTATTTGCTCACTGAGACGGGGTCATTTCTTCTGCATAAAGCACATACAGGCATTCCACGCAACAATGGCAGTTGATGGAGAAGATAGGATGGTCGTGGTGTCGGCCTTACAATTTGCCTGCACAGATGACATTCAAATAAATGTTGCTCATGCTGAGAGGTATGCTGTTTTTTCAATTCAGATTTTATCATATCCCTAAATTCATTGTCAAGTTTTGTTTTATTTCCTAAAAAATACACTTAGACACTTTACAAAACCACATAAAGTGTTAGTGGGTATTTTCCTTGGGTACGCCTTATCTTTCCCGGGCAAAGAATGCACTGCTATTGTTATTATAATTTTTATTTTTTGAAAATAGGGCTCTATTTTGAGTCTTTTTCATTCACTGAGACGTGAATTATTGTTTAAATGAGAATGGACTGGGTGCCCTTATCACAGGATGTAAAAATATCTTTTCAATTAGAACATACCCAACTGTGTTTGGTTAAATAAGTATATCAATGAATGCCCAGATAAAAGTGGTAATAAAGCTATCCGATATTCTTTTACCATAGTTACCTGGAGACGGGTACAGTTCTGGTATGGGAACAGGGATGGGACACCCTTCAAATGAGGGTACACAAGTAAATGAATAAGGGTATGGCTATATTGTGTATAAATGTAGTCACTAGAAAATGTGGGTATGGGGACAGGGATGCTGTCGGAGTCCCTATACTGGATTTTTCTGCCAACTATGCCTTTTACAAACAGATTGACAGTTAAGGGGTTTTTATAGCAATATATTTTACAATATAAGTCATGGTGCTATATAGTTCCCTCTCCCCTGCCACATCTACGTAAGTGTGCTGAGTTTTGAACATGGGTCATCATTGTGATAAGTCTCCTCTCTTACTGCTAGACCACAGCTTGACAAACCTGTTTCACTTAAGTGTTATTGCTAGAAGACAGTTTTGATTTCCCTGTCATTGATGGAGCAATAAACAGAAACATGGATTTCGAATGGAGGAGAAAATGATTTTGTCATCATCACAGGCTATGTGGATATTGCGTCTTTATGAAATCCCCAACAAGCCTTTCTGGCTGTATGTTTATCCTTGGCAGCTAACCTATTGTACCCAAATATTTCATCTCTGGATTTACCTCTTTCCAATAGGATGCATGATATCAAACTCTAGCAGATCCAAATACTGCAGTTTTTATTTACCAAAATCTTAGCAAACACCTGAAATCTGTTCTTTTGCCAAGGCTTCAGTTTAATATGCATTTTTGTCATGCTGCAGTAAAATTCGGCATGCTGAAGATTTCAGCATCCTCTTAAACCTAAAATCAGCAATGTAATTTGCCAAAACAAGTCTTCTAGAGAAAAAATAAATTTTAACCTAGCAAAGAAAAGACATTTAAGGACTTGCAAGAAAAAGTGTGGTATCAACCAGTAGGCCAACCTCTGTCTTCCATTAGAGGACAAAATATCAAATACTGCAGAACTCAATTGTAATAATCCATAAAATCTACTTTTTTTACACTGAAGAGGACCAATATTCACTCAGTTTCTTCTATTATAGAGTAATTAAATTTGAGAAAAATTCCCCGAGTTTCATGCAGATGAGAAGTTGCATTTGATCAATTTATTTAATGCAGACAAGGTCTTCCATGAGACCAAACATTCCCTTGCTTGTAATATGTAACAGCCTCCATAACCAAGAGAACGGAAAATTCACTGTAAACGTTTTGTGAAAATTTAATGTGGCAGAAGTCTTATGAAACTTTGTGGATGATAAGAGGGAAATTATGACAAGTAGAGAAGGTTATGTAATGCCTAACCAAAACATATACAAGCTACTGAAGTAAAAAGGGCATCCTCAATGAGGGAAATGAACTACACGAGGCATCCAGATATGTACAGTTAGCCTGGTATAGAAAGGGAGTCAAATTAGGATTGTGTGCGAGATTTAGGGTAAATGCATTAGGTCTGCCAGGATGCATTAGGCTGTATGGGTGCATCTCGGGTGTGGATTTGGGTGCATTTCTCATCTGCATCTGCGTACTAGGTGAACGCATCCCGAGACTGATTGATGGTGTTACTCCCTAATAAGATGCTTTCTCTGCCAATTTTCCCAATGCAATGGAATAATCTGTTACTATGACTTTACACATGGAAAACTCAAAGGAGGTAAAAAACATAAGCATGCTTTTAAAAAAAAAGATAGGATAATTTTAGAAACTAATAAGGCATTGTAAACATTTGTCCACCTAGAAGATACTGCTAATAATGGGTGGTTTGATAACAAACCACAAACAGTTGGAAACAAGAAAATCGCAAAGACCTCATATTAGAAGGAAACCACCCAAGTTTAAATTTGTAGGGCTCTGTAAATTTGGTATAATGTCCCCAAATTGGAACAAAAGACCAAAATAGATATTTTCCACAAACCCCAAATAATTTTGAAAATAAATCAGCAACCATTCAAATCACCAATGCAATAATAAATACCTCTTTTCGCTGTTCTTTCCAAGTCTGAATTATATGTACTTGCAGCCAACTGATACAAGCTTCAAACCCCTGAAATACCTTACAAACACTTCCCAAGAAAGTCGCCACATTTGGAGAAATTAGTGCAATTAATTCCAAACCATAAATCAAAGAATATAATATTATTCCCCACACTTAGAACCCAAAAATCATCCAAAGAATACCTGTCAAAAATCAGAAATGATAAGTAGTCAAATCGTTCCCTGCAGTAATTAATTATTGGCCTCAACAGGCTGAAACTTAGAAAATTCGTATCTCCTAGAATATTTAGAATCCCAATGCAAAAAATAGCTCAAAATGATCACAAAAATAGTAGCTTTCAAACAGAAATAGTTTCAGAATTTTCCAACTACTAAAAGTCCTCCAAATGATGTCTCGAAGTGCTAAAAACCCTAGTATTTCACCCAAAATTATGCAAATAATTTTTTGAATATCAAACCCTTGAAATAAACCCTCAACAGTGCCTCCCAAGCCTTCAAACCAATTCGCCCTTCTTGGGAAAAATATAAAAATAATTCTAAATACTTCTGAAGCATAAATCAACCCCAGAAACATGCAATCTGACCTCAAAAGCAAATCGCCCCTCTAGGAAAAATATATAAAAATTGCCGTCACCCTAGGAGAGGGTTTCCACCAACAATAAGGCCCCCAAAAGATGATTCCAAGCTCTAAATAAACTCGCCTTAGGAGGAAAACCAACTACTTCCCTCATAAGCAAATTGCCACTCTTCAATGGTCTCACGAACCCTCCAAGTGATTTGCCCAAGCTCTCTAAGCAAATCTTCCACCTTGAAGCTGCAATTGTTAGATGAAATCTTCAAATAAATCTTCAAAGGATGTAGTATAATTTTCAATCGAAAGGTGGTGTTGATAGACACTGTTTATAGAACAACTAGTAGAACTTGAAGGGTAACATTCTTTAAGCAACTACCTTCAACAACCAAGCTTGACATACTTGATTATTAAATCTAAAATATCCAAATTTGCATAACCTTCAAATGAGATCCACAACGTCCTTATATATCCACCTTTTAGTTATGAAAGGAGAGTTAGTGGATTATAAGGACAATTTGCTTTTAAAGTCACTTAAGAGCTAAATAACCTTATGACACTCAAAAGGTCCCCACTTAAGTGAAAAACAAATTAGACTATTATTACTTTATTTTAAGTATTTAAAAATACTTTTTATTTTAGTAATAATATTATTCTAATTTCTAAAAAGGGGACATTACATTTGGTTCCATGGACAAGAAACATGCAAAATTAACATGTCAAAGTCAATGAAGGAGGAAGTATGAGAGTAACTTCAATTGTATTTAACTTTAAGGATAAAGCCTCAGGGAACATCAATCTATAGGAAAATAATACTTAGCCTTCTAATAAATTTAGACCAACCAAATTGCTCTAGATAAGAAGGAAGATAAGGCAGTAGCGGCCAATTTCTCGGTTGATCCTAGATGCACTCATGAATTACGTAGTCAAACACTTCATACATAAAGGTACATTAGTTCAGGCAACTTTATGTGCACGTGAAGTGGAACTAGCAGATTGCCAAGGGGTGCAATCTTTCGATGCATGTGTGCCAAATCTCCCTATTTCTATATGGGTATATAATGACCACTAAGTTATTGATGGGATGAATAGTGTGAGTCTACATTGGGTTATAAATGATGCATTAGTGTGTTCTTTTATTTCATCCTTAAGAGTTTGGGAAAAGAAAAAAAATAACATGTATGGAGATAAGGTCAACTTGCGATTCCTTCTATACAGATTATAAGTAAAGACTCGAGCAAAGTAAAGAAAATCAGAATTTTTTCTAATTCAATAAAGTACTAATAAAGAAGATTCAACTTAGCTTGTAATGGGATATGTTTTTGTTCCAGAAATTTAGAAATGTCTTTCTAAAACAAGTTTACTGCTACCAATGCGCCAAGAGAAATGGAGCATCAAATCATATTGGAGTAAAGTAACCATCATATATCTTGGATGTCTTTTTTATTGAGTTATGCAAAAAAAGAGGAGGTATAAAATGCAAGTTATAAAATCATTTGCAGTCACCCACCTGTCCCTCTGTCATCCCCAAAATCCGTGAAAGTTTTTGCTGGCCTAGAAATGCATCCCCACAACACTTGCCCCACTGTCCCAGAAGCTCAGAGAAACATAGTTTGTTTTTTGTCTTTTTTTTTTAAAAATTTCTACTTTATATATTTTTAAGTTGATTGTTTCCTTTACCAATTCCGATTTACATGGGCTTTGGGGGCTGTAGTTTTCGTTTTGGAAATTGTAGTATATTGGTACGAGTATGGCGGTTTTACTTTTTTGATAAAGAATAAAGAAATATAAACAAAATTAGCCATAATATCAATGTTTTATTCATACAATAAACAAAAAAATAACAAAACGCTATTGATAATTGATAATTAAAAATATCAAATGAGTCGTGACATATTATACATCACATAGGTTTATATTACATGTTGAAAATAGGAAAATAATCAAACTCAAGAACCATGTGAACATATTATCATATCGCTCTTCATCTAGAGGATCCAAATCAGCAATTGGTTCATTAAAACCAGATTCAAGCATGGTGCCACTCCCACTAGCTCCACTATGCAATTCTTGTGTAAAAGTTTATGTTTAGTACTCAGACTGGTATTGGAACCAAAACCGCACTGGTATGGTATGAAGGTCAACTAAGCGGTGTTTGGTAACGTTGATGTGGAACTCACAAGAGAATCATTCAATGAATGAAAATGAGGCTGTTAGAGGTCTACACAAATGGTGTGTGACAAAGTATCTTTGCAATAAAATACTCCAATCTTCATTACCGTCAAAGAGGAAATACAAGCCTTTATATAGGATTGCCACCATCTTATAATCAAGGGAAACAAACAAATCGAATCCTACTGGTATTCCTAACAACAAGGATGTGATCCCCAACAAATAGGATGCACATATGTAGGAAAATAGAAAAGTTAGTCATTCCTAACTACTAGGTCAAACTATATCCCTTGAAAGGAGGGATGACCTTTCCCATCCTAATGAACTAGGAGAGAATATAGGAATGGATGGGTGAGAGTAAAACAAGTTACTTCTCACTTATTACAATGCATATGAAGTGAAATTAAACTAGGCAAAATTATAACCTAAGCTGTCTTATGCTTCCTTTTCATTCCTCCCACCCATAGAAGCATTGGAATCCATTGCCATCAACATTGAAAGAAATAGCTGATACATCTGGTGCGCTGAAAACCGTTTGGCCTGATGTGGAAGTTGGCCTTGTTTGGCAACAAAGTAGGATGTGGTGGACCCTTGATGGGTCTGGTGAGTCTGTGTCAAAACTTGATCGACATCCAATGGAAGCTGAGAAGCTAGAACAACATTTGCAGGATGGCTGATAGGAACCTCAGACTCCAATGTTGATTCATAGTAGTGCTTGAGAAGATTGACATTAACACCATCGTGAATGCCCAATTGTGCTGGAAGATCCAAACGGAAAGCATTCTCGGAGATCTGCTAAAGAATGGCGTTAAGGTCCCCATAGCAAATGGGCTTGACCTTACTGTGTGTTTTCGCTTGAAAACGATGTTTGTCCAAGTGTAGCCAAACTTGGTCCCCCACCTAAAAGTGATGAGGAACACAAGGACGATCCATTTGTTGCTTTTGCTTCTCGAGTCTTTTGAAGGATTTGTACAACTTTGGACTTGATAGACTGCAAGTGTTGGATGAAAGAATTTGCCTTGTCTTGCTCTTTTTGCATGTGCTTGGAACTAGGAAAGGGCAAGGGTAAGGGTAATTCATATGGAGCCAAAGGTTGGAAACCAAGGCAAACCTCAAATAGAGAATGTGCTATGGAAGAATGGACTGCTCGGTTGTATGCATGCTCTATGTGGGTTAGGCTCAAATCCCACTTAGTTGGTGAAGTGTGGTGGTATATCCTTAGACTTTGCACCAAAGTGTGGTTGACTACTTCGGTATGACCATTCGATTGTGGATGAAAAGTAGTGGAGAAGTTAAGGGACACTCCCAAAATTTTCCACAAGGATCTGCCCACAAAACATGAGTCTCAATCACAAACAATGCTGGTGGGCAGACCAAAAGAATGCCAAACAAAGTCGAAGAACAACTGGGCTAAGTCACTAGCAAGATTAGTCTTGCGGCATGCACTGAACTTAGCCATCTTGCTAAGTTAATCGATAGCCACAAAAAAAGTTGTGGTGGCGAATTGTCATTGGAAAACCACTAACCAAGTCCATGGAAATGCTTTCCCAAGGACGAGAAGGGATAGGAAGAGGGACACTCAGTCCAAGCTTGCAGTTGGTGGGCTTTGAGCGGCAACAGAATGCACAATGTCTCAAAAAATGAAGAACATCTTATTGCATGTGAGGCCAATAGAAGGACGATTGCAAATGATGAAGTGTTTTTTTGCTTCCTAAAGTGACCACCATAAAGTGTAGAGTGTGCCTCCTTCAGTAGTGATTCATTGTGATCACAAGGCACACAAAACTTATCAAAGTTATACAATAACACTTCATGTGAATGTCCTAAAAAGGTACTACGATGGAAGAGTTTGGATGACGAAGACTTGGGAAAATCTTTGCGAAGTCAGAATCATTTGCATACTGAGAAGACTAGGTCTAAAATCCTAGATGAGAAGTGGTGACAACAGTCAAGGTGGTAGCTGTAGGAGGGCGACTCAGACGATCAACAACTTTGTTGGTGGTCCCCTTTTTGTACTTGATCACCAAGTGAAACTGTTGTAGATATGATGCCCACTTCATGTGCCTAGCTTCTTGAATTTTGCTCTGTGATTGAAGAAACTATAAAGGCAAATGATCTGTGTGAACCACTGTTTCTTTCCCAAGAAGATAATGCCTTCAATATTTGATGGCTCGAACTAAGGCATATAGCTCCTTGTCGTATGTCCAGTAGTTCTGTTTTGGAGTAGCAAAAGTCTCACAGTGATATGCCACTGGGTGGCCATTCTGCTTCAAGATTGCACTGAGTGCCAACTGTGAAGAATCTATCTCTATCTAGAAAGTTTGGGAGAGATCAGGGAAAACTAAGACAGTTGAAGTACACAACTTCTTCAAATTGTTGAAGGCATGGCCCTGTTTATCTGTCCTTTGCAACACTGCATTCATTTTTGTCAATTGATGCAATGGTGCAGCTAAATCTAAATAGCCAAATATAAACTTGCGATAGAAATTCTCAAGGACAAGAAAACTCCTCAACTCTGTGACGGTGGAAGGAGTTGGCCACTTTAGGAGGACTTCAACTTTGGCAGGATCCACTCTAATTCCATCATCATCAATTACAAAACCAAGGTAAGAGATTGTTGGTTACCCCAAAGAACGCTTTACTTGGTTGGCATACAACTGATTTTCTCTTAAAGTGTGAAGGATATGCTCCAAATATTACAGGTGGAGTTGCCAAATGTGGGAGAAAACTAGAATATCATCAAGGTAGATGATCGCAAATTGATCCAAACAATCTCTAAATACCTCATTCATCAACCTCATGAAGGTTGTAGGGGCATTAATGAGCCCAAATGACATCATTAGCTATTGAAAAAGACCTATCTTGGTCTTGAAAGTTGTCTTCCATATATCCTCTAACTGAACCCAAACTTGATGATACCCAGTTTTGAGATCAATCTTTAAAAATAACTTGGTCCCCTGAAGCTAATCCAGAAGGTCGTCGATGCGTGGAAATGGATACTTGTTCTTTATAGTTATCTTATTCAATGCTTTGAAATCAATACAAAGTCTCCAAGTGCCATCCTTCTTGAGAACAAGTAGAATAGGAGAGGCACAAGTGAAGTATTGGGTTTTATAAAGCCTTTGGACAACAAGTCCTGTGTTTGTTTCTTTAATTTGTCATTTTGCAACAAAGATTGACGATACAACGGAACATTGGGAAGAGGTGCTACAGGAAGAATATCAATTGAATGATTGATTTCTCTATCAGGTGGAAGACTCGTGGGTTCTTCAAACACATCTTTGTAGGACTGCATTATTTTTTCTAGACTTGCTTTCTTTGTAGAAGTGTTAACTTTTGCATTAGCTTGTTGTGGTTGAATGAGGATGAGTGCCAATTCAGTTGCTTGATTAATTGCTTTTCTTGCTTGTTTGCAACTTAGAACAAGATTGTGATTTGCATTCGTTGATTTTACACATCTCATTAGGTACTTTTTAGTATTATTTAGCAGTGTGTATGTGTTGTTGAATGCATCATAATGGGCTTTTCTATCATATTGATTGGGTTTCCCAAGCAACAAACCACAACAATCCATAGAGGTCACTCATCGGTGACTTTATCTACAAATTTCAGACCAAATGCAAAAGAGATTGTGCAAGGGTGCGTGGTTTGTGATGATGAACCACTATCCTTCCATCCAAGTGAATATGGATGAGGATGGATGTACATCGGTAAGTGCAGTTTGTCGACAGGGCTCTTCGCAATCAAATTCTTTTGCGAGCCATTGTCGATAATACAATTGACTGAAAAGTCATGTGTGAGGTGAACTTTTGTGACAAAAAAACTTTCACGACCTCGTTGTGTGCTGTAATGATGCATCAAAGTGACTTTGTTCAGTTTTCCTTTGAGCTCATCATATGTATGCTCATCACTAATTGTTTTGATGGGAACAGAATGTGTTTACTCATTGACAATATTTAAATTCAAATTTTTCTTCTTCAACTTAAAATATTCAGATTTGATATGACCCCTTTTTTTAAAATATTTGCAAAACTTAGCATTCTTTTTATGATCTGAATGAGCATGAGAACGAGAAGGGTTAGAAGACGAAGAAGATCTGCGATCCTTAGAAGAAGGATTTGCATCTAGACACTAAGTGAAATTAAGTACATGCTCTAAGAGCAAAATAATGCAAGTCTAAGGTTACAATTAAACTTTTAATTTCATGTTAGAGTAGTTTCTTTATAATTTTTTTTGCATCTTGAATACAATAAATTATATGTGAACTAATTAATATAAATCTGGATTATATGTGAACTAATTAATAGAAATCAATATTTATCCCTTAGTTCAGTGTACACATCATGTTGCTCTGACAGGTAAATATGCGTAAAAGCTACACGAATTTATTCATAAAGAAGCTTATGCAAATTATATTCTATTTCAATGAACCTTTCATAAAAAATTGTTCGTGTTTCTCATTGATTGATTAATATTTCATCCTAAAGCATCAACAAGCTTTTTCTTCACCGAACTCAAACACCTTACGAGTTCAACTACCTGTTATATTAACTATCCACTAATATTATTAGTATCAGTAATTAATTACTACCTTTTATTACTACCTAACATTATTTTAACATAACATTTAATCAATTCCTAAGGGGGTTATCTCACTCATGAGATGATAACAACTAACAAAATATTATGTGGATCATAAGACCCAACAAACCCCTCTTTATCCGAAAGGGACCAAAATATGATCTGGAGCAAATGGCTGTGAAGCCATCCAACAATATGTGTGACAACCTGCCAACTGACCCTTTGTACATCCTGATACTGATCAATTGGTGTTGCTTATGCAAAGCTTAATTCTAATACAATGGTGTCGCTTACACAAACCTTTTCAGATCCTGACACGAAGATGAGCATCATTTTGGGTTTACTCATCCTTGTTGATCATCTGAAATATTCCGAGCCAATTTTTTCGATTTTTACAAATTGCAAATTACAATCAATGCACCTGTTAAGGTTAGAGGATAAACCAAAACGTGCATAAAGCAACTCTAACCAGAATGTACACCAGTATCTCGATGTGGGCCAGGTGTGAGCATTGGTCAGAGGATCTGAAACAAAGTGCTTATGCAGGAAGTAACTCTAACCAAGGATGGCGCCGATGATGGCGAGCATATGGTCAGAGGATCTGCTACTTCTAAATGCTAAAAGGGAACTCAACGTCAAGTATGTGCTACCCAATCCAATGCGGAGTGAGGGGCGACCATTTGACGGAGTGATGCTGAAAGGGAACTCAACGTCAAGTATGTGCTACCCAATCCAATGCGGAGTGAGGGGCGACCATCTGACGGAGTGATTACAAATAACAGTGTTTGAAAGAAAACGCTGAACGCTGGAAATACTCAACACCCAGAATGTGCTTGCTAACCCAGAGTGGGAGAGTAGCTACCATAGGGCAGAGATTTATTTATTACAAACAATTACTGAACGAGAAGTTGAACATTACAAACTATGATGAGCAAGAATAACTATACTGTCAGTACTACTGCCAATTTACAATATGAATGATAAGATCTTGCTTTGAATGTGGATCAACATATAAATCAAGCTGCAATAATATGTATTGAACATCCTTCACTGAATAACAAGGATTAGATCTGAAAGTACAACAAGCAGACCAACCTCAAATTCTGATTTATGATAGTCCAGATTTCCGTGTGCACGAACAACAGCCCTGTACTTCACAATTTTACTCACAACTTGCTCAAAACTTCATCAATTCTCATGAAACGAATTGCACAATGACTCTAGTATGATGGCGACCAAATCAAAACACTGAAACTCATTCAAAAGATACTATTTATTTGATGCACGCAGCCCAATGCAGATCTGAAACAGTACGGACCAGCAACCTATGAATTTACTCATATGTTCATAACTCTCTCATTTCTCACCCTAATGATCTCAAATCTGATGCAATAGACCTTCAAAATGATGGCGCCTAACTTAGTAATAAGAAATGGCATCTAAATATGGTTATTAATTACAGACACAAATCTCAATGCACTCTAAAAAGTACAGCTTTCAAAGAATGACGGATTTGCATTATAAAATCATAAGCTTCGTATTAAAATCTGCAAATATTCATGAAGGGGTGCCCTTACCAATAAGATGCAATGACACAATACCCAGAACAATCTTTTTGGTATTTTTGGATTTACAAATTAAAATTCGAATTTGCTGTAGCTAAAATGTAAGATCTAGAAACCTCTAATATGCAAAATCAGAATACTAATTAGACACAATGCAGATTACAATGCACAAAACCCAATGAACTCACAAAACTAAACTAAATCACCACTAGTTGTTGTCTCTCAAACAAGAAGTGATGCCCAAGCTAGGAGGCATTCATTCCTCGAAGCGATCCCAAAGCCAATCTGGCAGCAAAACATTCCTGTAGACAAAAGATGATGAAATGAGAGCACTCCTCCTCCTTTTATACTTTTCCAACTGGGAGTCTCTAAAATCTTCTTGTATATGGGATAAAACATGAGAGGGAAAATAATATAATCCTCTATAATTCTTTTTCAACCTCAACATTAAGTCGTTGAGCCTAGGCACCAAGGTCCAAAATTAAATAATAATGTTTAATTTACGGACTTTAAAACGGAGGCCAAGATGATGTCGGAAACCAATGATCTATAGCTCGTTGGAAAGGTCTTGACAAGACGAATCCAACCCCACTCTCAAAATCCCATTCCGGTGCCAATCCCGAACTTACTAAAAATAGTAAATTCTTGAAAGTGCTCCGAATGCCGAAATGAACATACCACTGCGAAGCTCTCTGAAAACCCAAAAAGAATCCGCCATTGAATCCACCAACTCCGAGTAAAGACATCCTTAAAAATAGGAAACCCTAATTTTACCTTTCGACTAGCCTTTGGGTCTCCAGAAAAAGGCCAACGATCACTGGAAAGATCAGATTTGAGAAGGGGACGTTACAATCCACCCTTCCCAAAATTGCTTGTCCTCAAGCAATACCACCATAACTCCCAAAATTTTAGAACTAATCCATACGCAAACCAGTATGATCCCTGGTTCCCAAACCCATCGTAGGAAGGACCCACCATGCCGATGCTGCACCACTTTGATCACATCTGTGAAATCATCATGCCTGTGCTATACTAACCTTCCTTGTAACCCCAATGTGTTACCATCCATGATACTCAAACCAAAAGATCTTAAAGGAGGGTGATCAAAATCATGCAACATCTCATGTCCATAATGCCCCAAATCAACAGTATCAACCATACTACTGTCAATCACAATTCTAAGCAAGAAGAAAGATAGGCTACCCAATTCAAAATCAATCTCCTTAGCATACCTCCACATGGTAACAAACGAAACCATGACTGCAAATGTGACATCTTCAACTCTTCTTGCAAAGAGGAAAGCTTTCCTTTGCAAGAACTCAACAAACTCGAACTCATGATGCCACATGAATTCCCTATGCCTTCCCTGATTTATCATGGCACAACTAAGAGGTCTGAAGAAGTTTCTTACAATTCCAACCCCAAGAGTCTCAGAATGTAGAATCAAGGCATTGAACAGAATCTCAGCAGTAGGAGTCTCGAAGTGCCAAGCCAAGTCGAGCGAGGGTCTGTTGCTCCAATTATTTGTACATGAATATGTACCAAGGAAACCATTAAAATGAGTATGGTCTCTTCCCAAATGCTGATTGTGCTCAGCCCACACCACCCATTCTCTCTTGTGAAACCATAAATTGTCCCTCGAAAGAGATTGGAAGGTTTGAAATTGAATGAACCGGCACCCCAACCAGACTGAAATGGTTAACTTGTAATCTGATTTTATGAAAATCAGCATCCAAGGAGATAGATGGCTGCTGCAAAACTGAAAATCAGCACTCAAAATATCATGTTTGCTCATATCTACCGTTGAGGATAAACCTATTGAAGATCCCATCACAGCCAAGTACCAATCCTTGCTCAGCTTTTCTCTCCAAAACTCCCCTTGATCATTAGGAGTGAACTTCAAATGACTGATGAAGAAGGTAACAACATCCAAAAGACAGTGAATTTGAGGCTCATCACTCCAACATACCTTCTTGACCCATATCAAACGCGAGCTGATATCAGGGCCCCACATCATAAGTAAAGAAGAGTCATTCCACAAATGGAGACTTACTTTTACTAGAATGCTTTGGGAAATACGTTCTATTTGAATCATCGCACCCTGAAACTCCAAGAGGTACTCAACAAATCTGAATTCATTGAGAAAGTCAAATTCAAAACCATGAGAGAAGAATTGTTGGAAGGATTCAATGGACCCTTCATCAAACTCCATTATGAAATTAGTTATTCTTAGAGAAGATGGTGTAAGCAAGAAGTCCGATAGGAATCTGACAAGCATCCATATCCGAAAATGAATGAACTCTTCATTGGAGTGCCAATCATCCCTTTGTTGCTCATCAAGATTAGTGACCTCATTCCACCATGCTTCTTGATTTTCCACCTCCTGAATGGGGAGACTAGAAGCAGTAGTGAAGCCTTCATTATGTAGCTCATGCATCCTCATTCCATTGTCAGAAAAAGTGCTAAAACTTCCCTCTTCAACAATGATGTCATAAGAAATTTCCTCAAGGCTTGAAATCCCATCATCTACCTCAAAGAAATGTTTCTCATAAGCTTCCTCTTCACTTGGTTCAAAAAGAGGATTGTCATAAGTTGCTTCAGCACCCACTTCAAAGAAAGGGTTGTCAAAGACTTGGAAGTCCCCTTTTCCATCTTGCTGATCCAAATATGCATACGCAACTTCTGATTTCCTTGTGAACCCTTCAGAATCAAACTCCTCTCGAAGACTATCAAGCTCGTCAATTACTTGCTTGATTTCTTCAACTCTTTGCTCATTCTTTTGCTTGCTAAAAAGTTTGAAATCAACAAACCAGTTTTCAACCTCTGTTAGGGACAAATGATTTTCTTTTAACTTGTCCTTTGTTGATTTAAGCTCCAGAGTGAGCTCATCAACCAAATTCTCCTTTTGTTGGACAACACTGAAGGACTTCTTTGCAAGTTCAATAGCATGATCCCGATCCTCCATCAAGTTTATGCAATCTGATTTCAACGCCTCCAAAGAGTCTTTGATGAGTTGCAAATTGAAAAGAGCGACTTCATCCTTAACTCCTCTTTTCCTCTCTTCAAGCTGAGCCTTCCAGTGGAGATCTTCAATCAAACTGTGAGTGCGATCAAATTGAGATAGAATTCGCACTTCCCTCTTAAAGGACTCTTTGTCTTGATCTTCCCACTCAAGAATATGCAAAGATGGCGGATTGCTGGGTGGCTGATTGTCAAAATCAGAACTTTGTTTTGTGTCTTTGCGGCCATCATAGCTGTTCCAGCTTTCATCTCTTTCACCATCAACTAGAGGAGAATGCTCATTGTCATAAAAGGCATCATACTCCACAAAATCTTCAACCCATTGCTTGCAATCAGCTTTGTGCATTGATAAATCAGATTCGTGTTTAGTAACACCTTCAAACTCTCCATCTTCAAGAGCCATATGGTCTTCAAGCTCTTCTTCTTCATCATTGTCTTCTTGATCAAACATTAAAGCAGCACCCAACTTGCTCAATGGATCATAGTCATCCGCTGTTCGGAAAGTTTCCGTAGAAACATTTTCTTCTTTAGCGGCTGCAACCACTTCAAGGACATCATCATGGAGCTTCTTTAAACCCTCTTCTTCTTCAAAGACAACTTCCTCTTCAATGGCCACCTCATAGTTTGCCATGCAAACTGATTTTTGATCTTCATCTGGATCAAAGGGAAATTCATCCCACAAAGGTTCTTTATCATACCTTGGTGTCAACCAACCAGGATCCCAAATGGAAAAAGGCTGATTGTTTTGATCAAGAGAAAAGTACTCTTCATGCTTCTCTTGGAGTGTTGAGTCTTTGAATAGGTCACCCAGTAACTCACTTGAACTGGTTTCTTCATAAGTCCTCCTCTCCAAGGGCTTAGTTTGATGCTCAAACCCAATGTCATCATCATAATGAAATGAAGAATCTCCATTGCCTGCTGTTTTGAAAACATCACTGTCATTATCTTCATCATGGGGGAGTATGTCATTGATTTCTTCATTAGCAGCCCAATGAATACCAAGGAGGTCGTCTTGGCTACTTATCATACATTTGTCTAGTGAAAATTCTTGAGAGATTTGAACAGCAGCAAGAGGTGAATAATCCTTGACCAAATCCTCAACTAAAAGAGGTATAAACACATCAGAATCACCATTAACAACATCACCTTGGTACTGATCATAAGCTGGTCCAAGGACACCACTAGTGTTTTCTTCATCTTGTTCTTCTTCACTTCCTATCACATGCAAATTTAAGGAAGTATTTTGGGGTTCTTCCACATACTTTTCAACTGTCAGAGTTTCTTCATCAAGCTCCCGATTAATATGAGGTGCCATGTGCACCTTGCTCTCCCTGCTTTTAGACCTAGCATAAATCTTTCTGATTCCCCACTTTATGTCAGGATCCTTCATTAGCGTAAACAGTTCATGCATTAACTCAAGTAGAGACTTCTCTGTAATCATCTCTCTCTGTATGAAGTGTCTGGTATCTCTGTCACTCATCTATCAAGTGAACTCTGTTGGGCACAGGATGGCAGGATCTTGGCTCTAATACCACTGAAACTCACTCAAAAGATACTATTTATTTGATGCATGCAGCCCAATGCAGATCTGTAACAGTACGGACCAGCAACCTATGAATTTACTCATATGCTCATAACTCTCTCATTTCTCACCCTAATGATCTCAAATCTGATGCAATAGACCCTCAAAATGATGGCGCCTAACTTAGTAATAAGAAATGACATCTAAATATGGTTATTAATTATCGACACGAATCCCAATGCACTCTAAAAAGTACAGCCTTCAAAGAATGACGGATTTGCATTATAAAATCATAAGCTTCGTATTAAAATCTGCAAATATTCATGAAGGGGTGCCCTTACCAATAAGATGCAATGACACAATACCCAGAACAATCTTTTTGGTATACTTGGATTTACAAATTAAAATTCGAATCCGCTGTAGCTAAAATGTAAGATCTGGAAACCTCTAATATGCAAAATCAGAATACTAATTAGACACAATGCAGATTACAATGCACAAAACCCAATGAACTCACAAAACTAAACTAAATCACCACTAGTTGTTGTCTCTCAAACAAGAAGTGATGCCCGAGCTAGGAGGCCTTCATTCCTCGAAGCGATCCCAAAGCCAATATGGCAGCAAAACATTCCTGTAGACAAAGATGATGAAATGAGAGCACTCCTCCTTTTATGCTTTTCCAACTGGGAGTCTCTAAAATCTTCTTGTATATGGGATAAAACATGAGGGAAAATAATATAATCCTCTTTAATTCTTTTTCAACCTCAACATTAAGTCGTTGAGCCTAGGCACCAAGGTCCAAAATTAAATAATAATGTTTAATTTACGGACTTTAAAACGGAGGCCAAGATGATGTCGGAAACCAATGATCTATAGCTCGTTGGAAAGGTCTTGACAAGACGAATCCAACCCCACTCTCAAAATCCCGTTCCGGTGCCAATCCCGAACTTACTAAAAATAGTAAATTCCTGAAAGTGCTCCGAATGCCGAAATGAACATACCACTGCGAAGCTCTCTGAAAACCCAGAAAGAATCCGCCATTGAATCCACCAACTCCGAGCAAAGACATCCTTAAAAATAGGAAACCCTAATTTTACCTTTCGACTAGCCTTTGGGTCTCCAGAAAAAGGCCAACGGTCACTGGAAAGATACCATCTGAAATATTTCAAGCCAATTTTTTCGATTTTTACAAATTGCAAATTACAATCAATGCACCCGTTAAGGTTAGAGGATAAACCAAAACGTGCAGAAAGCAACTCTAACCAGAATGTACATCAGTATCCCGATGTGGGCCAGGTGTGAGCATTGGTCAGAGGCTCTGAAACAAAGTGCTTATGCAGGAAGTAACTCTAACCAAGGATGGCGCCGATGATGGCGAGCATATGGTCAGAGGATCTTCTACTTCTAAATGTTGAAAGGGAACTCAACGTCAAGTATGTGCTACCCAATCCAATGCGGAGTGAGGGGCGACCATCTGACGGAGTGATGCTGAAAGGGAACTCAACGTCAAGTATGTGCTACCCAATCCAATGCGGAGTGAGGGGCGACCATCTGACGGAGTGATTACAAATAACAGTGTTTGAAAGAAAATGTTGAACGCTGGAAATACTCAACACCC
Organism: Torreya grandis; assembly: GCA_037957365.1. Classification (NCBI taxonomy): domain Eukaryota; kingdom Viridiplantae; phylum Streptophyta; class Pinopsida; order Cupressales; family Taxaceae; genus Torreya; species Torreya grandis. The sequence goes on along the minus strand of JARHVA010002104.1, from coordinate 2,430,258 downwards.
AGAATATGCTTGCTAACCCAGAGTGGGAGAGTAGCTACCATAGGGCAGAGATTTATCTATTACAAACAATTACTGAACGAGAAGTTGAACATTACAAACTATGATGAGCAAGAATAACTATACTGTCAGTACTACTGCCAGTTTACAATATGAATGATAAGATCTTGCTTTGAATGTGGATCAACATATAAATCAAGCTGCAATAATATGTATTGAACTTCCTTCACTGAATAACAAGGATTAGATCTGAAAGTACAAGCAGACCAACCTCAAATTCTGATTTATGACAGTCCAGATTTCCGTGTGCACGAACAGCAGCTCTGTACTTCACAATTTTACTCACAACTTGCTCAAAACTTCATCAATTCTCATGAAACGAATTGCACAATGACTCTAGTATGATGGCGACCAAATCAAAACACTGAAACTCACTCAAAAGATACTATTTATTTGATGCACGCAGCCCAATGCAGATCTGAAACAGTACAGACCAGCAACCTATGAATTTACTCATATGTTCATAACTCTCTCATTTCTCACCCTAATGATCTCAAATCTGATGCAATAGACCCTCAAAATGATGGCGCCTAACTTAGTAATAAGAAATGGCATCTAAATATGGTTATTAATTACCGACACGAATCCCAATGCACTCTAAAAAGTACAGCCTTCAAAGAATGACGGATTTGCATTATAAAATCATAAGCTTCGTATTAAAATCTGCAAATATTCATGAAGGGGTGCCCTTACCAATAAGATGCAATGACACAATACCCAGAACAATCTTTTTGGTATTTTTGGATTTACAAATTAAAATTCGAATCTGCTGTAGCTAAAATGTAAGATCTGGAAACCTCTAATATGCAAAATCAGAATACTAATTAGACACAATGCAGATTACAATGCACAAAATCCAATGAACTCACAAAACTAAACTAAATCACCACTAGTTGTTGTCTCTCAAATAAGAAGTGATCCCCGAGCTAGGAGGCCTTCATTCCTCGACGCGATCCCAAAGCCAATCTGAGAGAAGTGATGCCCGAGCTAGGAGGCCTTCATTCCTCGACGCGATCCCAAAGCCAATCTGGCAGCAAAACATTCCTGTAGACAAAGATGATGAAATGAGAGCACTCCTCTTTTTATACTTTTCCAACTGGGAGTCTCTAAAATTTTCTTGTATATGGGATAAAACATGAGAGGAAAAATAATATAATCCTCTTTAATTCTTTTTCAACCTCAACATTAAGTCGTTGAGCCTAGGCACCAAGGTCCAAAATTAAATAATAATGTTTAATTTACGGACTTTAAAATGGAGGCCAAGATGATGTCGGAAACCAATGATTTATAGCTCGTTGGAAAGGTCTTGACAAGACGAATCCAACCCCACTCTCAAAATTTCGTTCCGGTGCCAATCCCGAACTTACTAAAAATAGTAAATTCCTGAAAGTGCTCCGAATGCCGAAATGAACATACCATTGCGAAGCTCTCTGAAAACCCAAAAAGAATCCGCCATTGAATCCACCAACTTCGAGCAAAGACATCCTTAAAAATAGGAAACCCTAATTTTACCTTTCGACTAGCCTTTGGGTCTCCAGAAAAAGGCCAACGGTCACTGAAAAGATCAGGTTTGAGAAGGGGACATTACATCATCTGTACGTGCACTGCAATATGAGCATCATTGTGGGCATACTCAACTACATTGATCCCTATCTCAATTATAATTCAATACATTGGTATGCCCCTTCTAATTTGATGCCCATCAACACTGACCATTTTGCTCAACACTATTGGTGATAACAACCCCTATCAGCTGTACAATCATTGATGACTGATCGAAAACCAATACCGTATCTTCCCCTTATCAGATGAGAGGTGAGAAGTTGTGCAAAAAAAGATATCACGAGTTAATTAGTCTACTCCTTATCAATGATATCAAATAACTCAACCAAAATTTGGACATAAAACGTTAAAATCTCATCATCTATCCAAAAATGCCACCATAGAATAACCCAATCTCAAAGCTAGCAACGAACTTATAATGGGTAGGTCACCGTCTTTGTTTACCTTGATCGATCTCAAGGAATGTGTAAACCCAAAAATGTAATTGGTTTGTCTTTAACAATATCGGCAATAGTAAACAATGTTACATTCATAGTTTCCTCATAAAACAACCCACGCATTTTCAATTTCATAGCAACAACATCATCTCAGTTTGACCGAAAATATCCCTGTTATACATTCTAAACTCTTTATTTCTCCTTTTAATACATTTTTCTTTAAAACCACAAGGAGAGACCTCCAAACCGAAAAATAGTTATCCGATGGACTTGAATGGACAAAAACCTACAGATCAGGTAGTCACACGTCTACCTTCTTTGTAAAAAAAAAAAATGCCAAAAAATAGTTTCTGCATAGGCTATATACACTAAAAATTACGAAAATTTAAAATAACAACCTTGCATTTAGTGGGATTGGACCTTTTGACCTCCTATGCTCACAATGTTTTAAAAAAACCTCATTTGCTTACTTCTCTTAGCATGCACTTTACTCTCAACTTTGTATGTTAATTCTGGAAATTGTATTCAAGTTGAAAAATAAATTAATAAGACAAGATCTGGTGACCTCTGCAATTGTAATGTCTTCACTCAATCTTGAAACCAACTAGGCTATGCATGCTTATGGAGACACAAAACTGGAATTTTCTAAATAACCTACTTTTAGAAGTCTGCTAAAAATTAAAGAAATGCTTTCTTTTACCTGTCAGATATAAAATGCCCATCGCACTTTTGACTCATGAAAATAAAAATAAAAAACACCTTTTTAGGCAGCAAATTTAATGCTATTCAGCCTAGCACTCTTAAAAACACTTTCAGTCATGTTTTCAATGCCCATATGGAGAATTTTGTGAGTTTGTAGTGTCCTTTCTCCACTTCTGACGCCTTTGGCTGAAATTTCAGCACCAATTTCAGTTTTCTAACTCCATGCAACAGGTTGCAATGCCTTTTTCAAGATTATCTTCGGGATATTTTTTTCACATGCCCCAGATCTTCAGGTACTGCTTATGCTCTTCAGACAGCACTTTTATCAGCAGAAATTAACACGTTTTAGGAAAGTTTTAACGCCCCAGGCAGATTTTCATGATTTCCAGCTTAGTCAAGCACAAAAGTGACAAAACTCATGCCATTCTTCCATGCCTATTTACTTCCAATGTATTTCTCTAGGCAAAAAAACAATACAAACAGAATTTCAATGCTTCCTAGGGAATTTCAAAGCTTCTTTAGGCTTAGGCGCCCTCCAGGCAGATATAAAGCAAAAATCAAAATAGGCAATACAAAAAAAAACTTCTAAAAACTTTGTCAAAACTTCTTGATAGCTCTTCCATGTCTTCCTCATTGATCCATGTCCATCAGCTCTGATACCACTGCCATGAAATTCAACACATAAATATGTGGAAAAGTTACATGAATTTATTCATAAAGAAGCTTATGTAAATGATATTCTATTTTAAAGAAGCTTTCAGCAAAATTGTCTGGGTTTCTCAATGATTGATTAATCTTTCATCCTAAAGCTTTAATAAGCTTTTTCTTCACTGAACTAAACCACCTTATGGGTCCAGCTATCCGTTATGCTAACTAGCCACCAACATTATTAATACAAGTAATTAACGACTACCATTAATTACTACTTAACATTCATCTAACATAACATTAATTTAAATCCTAAGGGGGTGTGTCACACACGAGATGCATGTACCGACTAACTATAATAACTAACACATTAACAACATATTATTTGGATCACAAGACCCAACAAGTCACTTGAACCAAGCTTGCTTTGTTCATGATTGAAAGCATGGTAGAAAGGATACAACATTAACACGAAAGAAAAGATTAACACTTAAATCTTATACTAACTTGAAGGTTAGAGATCTCATTTTTTACATGATGGCGAGTTGCTTGTCCCCACTCTTTTTCAAATAAATATCCCGTACTTAAAGCTTCTAAAATTTTCTTCAAGGAGGATTGCCTTTTCACTCAAAAGACAAGAATCATAGCCCTAAAAATAAATATATTGTTCAATGAATGAGATTGCATCCATGGTTGTATGGTATTATTATATACGAAACTAATGAAAAATCGTGAACTCAAAAAAAGATTTGGTTAGGCAACGTTCTATGTAATGGCTAAATTCTACCCAAATATTACAACGAACGTAATTGTTTAATACATATGCAAGAGTATGATATCCATGGTAATCCACTAGATCAATATGTACATCACATGTTGAGAATTGGAGGAGAGTCGAACAGGAAAATTAAGTGTACAGAGAATTTCTATTTCATCACACAAATATTCTGATCTCTATTCTTATTAATTCAATACAAACATATGACAAATATATAGGAGACTCCTCTCCTAAATTATAGGGGAGTTACAAACAGCTCAACCTAAATACGTGAGTTGGTTTATCAACACCAATCACGTATAACAATATAATAACAAATACTAATTGTAATATTGTTATATAACAATATTTCGATTACTTATTAATTACTAACAATCTATTATTATTTACCTCTCGGTAAATATCAATCTGTTACTATTTACCTCTCGATAAATACCAAAAGTAACATGATGTCAAAGTTATTCCTAACATTCCTCCCCATAGTTTTTACATGGTGCAAAAACATTCACACTCTTATCTGCAGTATGCTCACCTCTTGTAGCATTCCAAACTATGTGGCTCATGACTTTGATATAAAGAGAGCCTCACTCCTCCCATGGTTTTACAGGTTTACCACAAACCTTGACATGAACATGAACTCCTTTGTCTACTGTTCACCTCCTTGTGGTTTTCTGGATCTCTACCACAAACCTTTTCAAGATCTATGAACTGACTTATATTGGTGTTTTCTGTCCTTTCACAATGTCTTCACATCAAAGAATCATGTTTGGAATTTGCACACAAATTACATATCATGAACATGCATTATTCTTCTGTTTTTATTTTGCAAACACAACAGAAATGAAAAAACACACTACACTGAAAATAACACACCACACTAAGTGTCACCATATCATTGGTGCGGCCTTGTCGTGGGCGACTGACGAAAGGTTGCTGAAAGACCTCTTTCCTTCGTGTATCCTCCAACGTCCAGTATGTCGTTGCTTAATCAACACATATGTCGAAGAAGCTCATATTTAATTTTTTTGAGGGAGATCCCCCTCACAATTTGGACGTCGTGTACAAGCGAAAATGCGTCCGTAAGGCAATTTTTTTTTTATTTTTACAATTTTGACTTTTGAGTCTTTGGCAACTATGACAATTAAAAAACGACTCATTTTTTAACATTTTGACAATTTTAACAAACTGACTTAACTTAAATTGACACTTTTGAATTTCTACCTTTGACACATTAAATGAATTTTTCGACTTAACTCTTTTAAATATTAACACTTGACTCATTATTTGAGATTTTGACAATATCACAAGATCTAAAAAACCCAACTTGTAATGACTTATTATCAAATTGACTCTAAACTCAAAAATAGACAAAATACTAAAAAGTGACTTGCTATTATCTATTTAGACCTTCAACCAAAAAATAAATAAATAAAGACTAAGCATTTACACAACTTTGACTCCTTAGAATGAGACTTATATATCTTTAAAGACTCCTTAACATGACTTTTGACAATTATTTAACAACCTAATAAATCATAATTGACATAAACTTTATAAATACCTAAAAGCCAACTGATAAGAAAACCGATTTTGCCAATTTACAAAGTGGTTTTGCAACAAGATACCCATTAGAGCTTAGCAAAGTTTGACTAAAAACTTGAGTCAAAGACAACTGTTGCAACGTGGAGAGCAGGGGTACAATCCAAATACGCAGTTAACAAAGTCTTTTAGTAGCGATCCTAAATTGGATTGAGTACTAGGTTTGGCGGCTGAGACTATTACGCTCCTCAAATTTCACTAGATATAACTGCGTTGTTAGTGGTGCAGGGATGGAATAGATGACATGGCGGGATCAGCTTGATGTGGAGGCAATGAACATTACTGAGAACGAACACATAGAATCTGAATGCAAATATTGAAGCCTGAACACAGGGATCCAACATAATGGAAAGTGATTTGATAACTTTGCACGGCGTAAGTCTTCAAAATAGACTGCCAACAAATGTATGAATGGAGCCAATCGAAACTGAACAGATGGAATTGGACTACGACAGCGAGGAGAATATTATGCAGTAGATCTTGCAAATGCCAATGGAAAGCTTATACAAAATACATTTTGTATGTATGATGGAATGGTAGAACACCGAATTGTTCCAATCGTAATCTCTTTTTTTTATAACTATTATGCTTCCCTTAATCCTCAAGCGCTCCACGCATTACTGTAATGCTCACAATTTTTTTTTTTTTGGCATTAATGACAATGCAAACAATCCAGAATATTACCCAGAATGATTAGATGCCCACGCTTGCAGAATGGATGCACATCTAACTCAAAATAACCAGTTGGGATATGAAACGTCTCCCTTCTACCAGACTCTCATTCTAAATATCAATAAAATATCTAAAAGCTCTTGGATCCCATGGCTATCCTGCTCTGATACCACTGTTGAGAATTGGAGGAGAGTCGAATAGGAAAATTAACAGCGCACAAAGAATTTCTATCTCATCACACAAATATTCTGATCTCTATTCTTATTAATTCAATACAAACATATGACAAATATATAGGAGACTCCTCTCCTAAAATATAGGGGAGTTACAAATAACTCAACCCAAATACGTGAGTTGGTTTATCAACACCAATCACGTATAACAATATAATAACAAATACTAATCGTAATATTGTTATATAACAATATTCAGATTACTTACTAATTACTAACAATCTATTACTATTTACCTCTCGGTAAATATCAATCTGTTACTATTTACCTCTTGGTAAATACCACAACTAACATGATGTAAAAACTTTTTCTAACATCACATTGTTGGAATCAATATTTCTATCCTCATAATTCATAACACATTACAGGGAAACTATTGCAGTGATAAAGAAAACTTTTTCTATCAACTAAGCTTGTCTCATGCGTTTTGTGCTATGAGGTTTTTCATGCGTCTTTCAAATAAGGGTTCTAAAGTATCATTCAACAAGGAATATTCTTTTTATTAAAAAGATAAGTAATCAAATCTAAAAAATAAGTTACAAATCTGCTTATAGTATAATGAATGAAAGTCTACGCTAATACACAGTTTTAATAAACAAGGCAATTTTTTTGAATTTTGAGATACTTTAATTTTAACATCATGCATAATGCTCTTCCCTGTCTTTGATATAGAAGCACAAGATAATTTGTTGATTTCTCCACGGTTTTATTTGGAAAATTAAATCATTTTGAATGTTAGAGTTGATTGGTTTGGACAACTGTCTTTTTTGTCTTCCTTACACATAATGGTGAACATTTAAACCACCTACAACAGTTTACATTGCAAGACATTTTTTTCATTTTGTTAGTAATTTTATAAAATTCTTTTTCAAATTTAGACTTTCTAATGCTAACAGTTTGGATTTTGTGCCCGAGGCCATCCCTGACATTGCTTGGTATAGTTTGCAATGGTTACAACCATTCAACACCTGCTTGAAAAATGCATGTTTTTCTCTGAATTAAGAATACACGACATAAAATAGGATAAACTGCATATCATTTTGGTGTTAAGTAAACATTTGATAGGTGTACTAGAACTTGTCTCTAACTTCTTGTTGCTGAAAGTTTTTAGACAACCTTTGTTTTTGCTTTTTTTTTGAATTGTCCAGAACTTGTTCGTATGTACTTTAAAGTTGAATTATTCATAATACATATTATAATTTGTCTTATTCTTTTTGACATTTGGTACAAGGATGAATGGATTAAGCTTTGGTTGTTTTTCCAATTCATTTATTTATTGGTCTTTTTGTTGAGAGTAATCATGGACTTCGTCATAGTTATGGTGGGTTTCTTACTGAAATTTATATTTTGAATCACTATAGGTTGGTAAGGGAGGCACATGCAAAAGGTGCCAACATCATTCTCATTCAAGTATGTCAACATAATATTTTTTCTTTATGACAGCATACAGTCTCAAGTTACCTTTCGTATCTTGGTATTGATTAAAGTTTTTTTTTAAATATCTAAGATGTTTTAAAGTTATGTGCTTTTACTCAATGGGCACCTATTAGGTTGCTGCTCAGAAGAATGTACACGAACGTTTTCTATTTTTAAGAAAATGTAGGCATGACATAAGTAGAACCAATTGCTTGTTATAGGAATGTGTTGGAACGTACACATGATTGAAAATAGTACAGTACATATCAACTAAGCATCAACTAGAGAAGAGCTTGAGCTGTTCAAAAGGGCTTCCAATCAAGTGGCATGCGTATAAAGGGTATATAACAATTCACCCCTCTACCCCAATTACCATCAGCTGAATGGTATACATAAAATTGGTTCAGTGACAAGCACCATAGCCACATTGGATTTTCAAATCGTGGTGCCACAAGAAGTAAGCATTTGACCTGAACTTGGACTACCTTATGGTTTTGGAATATTATTATTTTAATATGATCTCAAATGTGCAATGACTATAAATGTGTCCAGTTGAGAGCATCATTTACTTGACCTGCATATTTCCCACAGGGCCGTTATTAGTCGACTGTATAGTATATTTGTAAGGAAATGTTATAATATTATTTGGCCTAATATATGCATGACAACATTGAGATCAAAACTCATACACAAAACATTCAATAAAATAGCCATAGTTTCTAATTTATATGGTAATGATTGAAATAGATATATCATAACATGATTTAGGATCAAGACTAGAATGCACAAAGTAAGGATTAAAGATCACCAAGAACTAACTTCAGGTGATTACCAAAACTATTGCTAAACTTACTTCCTTCTTTGCAGAAACTGAAATAGATTTTGACAGGGTCTGAGCTAGAATCCATGGGTGGATGAGAAATAATAGGAATACCATTTATTTAATAAGTGTTGGACAATTTACATTCTCCATTGGTTGAGTCTTTAGTAACTACCACTTGTCCACTTCACATTGAAGCTCTGAATTTTTAATGGTTTTTTTAATTGCTCACTTTCTCAATGTTTAGCATCTCAAATTTGTCAGGAGTAAATCTGATGTTAATGTGCTTAGAGGCCCACTTTTCTTTCTAGACTTTTTCAAGATAACCATTGTTATGACTTTTCCTTCCATGGCCTATTGAAGCACAAAACGTTGGCCTGACGGAAATGACCTGTTCCTTCACATATATGCATTTGAAAGAATGATTTTGAAGCTTTGTAAGATGTAGGCAAGCGAGTTCTCAATTTAGAATAGAATATATTCTATTGAATTATTTGAAAGTGTTTCTACTTCTACATGGCAACTGCAAGACCACATGGCTAAAATGGAATATATGATTCGACTGCCTAAAATGATTTCTTGAATAAACTATAGTTTTTCCGACCTAAATAGGCTATACATACAATGACAATTACAATTTGAACCTAGTAGACACTAATGTTATTGGATTATATGGTGGCCTAGTTGTTGTCATACTTCTTGGGGCAACCTAAGAACATGTTCTATTAAGCAAAAAGTAATCAATAGAAGCCTTTGCGAAAATTAAAGTCTCAATTAGCGTAGTGAGTATCCAATTAAATGATTGGGATTTAGTTTTTTGAGGAAGAAGAGACAATCTTCTTTAAGGGGTCCGATGAGGGCCACCATGCTACAAACTAATCTAATAGGAAGTTACCACCTACTGTGAAGCTCCCAAATTGCCATGTCATCATGCATCAAGTTATCAATCAATAAAAATTCATGTACGAGCACCAAACTTCTTTGACTAGTAGAATCAGGGTATGGGAGAAGTATACAAGTATATTGAACTGTTCTCACTCAGCAATAATACAGTTTTGCATATCTTAGGACAAACAACAAAGTTTCAATTTTGATTTATGGAATTTGAAGAAGAGATATTTGTCCTAGAGACATTTCAGATTGGTTTTTGATCCCACACAAGGCTAGTGACTAACCATTGTATGAGGACACCATGCTGAAATGCTGGAATTCAGAATCATCTTGAAAGCCAACTTTGAATCACTGTAGTATCAGTTTTGCTCCAGTGTATAGACTAATATCATTGAGAAGAAGAAACACTAACCATAATTTCATGTGGAAGATTTTGGGCTAAATTTTAATTTATGATTTAAGAGTTAGCTTGTCATGACCTCTTTTTCAAATAAAGTAAAAATAATAAAGTTAATATTTTTAAGTTGTCAAGTGACTTATTTTTTATTAAAAAAATGACAACTTAATATTACTTTATTATTATAAATAAAAAAATAAAGGTGACTTTTCCAAATAAAGCAAGTCAATATCAAATTAGAAGATGAAAAGTTACTTTTGGGGCTTTTGCTTTGGGAAAAGTGTCAAGTGAACTTATAGAAAGGCATTGGAGGGTCATTTGGAAATCATCTTTTGCCATTATCTATTTATACATTGAAAGTTTGATGTTGCTGCTTGAAATTCTGATTTTGAGAACGAAAACTCTTCTATTGCAACCAGATTTGGGAATGAAAACTCTCTAATCTTCAGTGGTGAGTTTATTTAGGAGTTGTATTTGTGCATGCAGTTAGAGATTTGCAGTTTTCAGTTCAATTTTATTAGTTAGGACATGTTTTTTGCGTCATTGTTAAGATTTCCACATTGGGCATCATCTACAGCAGCTAGGGCATCATATCAAGGACTTACGTTATCGTCCCAAGGGTTGACGTCACAATAAGGGTAGTATTTCAGGACTGACATCACCAATAGTTGGCTGTCGTCATTTCTTTCAATCTGCAGGGCCATCATTTGGTCTATTCCATCTGTCTGGGATGCCATTGGTCAGAAAATTGATGTATACATCCAATTGGTATTTTTTTTCTGATTGTCGATGTTGAAAATTAAATAAAAAATCTGATTTCAATATTTATGATATAGCTATCATTATTTTCAACAAATATGGATTTTTCTTAGGGCTTAGAAATTATTTCCATCATTTTCCAACATTTGTGATTTTTGTTATAAGGGTTTTGTAATAAAAATCAGTTTTTATTAATTCTTCCCTAGGGTTTTCAATGAATTTGAAATTATTTAAAAATGGCACTTTAGGGACATTACAATGGTATCAGAGTTGTGATCTTGCTAGCATGCGAATCATGAAAATAATGCAAAAATCCATGTTAGAGATGTTGCAAGCTATGCAAGAATATAAGAAGGATCTAAAAACATGGATAGAAATAAAGAAGATGGAAAGGTCAAAATTTGAGCCGTAAAAAATCTACAGAGGAGCAAAATGAATTCAACATGCAAGTCAAAGGTAACGAGATCTTATCTAAAAAAGACCCAAAGAATGTGGTTGAAAAGAAACTAACTACATTGTAGACAAGCACTGAGGATGCAGTGAGGACCTAAAAAAGGTGTGATGAATGGCTAAGAAGAGCTAAGGAAGCTAAGTTGATAGCCATTCAAACAAAACAAAATTAAAAAAAAGAATTCTCCAATTGTAATGGTGGAGCATAAAGAAAAATCAGATTTGTATGAATTTGGAGAGGATTTTTTGGTTAATGCCAAATTTCCGAGTCTTCAATATAGTAGAGTTGATGCAAATTTCTCTAAGGCATTGAAAGAAGAAGATAAGCATTTGGATTATTGTTATGACAACTCAGAGTATGAAATGAATGTTTCAAATCAAAAAGTTTATGAGGTTGAGTTCTAGGAAGACCTTGTTGAGAGGCATGCACGAGAAAAGGGCCTCACATGATACTAAGGTTGGTTTTCAGCTTGCTCGAATTTTCAGATCAATGACCTATGATAAACAATTTGATTATCTTCATGATTATAGTAAGAATCATGAAAGTGTCGATTTTAGCGGAAGTTTGTGGCAAGACTCTTGTCATCATGGGAAGTACCAAGAGATTGGTGAAAAGATGAAGGGTACAAAATGAAAAGAGGATCTTTTCTCTTAGATCTAAAATCGTTCATTTATGATTGTGTGGGATCTTGGTGTTAGAAACAAAGAGCTACAAAAAGAAGATATTGAGAAACACATGAAGGCTGAAATGTTTGATGGCTTTAATATCATAGTTGCAAATAGATTCACCATTCCATGCACCTGGATAAGTAGACAACTTAATATAACCATGGGTAAGAATAAGATATTGAATGAATTTTATGTTATGAGAATTAACATGGTTATGGAGATAGAAGGGTTGCATTCCATTGATAAGTTAGTACAAAATCACAAATCTAAGGAGTTAAAGTTTACATCTAAAGGAAAATATATGGTGCTTGGAAGTATCTTTGATGAATCATTAAGAGTAGTCATAGTTAAAGGAACTTCTCATAAAGGACAAGTTGCTTGGGTAGAAAGTTGCTTTGTGGTGGAGAGCAGGCAAACTATGTCATCTTTTGGTAAGCAATGTGTCTTTATGTTGATATTCAAATGCTTCCAAAACAACACAGTATGGTGTTAAAAAACATGTCACCAAGATTGCTATCAGATAGAGGTTGCCAACATGCCACAGAGTTGAAAATTGGCTGTAAGCATGCCATTATTACTCCTCATATCTCAAACACTGATTTGAGATCAAGCCACCATCAAATCTTTGTTTTTGAGGGAGGTGTGCACAAGACAACTTTTAGATGCCTTACTAGACACATTGAGTTCTTGGTCATGCCATTCAATTTGACTAATGCACTTGCTACGTTCCAATTCATGGTGAATCAGGTATTAAGTGGTCAGCTGAGACAATTTGTTTTTGATAAATTTTTATAATATTTTGATGTGTAGCAAAGCATGGAAGGATCATATGAGACACCTAGATTTGATCCTTTGGGTTCTAGAGAAACGGGTTCTATTTGTAAAAAAATTTAAGTGTGAGTTTGAGGTTATAAATATTTTATACTTGGGCCATGTCATTATTGCTCAAGGTAGGCAAGGGGACAAAAGAGGATTCAAAATTTTCTAGTTTGGGCACTCCCTACCACACTAACTCTATTGAGGAGATTCTCTAGTTTATGCAGCCATGATAGAAGGTTTGTTAAAGGGATCTTCACATATAACAACACCCTTAACCTACACGATGATGAAAGGAGCTTTAGCATGGATGGATAGAATACCAAAAGTTTTTGATAATATTAAGAGGGTACTTTCCATTTCATATTTCTCTCAACCATTTGTGGTAGAATGTGGTGTTTTAGGAGAAGGTATTGAGACCATATTAATCCAAAAGGGGGACTCCATTAAGATGGAGAGCATGAAGCTGGAAGATTCATAAAATAGTTTTTCTATTTATGACAAGGAGATTCTTGCCATCAAGCATGTTTTGGTAAAATTCAAACATCACTGGGTTTATGGTAGATGTGTGGTTGAGACAGATTGCAATGGCTTGAAGTTTTTTTTGGATCAACATGATTTGAATAATGAACCAGAAAGGTGGGAAAGGAAAATCCAAGGTTATGATGTTGATATAAAAGGGAAAAAAACATGTAGTTGTTGATGTCTTTTCTAGAATGGCCATTCCTTGTTCTATTTCTGTCATTTATGGTGATTGGAAGATTTCAATCATGGTAGATTATGCCAAGAATACATTTGCTGCTAACATTTTAGATGGAAATTTGAAGGATTAAGAACTATGTGCTAGTAGATGGTCTCATTTTGAACAAAGATAAAATATTTCTAGTACTTGAATCTGAGATAAAACATAAGATTTAGAAAGCTCTGCATGATAGACCAATTGTGGGACACTCTAGATCCTACAATATTTGTAGATATATAAGAAAGAGATTCTCTTGGTGGAGCTTTGAGGAGGAGGATCTTAAACACATCATGGAGTACATCACCTACCAACAGAATGAAGTAGAGCATGTCTTTCCAGTAAGTTGGTTGCAGCCATTGCTTATTCCCCATCAAGATTGGAAAAGTTCATGGACTTCATCAAAAGTCTTCCCTAGGTACATGGTAGAGACTGCATTTATGATGTTGTTGATAGGCTAAATGAGTATTCATAATTCTTTGCCATTTATCTAGAATCCAAAGCACATCATATGGAAGAAGTATATCCTTTCACTCAAGGTTGTCTATACATAAGAGTCTGGGATATGTGTGATATCTCGAGATCTATCAAGGGTAGTAATATCCAATTATGGTTAAATAACAAAGGGAACAAACCAGGTGCCGCCATTATCAGATTTTCCGACCTTAGGACTGCTGTCCTCGCAAATTCCAGCTGGTGCACTATATCAATTACAGCCCTACAAGTGTTTTCAGTCACAGGGTTTCTGATTTTTCAGGGTCTCAATAGAGATATAGTAATATCCAATTATGGTTAAATAACAAAGGGAGCAAACCAGGTGCCACCATTATCAGATTTTCCGACCTTAGGACTGCTGTCCTCGCAAATTCCAGCTGGTGCACTATATCAATTACAGCCCTACAAGTGTTTTCAGTCACAGGGTTTCCGATTTTTCAGGGTCTCAATAGAGATAACCTGATTATCATTGCTGTGAGAATATTTTCATTCATTGATTGTCTATTTCCAGTCTCTAAATTGTTGATATCAATGATTTATGCAAACTATTTTCAACATTGTTGCTGTTATATCATTTTCACATTGCTGAGCTGATTTGCGAAATTTCAGACTTTGAACAGCTGTTAGCAGCCAAATACAACTTCAGGTTTGCAGGATTTGAGGAATTTTCCTTACACTACTGTTTGCGAAGGATTTCTGCCATGGGATTTTTTGGAAACAATCTTGGCCATCGCCATTTTGTTTCATAATCCAAGGGAGGATCCAGAGTTTTCAATTTATAAGTATATCAGAGTGGTGCAACAGAAGCCAACCACATCACAAAAAAGTGATGGAAACTTGTTATATTTGTATCCTCGTGATCTATTGTTTGTGGTCAGAGGTGAAGAAGATAATTCACTAAATAGACCAACATATATTGTTGCATATGCTTGTGGCCATCGTGGGGAACAATTTCATGATAATTCATAGTCAAACAACTTGGTGAGGCAGAGTTTATTCAGAACATGGAATTGCGAGTGCCCAAGGATGAATTAGGATCCAAACATTTTGGAGATGGGCATTTAGGGAAAGTCTAAGCAATTGGGTTTGCAATTTCTTGGGACAAACAATTTTTAGGAAGGACAGACTATCATGACCCTTTTTTCAAAGAAAGTAAAAATAATAAAGTTAATATTTTTAAGTTGTCAAGTGACTTACTTTTTATTAAAATAGTGACAACTTGTTGGGTGAAAAATTTGTCAGGGGGACAAATGTGGACTTTCAGTCAATAGCGTGGGGACGGAGTCCCCACGTTAGTCAACAATGTAGGGACAAAGACCCTCTCCTATTAGCAGACGGAGCTACCTTTATTAAAAACCCCAAAAAAAGAATGCATGGGTAAAGTTATTCATAACTATTTACATCAAAAGTGTTTTTTGTGGGAGTTTTGTACTTTTAACCAGAAAGTACAGAAAGGAGATAGAAAGGAAAATAAGAGGAATGATGGAAATGAGGAGAAAAGGGAGAAAGGTAGAATGGGATGATTTTATCCAGTTAAACACAAACGCTGCTAAAATAACCCCAGGGAAGACAAAGGATAATTCTAGAAAGCTAAACACAAGACTCACCAGAATAATCTAGGATTTGAGATTGGAATACAGGAAACCTTTATCATAAAGTGAGATGAGAAAGACATATCATGAACATACAAACACGATACATACACCAAGGAGGTTGAACACACAAAGAAGAATCTTTAACAATCTTGTATTTCCCAATGAAAATAGATGTAAAATTCCACTTTCAATCTCACCAAAGTTTCTCAATTTATAGAAATAACGCATAAAGATTAAAAAAGAAATACTTAATATGAAACTTCTACTATCTGACTAATTGATAGTGATTATAATGACACTTTAAAAGTAAAGATGCAGATACGAGTAAATCATACACACATGTATAATCCACCAAGAAATTTTTGAACATAGTTTGCAAAATCTCCTTGTATTGATCTTTATTGAGCTGAAAATGCAATCTCTTCTTTCAAAAGAGTCTTTGGAAAGTCTCACTGTCAAAAAGTCCCATACACTAAGCTTAACACTCATTTATAACTCAGGGAGGTGGTTATGGTGTGTAACCACCTTTTTTGTGTTATAGATGGTGCAAAAGCGAGTTTACAAAAATGTGCCATTTAAGTGATGTGAAAGTGCATTGACGCAATTGCACTGCATGCAAAAAGTGAAGTTACAAAATTGCACGACTTGAATGGTGCAAAAGTGCTTTGGTGCTTTTATAGCACTTGAAATGTGCAAAAATCAAAATTGCATGATTTGAGACTTACAAAGTTGACACAATGCATTTGCATGGATTGCATTTGTGAGGTTGCACTTGTCAACTGCATTTGCTTTGGATTTACATGCAATCCGTGAACTGTTTGACAAAATGATTCTATGGAAATTTGCATTCATCCGCTTAGCCGTTGACCTCCACTTGGCACGAGTTGGGAGGGCGCTAGCTAAGGTTGTGACCTCGACTTTACACTTGCCAATAACATTGTATTCCCAATCCCCACGCCTATCTCTGGTGATAGCCATTTGTTTCTTCGCAATGGTATCAAATAGCTGTGCATATGAGAAAGAAATTTTGGCAAATCATGCTTTCATAAGCTATAAGTTGAGTTCTGTTTTGAGATTCTTATGCTAAATTTTCCAATGCCAATGCTGCTCTCTTGCGTACTCCTTATGGTGCAGTCCCATTGGCCTACCTTTGTGGTCATTTGTTGGACATTAATATAATAATCTTATCTTATCTTATTCCCTTCATTTGTTTGTCTTGTGACATCTATTCCCAAAATCTCTTTTAACTTACCCAATTCGGTTGCAAGCCTTGACACAATTTTGGACAAGAAATCCTAGTCTATTCTTACTGCCTTCTTTACATTGCCCGTTTCAGTGCTCAAGTCGGCAACAACCTATAACCCAATTTTTTGTAATCCTTTTCATTATATTTCTGGCTCTTTACTTCCATACCTAGATGCAATTTATTGTCTATAATATCATATTCAAATTTTTTTATAATGGTTTGTTCACTAGTACTTGCAACATGTGCACCTTTAACTTTTATTATCTTCAAAATATATGAAGTCTCAGGGAATCGAATGGAACCTATACGTCACTCGGCTCGAGAAATGAAGAGGTTAGTAGTGCCACCAACAGGTTAAAAATTAGAGTTGTTGAGCAGGGGTGGTTTCAAAATAATTATGAAATCAAGTTTGGATCTAACTTGGTGCTCTGTTAGGCTTCGACATACTCCTAAATAATTCTCAATACAATCCTAGGATTAGCCAATTTCTTTTAACTCTTTTATCAGGTTACCTGTGACATTTTGCTCCTTGGAGATAATAGTATTATTGAAAGCAAAGCAAGAGGAAGGTTTGTTACTACATGAACACGAACAAAACCTCTTTCTGTGCTATTCATCAAACAAAGCCAAGTTATTCATCACAGACTGTAACCAAATTGCATGATGCTCACATTACATGAAGTATCCTTCATCGCAATTATGATTTGCTGTCTCTGGTGGTGTGTTGCAAGTATTTTCCCTCACAATATCCTCATCTCCATCCTCATCATCTTTGAAATGTAAACTGCCTCCATGTTCCATTGTTTCAACAGAGGCATACCCTGCCCAATTAACTACAATTGCATTTGAGATTTCTTAATGAGCATCATCAATTTTAACAACTATCTTAGCAACTTGGTGGGAAAAAACTTTCTGCTGGTAGGTCTAATTTGCATTCTTCCAAATGCTCCTAGGAATTTCAATCAAATCAAATCCCAAAAGTATTTGAGCATGCCATGGCCAGACTGATCATAGAAACTCCCCACTTTTGTGTATTAGAATAAGAATGACAAGTTCAAACAAGTCAATGGAATTCACACTTAAGTAGAAAACTAGATTTCCTTGCACAATTGTTTTTAATTTCACTGTGACTGTGAAATCTATTGCATCTTCATAAGTTTGAATGGTTAAAACTATTGCCCATATAAGGAGAAAGGTGTTCTAGTAGGATCAACTCTAAAAGAAAGCAATTCCTCCATTATCTTGACTGAGAATAGTTATCATCTTATATGATTCCTTATGATGAACTTCAATTCTATCCAAAAGCAAAAGATGTAGAATTCAATGGTGATAATAAAGCCTTTATTCTCTTTGATTCTTGAAAGATCATCCGAATCCTATATGCAAGAATGATCTTCAAGTCCTTATATTGCAAGTTGTGTCCTTGATTCTCTCTCCCTTTCTAGCATGCTTTCCATGATGTTATGAATTTTGCAATGACATAATAGGAAATGAAAACCTTGAAATATATCCATACCTTAGGTTACAATCAAATCACTCACCTTTTCCCGAAAGAGTGATTGTCAAGATATCTTCAACAAACTCAACTTTATAACTCAACATTTTCAGATTAACACTGACCAAGTGTTCTGCTCGAATGCATATCCATTCACAATGATATTATGAAAACCAATCAATGACTCACCATTTGGAAGATCGAAGGATAAACAAATCTCAATATGCGACTCAAGCCTTGTCCATTGGGCTACGGAGTCGATGTCCCATTCTACAAAAAATTAACCTTCTCTGTCATTAAAACATCTCGAATTGCCTGTGAGAGTGCAATTGAGGGTGTTGTAGCGAAATGTAAAATATTACGACAACAACTGGCTCTGACTGTGGGATTGCATTTCCCAATGAAATGCAAAACTCCAGAATCTCAAATGACTAGTGCCTCATTAGCACAAATTCCTAAAAACTTATGCGTAACTTACATTTGCACATCTTGATTTGACTAACTGACAACCAGTTCACCTATCTCAATTGTATGAGAAATGAACACGCGTTGTCAGGTTAGATCTGTTCTTAAAATTTGCATGTGTACCACCTGTTCACTTGGAGAGGTCTATGAAAAACTCGTCTTTTCTACCATTTTGAGAAACAACATTGATATCACTATTTTCATGACTGCAAAAGCTATTCTCAGAATCCACTGTCAAATTTTTGTCGCGTAGATCCACTTAGCTGAAGAACTTCAATGTTTCTTTCTAAAAAATGTGATCTTTTTATCGACTCTGAAGCAAAGGCCATTTTGACATCCTTGCAAATCATGTGATTGCCCATGATATCTCCCAAATAGATATTATAGCTACAAATGTGTGCAAGTAGAAAGACCAATACATGGAGAAGGAGCAACAGAGAAACTGCTGCATTTATTGAAAACAACACGCACACACAAAAACAAAGATGAGAAAAGGAAACAAGCTAAAATAGGAAAGGCAAAACTATTCATAGGTAGCAGAGGAAAATGAGAAGACTATACAAAACCATTCACTAGCTGGGAGAGGTGCCCATTATTTCAGAACAATGGATTTGACTTATGAGCTCCAAATACATTTAACAGCAATGACCAAGAAGGTAGGAAGAGGAAATCACAATCATCGTTTACATAGGGATGATCATGAATGAACAAGTCAAAAATGTCTTCATGTCTTGAAATGGAATCATTTTGAACTTTTCAATCTTCTGTGAGCATTCTTGAGTAGGAATTAACTTCACCGATATCTTCTTGAGTGGCTTTGAATGCATCTTTTCCAGATACAAGATTTGAATAAAAAAGAATTGTGTTGCATATCTATTCTTGGGCCGGAACCACAATATGATTATCTTCTGAAATGAATGAAGTGTTGATATTCTTTTCCAAATTGCTTTCCATGACAAAAACGAATTCATCATTGAATGAGTTATCATCATCTTTGTCAATTTACTTTGCCTTGACAGTTTGCATTTCACTTGAAATAAAAATTGGGCACCATTCATTTTGCTTCGTGTTCACATCTTTTTTGATTTCATCCTTGGCATGGTTATGATTTTCAATTTGTGCAGGCTTTACTACTTTGGATTCAAATCCTTCAAATAATTCTTCTACAGTGGGACATGAAAAGGAAGTTTTGGGAGAATTTTCATTTTTGACTATTGAATCATCCATTTTGATACAATGGGAATTTTCTTTATAGAAAATTGATTCCATACTATCTTCTCCTTCAGAGAATGGGACATCGCACTCTTCATTATTGCTCCTTTCTATTTGTGGTTCAACCAACGGTTCCTCAAATAACTCATTTTCTCATAGGACTATGAGGTTCGAGCAATCTTGCGAAAGAAGTAAATATTTCTTTTCTCTGTAAAGGGGGAAGCCAAATTCTTCGTCTATTCTTTGATCAATCATTAGTTTTTTCAACTGTTCACCTTCTTTCACAATTGTGAAACTGAAACAATCATATGTGATGAGAAGCACTTTCTCCTTTTGTTTGTTAGAGTTCTGACATGTTTGATCAGGAATTTGTCTTCGGAATCTCTTCTTTGAATGTTGAGGTCTCTTGATTATATCCACCACTTCATCATTACTAGTGGTAGTTGTAACATGTTTCAAAGTTTATTTCTTCAACATTTCAAACATAATCATATCATCTTCAATCTTGATAGCTTCTTGTTGCGCAACTTCCAAGTCATTTACCTTGTTCTTCATCAAGATGAATTTGATCTTTGGGTGTAGAGAACCAATTAATACATAGAGTTGATTGTTGGGACTTGGCTGATTTGCCTGAGGAATCAATCTCAACAATTTGTTAAAGTGGGCTACGAAATCACTCAATTGCTCATCATCTTGCTTCTGAATTTGAAAGAAATCTGACAAAAATGCACACACATCCATAGCGGATTTGAATCTATCCAGGGACTTGTTCTTCAAGGAGTCCTAATTCACAATGCATCCATCTTCCTGGTGCCAAAGCCACTCAGCTACAGGGCCAATGTGAGTTTCAACAAAAACCTTAGAACAACATCTTCATGCATAACTCCTGAGATGCTATAGGACACTGTGAAGGTCAGGATATGATTATCTACACACTGACCATTTTCTCCAGAAAACTTCGGAAATCTCTTCCTTGAGTCTGATGGTAACTCATTGTATTGGGCCAAAGCCAATGGCCCAAAATGTTTTCCCCACGGGACATAGGAACATTGGGTTTGGGGTGAACCAACATCATTTCTTCAATAAAAAAGATGCAGGTACTAGGTACTTTTTTAGGGGAGGCTCCTTGAAATGTTTGAAAATTGTGTGCGTAAAGCACCTCGATCCCCAATGGAGTCGCCAAAAATTGTTGGCTTAAAAATTTGTCAGGGGGCAAATGTGGGATTTCAATCAACAGCATGGGGACAGAATCTTGACGTCAGTCAACAACGTAGGAACAATCCCTCTCCTATTAGCAGGCGGAGCTACCTTTATTAAAAATCAAAAGGGAAAAAAAAAAGAAGCTATTCACAGCTATTTACAACAAAACTATTTTATGTGGGGTTGTTTGTAATTTTAACTAGAAGGTACAAAAAGGAGATATAAAAGAAATGAAGGGAATAATGGAAAAGAGGGGGAAAATGAGAAAGGAAAGAAGGGAGAACGGGATTATTCTGGCCAGTTAAACACAAAAGTTGCTAAAATGATCCTAGGAAAGACAAAGGAAAACTCCAGGTAGCTAAACACAAAGCCTCGCTAGAATGGCCTAAGATTTAAAATTGTAACATGGGAAGCCTTTTTAATGAAAATGAGATGGGAAAGACGTCACAAACATACAATCATGATGCATACACTGAGGAGATTGGATAAAATTTCAAAGAAGGATACACAACAACCTCGTATTTCCTGATAAAAATAGGCATAAAAACCTATTCTTAATCTCACCAAGGTTTCTCGATGGCAAAGTTTATAATGCAGATTCAATAAAACTTTCTACACAAAACTTCATGGTCATTGACTATCTAACAATAGCATTTTAGTAAAATGAAAGAACAAGAATCAAAGTGAATTGACATACTCATGCATATCATCATTCGAAAAACACTCATGACACAAAGTTGTATAAATCATTTTTTTATTGATTCTCCATAGGGATGTACATACAAACTCCTTTTCGTTTCGCTAGAAATTCTCATATTGTGAAAAAGCTAACATAGCTTAACTCCAGAACCAAGCCCAGAACTCGAAATAGAACCAAAATTCGAACTAAAACTTCTTAACCCTTACAAATGAGCCTTAAACATCTATTTATAGGTTACAATGGGTGGTTATGTTGTGTAACCACCTTTTCTACATTTTAGGGGCTTGAAAAATCACGTTAGCAAATTTGCACAACTTAAAACTTGAAAAAGTACATTGAACAATTTGCACAACTTGCAAAAGTGCAATGACCAATTTGCACGACTTGTAAAAGTGCATTAGTATTTTTGCACAACTTGAAACTTGCAAAAGTGCATTGGTGTTTTTGCACAACTTGAAACTTGCAAAAGGGCATTGGCCAATTTGTACAACTTGCAAAAGTGACTTGACAATTTTGCATAATTTGAAAACTTTGAACTTCATCTTGTTTCTACAACTGTGATTCTCCCCCTTGATTTTTGAAGTTAAAAATGAATTTTTTTTGCCATGAATATTTGAGGAAAAATGTTCTCATCAAATTATCTTTCCAACACATCGAACGAGAGCCAAATCAGAGTTCGGATGTGATAGTTATGGCCCAAAGGAGATTGGACCTTGTTTGGACACATCTGAAATTTTGCCTTGCTTTTACAACTGTGATTCTCTCTCTTGATTTTTGAAGTTCAAGATGAAGTTTTTGTACCATGGTTCTTTGGGATAAAAATTACTTTTCCAACGCATTGAACGAGAGCAAAAACGGAGTTCGGATGCAAAAGTTACGATTTGAGGGAGATTTAACCTTGCTTGGACACACATGGAATTCCCCGTTGCTTTTGCAACTATGATTCTCCACCTTCATTTTTGAAGTTCAAGATGAAATTTTTGTACCATGGTTCTTTGTTCATCAAATTAGCTTTCCAGTGCATCAAATGAGAGCGAAAATGGAGTTTGGATGCAAATGTTACGACCCAAGGGAGATTGGACCCTATTTTGACAATTTTTGCTTCTCGGGGTGGCGGAATCCAACCACTCTGCTTGTAGGGGCGGCGGAATCCGATCTTTCTACTTGCAAAGGTGTAGTTCTCCCTCTTGATTTTATCAGGTGAAGATGAAGTTTTTATACTAAGTGTTTATACTCAAAATTCATCTCTCGGATTTGGTCTTTGCATTGGGACAAAAATCAGGAACTTTCGAAAAAGTTTGATTTTACCTTAAATTTTCACTCTGGTCCCAATAAAGATCAAATGAATTTCTAACTTCTCTCTTCTTTGCATCATTGTACTTAGCCATTATCAAGACTAGCTCTAGATACCGCATTGAAGTTAGAAAGGTAACTACCTGAGATAGTCCACTGTCATGAATGCTCTGACCATAATCTATTTTTATGCACCTGTATTTATTCTTTACTAGAAAGCTACAAGATTTATGAGCCCAAAATTTGTATTTGTGCCTTCTTTTGTCGGCAAAACTAAAGTTGACATTTGATGCAATTCAGCCTTTTGATCATATAATGTAAGAATAGTCTTTAAGTCCTTATACTGCAAGTTATATCCCTGATTTTATCTCCCTTTTTTGGCATGCTTTCCATGATGACAAGAATCTTGTTTTACTGAAAGAAATTATCGAGATATATTCAACACACCATTTGGAAGCTTGAAGGATAGGCAAATTCCGTTATTCGACCTGAGCCTTGTTCATTAGGCTATACGAAGTTGATGTCCCATTCTACAAAATTTTTACCGTCCTTGTCATGAAAATGCTTATAATTGCCTGTGAGAGTGCACTTGGGGGGGTTGTCGTGAAATGCAAAATTTCACGACAACACAACTTAATATTACTTTATTATTATAAATAAAAAAAATAGGACTTTCCAAATCATGTCAACATCAAATTAGAAGATGGAAAGTTACTTTTGGGGCTTTTCCTTGGGAAGTGTCAAATGAACTTATAAAAAGGCGTTGGGGGTCATTTGGAAATCATTTTTCACCATTATTTATTTTTACATTGATAGTTTGAGGATGAAAACCCTCCATTGCAACTAGATTTGGGGACGAAAACCTTGCAATCTTCAGTGGCAACTCCATTTAGGAGTTGCATTTGTGCATCCAATCAAAGATTTACAGTTTTTAGTTTAGTTTTATCAGCGATGACACATTTTTGATGTCATTGTCAGGATTTCTGCATTGGGCATCATCTACAACAGTTAGGGCATCATCTCAAGTGTTTACGTCATCATCCTAAGGGTTGGCATCATATTAAGGGCAATATTTCAGGGCCGACATCAACCATAGTAGGCCGCTGTCACTTCTTTCAGTCTGCATGGCCATCATTTGGTCTATTCCATCTATTTGGGATGCCATTGGTTAGAAAATTGATGTATACATCCAACTGGTATTTTTTTGATTTTTAGTGTTGAAAAATAAATTAAAAAACCCTGATTTTAGAATTTACGTTAGGGCTGTCATTATTTGCAACAAATCTAGGTTTTTCCTAGGGTTCATAAATTATTTCCATCATTTTCAACGCTTGTAATTTTTACCATAAGGGTTTTGCAATAAAAATCAGTTTTTATTAATTCTGCCCTAGGATTTTCGGTGAATCCAAAATTTATTTAAAATTGTCTGTTTAGGGACATTATAGTGGTATTAGAGTTGTGATCTTGCCAACTTGTGAATCATGAAGATAGTGCAAGAATCCATGTTAAAGATGTTGCAAGCTATGCAAGAATATCAAAAGGATCTAAAGGCATGGATAGAAATAAAGAAGATAGAAAGGTCAAATTTTGAACCTCTAAAATCTACAAAGAAGCAAAAAGATTTCAACATGCAAGTCACAAGGAGATCTTATCTAAAAAGGAACTAGAGAATATGGTTGAAAAGAAATTAATTGCATCGCAGATAAGCATAGAGGATGTAGTGAGGACCCATAAAAGGTGTGATGAATGGCTAAGAAGAGCTAAGGAAGCTAAGTTGATAGCCACTCAAGGAAAACAACACCTACAAAAAATTAATGGAAATTTTTTTTCAATTTTAATGGTGGAGCATAAAGAAAAATCAGATTTGCAAGAATTTGCAGAGAATTTTTTGGTTAATGCCAAATTTCCAAGCCTTCAATATGGTAGAGTCGATGCAACTTTCTCTAAGGCATTGAAAGAAGAAGATACGCTTTTGGATCATTCTTATGACAACTCAGAATATGAAAGTAATGTTTCAAATCAAGAAGTTCATGAGGTTGAGTTACAAGGAGACCTTGCTGAGTGGCATGCACATGAGAAAAGGACTTCACTGGATACTAATGTTGGTTTTCAACTTGTTGGAATTTTCAGATCAGCGACTAATGATAAGTAATTTGTTTATCTTCGTGATTATAGCAAGAAGCATGAAACTGTTGATTTTGGGGGAAGTTTGTGGCAAAACTCTTGTCATCATGGGAAGTACCAAGAGATTGGCGAAAAGATGAAGGATACAAAATGGAAAGAAGATATTTTTTCTAAAATCCAAGATCGTTCATGTATGATCATGTGGGATCTTGGTGTGTATAAGCAAAGAGCTACAAAAAGAAGATATCGAGAAATACATGAAGGCTGAAATGTATGATGGCTTTAATATCATACCATTCCATGCACTTGGATAAGTAGACAACTTGATGTAACCATGGGTGAGAATAAGGTATGGAATGAATTTTATGTTTTGAGAACTAACATGGTTATGGAGATAGAAGGGTTGCATTCCATTGGCAAGTTAATAAAAATTCACAAATCTAAAAAGCTAAAGTTTACATCTAAAGGAAAAGATATGGTGCTTGGAAGTATCTCTGATGAATCATTAAGAGTAGTCATAACTAAAGGGACTTCTCAGAAAGGACAAGTTGCTTGGGCAGCAATTTGCTTTATGGTGGAGAGAACGCACACTATTTCATCTTTTGGTAAGCAACATAGACTTTATGTTGATATTCAAATGCTTCCAAAACAACATAGTATGGTGTTCAATAATATGTCCTTAAGATCTCTATTAGATAAAGGTTTCCAACATGCCATAGAGTTGGAAATTGGTTGTAAGCATGCCATTATTACTCATTTTTCAAGGACTAATTTGAGATCAAGCCACCATCAGATCTTTGGTTGTAAGGGAGGTGTGCACAAGACAACTTTCAGATGCCTTACTAGCACATTGAGTTCTTGGTCATGCCATTCAATTTGACTAATGCTCCTGCTACGTTCCAATTCATGGTGAATTAGGTAGTTGTTAGCTGAGACAGTTTGTTTTGATAATTTTTAATGATATTTTGATTTGTAGCAAAGCATGGAAGGATCATATGATACAACTAGATTTGATCCTTGGGATTCTAGAGAAACATGCTCTATTTGTAAAAGAATTTAAGTGTGAGTTTGGGGTCACAAATATTTTATACTTCGGCCATGTCATTATTGCTCAAGGCAAGCATGGGGATCAAAAGAGGATTCAAAATTTTCTAGTTTGGTTACTCCTTACCACACTAACTCTATTGATGAGATTCTCTAGTTCATGCAGTCATGATACAAGGTTTGTTAAGGGATATTCACATATAGCAACACCCTTAACCAACAAGACAAAGAAAAGAGCTTTTGCATGGATGGATAGAATACTAGAAGTTTTTGATAAGCTTAAGAGGGTAATCATCACATGTCTTGTATTTCCCATTTCGGATTTATCCCAACCATTTATGGTAGAATGTGTTGTTTCAAGAGAAGGTATTGAGGCCACACTAATCCAAAAGGGGGACTCCATTAAGATGGAGAGCATGAAGTTGAAAGATTCAGAAAATAGTTTTTCTGTTTATGACAAAGAGATTCTTGCCACCAAGCATGTTTTGGTAAAATTCAAACATCACCTGGTTTATATTAGATGTGTGGTTGAGACAAATTGCAATGGCTTGAAGTTCTTCTTGGACCAACATGATTTGAATGATGAACCACAAAGGTGGGAAACGAAAATCCAAGGTTATGTGTAATATCCCTTTTATTAAATTGTTGCCATTTAATACAACAATCATTAAATGGATATGAATGGAAATGTCAAACGGAATTGTTGTCGGAAGTGAACGGAAGTGTCGAATGGAATTGTTGTTGGAAGTGAACGGAAATGTCGATGGAAATGTTAACGAAAATGTCAACGGTCACATCTTTCGGTGAAGAGGTGCCTCTTGGATGGGATGCCTCCTTTGGGAGAAGTTTTTAAAGACCATATAAGGAAGAAAAGATGTGGAAGTATAAAAAGCATTCAATTATGCATTCAATCTTCTAACTCCGTACAAGTGTCATGTTATACAACCACTCTCAAGGACGGAAACCCTTGTGATTATAACAGCGCAAGGATGAAACCCCTTTTGGTCTTATATTTTATTTAATTTATTATTTTAAATACAATAAAATAGAATTTCCGAGAAAACCAAATTAATGTAAACTATTCCAATTTGGATTATTACAGTGGTATCAGAGCTGTTTTTCTTGCCAACTTATGAACCATGAGGTCACTACATAAGGAAGTTATGGATAGTTTCAAGTTGTGCAACGCCCTTTCAGCAGAGATTCGAAAAGAAATCTCTTTTTTGGACTTTTTGGAGTTGAAAGAGTCATGGAATGGAAATAGACACTATGAGGAAGACGAGTTCGTAAATCATAGTTATTGCAGTGAGATAGCAGAAAATTGGAGAGAGGATGAAGGTTACATGCCAGACAAATTCCAAAGAAGTATTCCTGACAATTTAGATAATAATAATCTTAATAAATGTCAGGAAATAACTGAAACAGTAGCTGACAATGCTTATCTTAACCATAACAACAAGTGCTCCTATGAAGTGACAGATTAAATATAGTGATTTTGGTAAACTTGAGTAGGTCTAAGAAGACAAAGGAAGCTACTTTGTCATCGTTTTCTTGTCTCAAAAACGTGTCAGACATAACATGTGACAGTATTCAATGGTCTCCACAGCAGCTATGTGGGTCTAAAGAAAAAAATACTCCTCCGCCACAAATTAATATATGTTCTATACAGAGTAGTAAAGATAAGGAAAGCAATGGATACTTGGAAACAGAGTGGGAAAACTAGGGTCCTGGGTGTGGCATGGGAATTTTGGAAGCCCATTGAAGTTCAAGACAAAGCCTAGTTTATTTCATATTGATTATGACGAAGCTCAATCATCATGGTACAATGACAAGAACAAAGATGTGCCTTCTAAGCATATGTCTGCCAAAAAATTGATGAATGATGTATTGGCACTTGTCTTTAGCAATGAGAAGATTTTAAGTGAAGAAGTTAGTTTTGAGCTGGACGAAGGAGAACACAGTAACTCACACATTGCTTTCGGTCTGGATTGCTTGATTTTAGCAGTGATGAGGAACATTCATTACCTTCTCAAATTTTTAATTCTTTTCAATCTTCAATAACTAATGGTTAGACCCTAACCAAAAAATCGAGAGGCCTTAAGTCGGGAGATGATAATCATAATGTCTATAAAGAAATGGATTGGTCCAGAACAGAAGACTTCTTGGAAATTGATTAGTTGATATCTAAAGATAATATTCAACCAATAAAGGCACATTCTACCATATATCATAGGGGAAATCATTTAGTTAAAAACAGATCTCTGCGAATGGATCATGAAACTGAGTCATTCAAAGATAAGTATAACCAAAAAACAAATGATGTCGAGAATATCTCTTTCTGTGATAAATCAAATACGCTTCTTAAATATTCATGGTTGTATCTTAGGGATGCCATGGATTCACATCAATCAAAATTTGAGAAGAAATGGTAAAGAAGTGAGGATTGTCTATGAGATCCAGGATATCGGGAAAATGTCAGAAGTGTTTGTCTAAGTGTTGATTGTGGTAGTGGCAATCCTAACAACAATAACACAAAAGTTTTATACAAGCTTATAGATATTCAGTTAGGGTCTATACCAATAACTCTGCCCAAAAATATGGGGAATCATAATGGGTCAACTGATGAACAGAGTCTTGATAGAAAACATAACATGTTTCAAGGTCAATGTAAGTGTGCCGTGACCATAAATAGTACAATTATTAGAAATCTTAGAGAGCACAAATATTTTGATTGTACACAAAAGTATTCTAGTAATTTTGGAATTGAACTTGACTTTTCCCTTGATGTGGAAGAATTCTCTCTGTTACTATTGCATTGTAGAAAGAGAAGACTTGGAGCTGATCAAATTTTTGAAAATGATTATGAAGACAGTAAAAATATGAAAAGACTACATTTTTCAGAAGATATTATTGAATACCATGCATATATTGATAATTGCCAACCAGGTTGCCCCAAAATTGTGTTCACATGGTACTCTGATAAACACAAAGTGTCTCACACTGTTTCTGGACCAAGAAATCAGTTTGAAGTTTCAGTCCAAATGCCGACTACTAATGTGGGAAAGAAGATAGGCGATGATTATAGAAAAGGTCTCTCTTATTTGAGACGAACCTTATTTGCTATGTCCATAGTTCAAAATTATATTTAAATAGTAATAGACAATTATACTCATAGAATAGAGTCCATGGATGGGAAAGATATGCCCAGGCCAGCCATAGTTACATAGTGGTGGACAATGGTTTGAGTGAATTTGATAAACAAGATCAAATTTCCCAAGAGAATACTTCTACAGAAATAGAATATCTTCATCAGAAACAACATATCCATTCTCACGTTGAAATTAAAAAAGATGATAAGCAAAATGAGATCCGCATTTTATCTAATGTAGGAAGAGTTTTCAGACCTTTCCTTATAGTAAAAAATAAAAGGTTATGCATACCTAAACAACAGTTTGAAAATTTTAAGAAAGGTTGCAACCCTTTCAAGTATCTTATGCAAAAGGGCATCATAGAAATATTTGATGTTGTAGATTATGCAGAAATAGAATTTCCGCGAGAGAGAGAGATGCAAAATGAAAGTGATGAAGAAGACAATGACGAGGTCTCATTAACATGGAAACAAATGTCATTATCTTTCAAATGTTCCCAGAGAATGGTAAATCGAGACATGGATTCTACTTATGACAAAGATGATACAAAATATTGCCTTCATAGCTTCATTCTAGAAGATGATCGTGGTAAAGTTTACACTTTGTGTGACTTTATTGGGCAGAATATTGAAACAATTTTTGACATCCAATGGCCACATGCTCAAAAAGGTACAAAATATTCAAGGCTTGTCCCTAACAGAAATGTGGAGATTGTTTTAGGTACCAATAATCAGAGATTGTTGATTTTAGATGAGGGTCATTTCCCTCAAAAGAACGACACCAACATACTAAAAGCTCTCACCCAAATACATACCAGGAGTTGGATTTTATGGGCAAACTCCTTTTGCGCAATCTTTAGACAATTGATTACAAGCATTGCTGGAAGTGAAATACATCAAAAATTGCTTTACCAGAGACATACTCAAGATCCACTGGAAAGAATATTCTGTGATGTGCTTGATTATGTACTATAGAGTAGCAATGAAGAGGTAAAAATGTTCATGTTGCATGATCTTCAAGAGTTAACTGCACTATTTGTACACTACTATAAAGAAGATATACTAGAGGATTTTCCTGGACTATTTGATTTTACTGTCAATTTGGAGTTAAATGAGAAACAAAGAAAGGCATTTGAACATCCCAATTTACAATTGCTTGCGGACAAGCAATTTTGGAAAGGGAGGTCTATAATATCCCTTTAATAAAATCGTTGCCATTTAATACAACCATCATTAAATGGATATGAATGGAAATGTCAAACGGAATTGTTGTTGGAAGTGAATAGAAGTGTCGAACGGAATTGTTGCCGGAAGTGAATGGAAATATCGACAGAAATGTTAATGGAATTGTCGACAAAAATGTCGATGGAAATGTCAATGGTCACATCTTTTGGCAAAGAAGTGCCTCTTGGATGGGATGCCTCTTTGGGAGAAGTTTTTAAAGACTATATAAGGGAGAAAAGATGTGGAAGTATAAAAAACATTCAATTATGCATTCAATTATCTAACTTCGTATAAGCGTCATGCTATACAACCACTCTCAAGGACAAAAACCCTTGTGATTATAACAACCCAAGGATGAAACCCCTTGTGGTCTTATATTTTATTTAATTTATTATTTAAAATACAATATTTATATTTATAAAAAAATAGGATTTTTGAGAAAACCAAATTAATGTAAAATATTTCAATTTGGAATATTACATTATGATGTTAATATAAAAGGGAAAAACCATGTAGTTTTTGATGTCTTTTCTAGAATCGCTGTGTTATCACTCTGGAGTGCACCCTGCTTGAAGATGTGCAAAGCACACCCTCTCTCTAGCTAATACAATTGGAACTTCTCTGAGCGTGGGTGACTCTTTGATGAGAAGAACCGCCAGAGCGCTGGTTCCCTTTAGATTTTTCAATAAACTTGACTACTATGATTTTTGTTTGCGATTTTTGGGGTGAAAAGGGAGAGAAACTGAAAAGGGAAATATAATTAAAAGGGGGTGATACACCTGAATTGTCAAAACCCTCTGAAGTTACTGAAATTAATGCATACATATAATCAAATGAAATCTATAACTCTGTCTTTAAGCATAAATATTTCAGATAAAGGGTTGGAAACCTCTTCAAATGACCTGCAAAAGGGTGAGAAAGGGAGAGATAGGTGAGGAATGGACCTGCAAAAGGAGATAAATCTCACTTATACGCTGATGCACAATCAGATTACACACTATCTTCTGTCAAAACTCATATTCAAAACAATAACTTCTTTATTGATGAATGGTCCAGCTTACAATTTCTTTATTCAAATTTTAGGGATCTCTTTCAATGGCTTGATTAAGCCCTTAAATAAGCTTTCTCCAAAAATCTAAAATAGCCTATGTGCAGTTCTAAAAGAGGAAAGGGTTAGTTGTGGTTAATTAACCAAGACGTAACACCTTTTTACAATATAGAATATTCAATAAAATCTTTCTTTTACAAAAATGCATGCCTTTCAAACATTGACATAGGAGTACCACGGTGAGACCAAGTTTGAAAGGTTAACTCTTAAAATAAACAAGACACTCTCCAAGAAAACCCCAAACATGCATGAATCCAAGGTGGCATAGAAGTATGGACGGTGGAATTATTGAAAGTCAAACTTTTCCTTGCATGAAAAACTATGCCAAATCTCTAAATAAGGATTCGTTTGCAAGCTGAGCTAGAGGAAGAGATATTCTCGTTTGCATGGAAAACAAGATGTGTAAAAAGCTTGTCCAATCAACTCTAATTCAAGATCAATCAACCTCCAATGGTCTCCACTTGCATGCACAACCATGCCACGTCTTGGACGGAGAACTCTGTTGGAACTGGCTGAAACGTTGAAAGCTTTGGATTGCATAAAAAACCAAAGAGAAGCATGATTTAGGTCAAACAGTCAACAGAAGCTTTGACCAGTCCACAAAAAATAGCACGTGCTTGCATGGATAAGGATCTTGATAAACGAGAGATGTATTCAAATTGAATCTATTTCCCGGTTTTCTTTTCTTGGTTTCTTTCATCCTGTGCATGCATTTCTCTTGACTTAATCTGTTCATGGCTTTTCCAGCTTTATTTGCTCCTTGATTTGCTCGGACAAAAAGTCCATGACTCTCCGTGTCTATTCCCTTGGTGATATTCCTGTGGACTTTTCCTGTGTATTTCCTTTGGTTTGTCTTTCCTGTGGACTTTTCTCGGGATCTTTCTTGGCAATTTTCCCGCAGACAAAAAGTCCGTGGGAATTGTCCATTTACTTATTTCTTATTTTCCTTGGGCTTTTCTTTTCTATAGCTCAGACTTTCCTTTGGACAAAAAGTCTGAAGGAAATGTCCATTTGGATTTGTACTTTCCCGCGGACAAAAAGTCTGCGGGAATTTGTCTAAGGCTTTCCCTTTGAAGCTCTCTCCTTTTTCCGAAGGAATCCCTTTGGACAAATTGTCTGATGGAATTCATTCGGACTTTTTGTTCGAGTCCTTTGTCATTTTCTCGTGGACAAAAAGTCTATGGTAATTATTTTCCTTGTTCCTTCCGGCTTGTTCCTTCGACAACATTGTAGAGTAACTTTCCGGAAGGGTACATACCCTTCGGGAATTTTGAAAATGTCCTTAAAACTCATGAGATGAACCTTCCCGAAGGGCACATGCCCTTCGGGTTTCTTGCAAACGTCCCTTCCAATCTTGAAGTGAGCCTTCCTGAAGGGCAGGTGCCCTTTGGGATTCTTGTTAATGACCCTTTCGAAGGCCACATGCCCTTTGGATTGTCCGAAAGTGTACTTTTTCGAAGGGCACATACCCTTAAGAAAAAATGAAATGAACCATTCCTTTGAAAAGAGAAGCCCGTCGGATTTTTGACTTGGCCTTTTCTGCCTTTCTAAAAACTTGGAAAGCCCTTTTGGCCTCTTAAAGTGACCCTCCGGATTTTCTAGAAATGGTCTCCTTCGTTTGAAATTGTCCCTTTAAGGTTACTTGAAGGATACATACGCTTCGGGATTTTTGGAAGTGTACCTTTTCTCTTCGCCAAAGAACTGGTTTTGTAATTCCCTTTGTAATTCTTTCGGACATGTTGAAAAGTCCTTGAAAATGCATTCTCTCGGATTTTTTCCCTCGGACAAATTGTCCGAGGAAATTGTTCCGACACTTGGCCATTTGAGACATGGAAAGACAACACTTGAGGAAGAAAATACTAAGGAAAGTCTACTTGGGAGAAACACTTGATGAAATAAGGCCCCAAAGTTATAAACCTGTATTCAGCTTGGTGTTGCTTTCATCGTGAGTGAACTTACAACCCTGTAGGCTAATGTTAAAACTGCAAGTGACACTTTGAAGGAGATGTGCTTTTTTCAAACCTGCTGTAAATGTCTTATTCTTGAATGGAATGTAGCTCGTTAATGACCCCAACGAAGGCTCAAAACCATATTTGATCTTCACTGTTCTATATAATTGTTTGATTAGTCCATTTGTAAACACACTAAATCTTGATAGAGACCCTTCTTACTTGATTGTGAAACATTGCTGTAGGTCCTCATCATGACTGTATTTTGATACTTGATTGCCCACATTTCCCTTTGTACATGCCTTTAGACTATAAATCACCAGTTTGGCCAGTTGTATAGGGGATTTGACTGTTTTGGGGAAAGTTCAGAATAGTAGGGGTAGTAATTTGGCCTTGATAGGGCAAATTACTAACAATTTTGACAGGGTTTATAGCAAACTTGGATATATACTGAAAAATAGGATAAGCTGGAGACCAAATCACAAAAGAAAAACTGACTTAACAACACGTGCATGTGTGCACTTAGAGGAAAGGACAACAACAACTGAAAGGGAAAACAACAACTATGAAAGCATGTGTTGTGAAGCACTTAGAGGAATGAAACTATGACTATGTACAAAGGAGTGACTCTCCTAATAGCGGTATTTAAGAAAGATCCCATTCACAGGAATGAGAAGTTCTCCACTCAATCTGGATAATTGAAAGGCATTATTCTTCTTGCAATTAGTGATAATATAAGGTCCACTCCAAAGGCTATCAAATTTGGAGTGCCTACCTGGCTTTGCACGTTTTTCATCCCATTTGAGAACTGTTTTCTTGGTGAAATGTTTTTGATGAAGCTCTTTTGTCAAAAGTCTTCTTGACTTGCTACTAATTTGACCACATGGTATGCATAGCTTCATCTCTTATGTCTTCCAATTCGCTCAATTCATTCATTATTGCCTCCATTGCATCACTTTCCAGAAGTTCTAGCTGATGTGCAAGCTCCAAAGCTGGAAGCTCCAATGAAATAGGCAACGTTGCTTCTTTTCCATAAACTAGGAGATAAGGTGAATGACCAATGGCTTTTTTAGGGGTGATCTTATCAGCCCATAAAACAGTTTTCAATTTTGTATGCCAAGATCTTTAATTATCTTCCATTGTTCTTTTGATGATCTGAATCAAATTTTTATTAGTAGATTTAGCTAGTCCATTATCCTATGGATAATAATTGGATGAAGGTGTCAAATAAATATTATGTTCAAGAGCCCATTCACATACCTTTGTACTGCTGAATGCCAAAATATTATCTGATATGATAATAGAAGGTGCTTCAAAACGAGTGACTAGACTCTCATAGAACTCAAGCACGGAGTTCTCATTTGCTTCTTTCAAAGGTACTGCTTCCACCCACCTGGTGAAATAATCTGTAGCTATCAAAACCCACTTATGACTAGCACTGGATGAAGGATGAATCATGCCAATGAAGTCTAAACCCCATTGCATGAAAGGCTGCTCAACTTGAATTGGCTTTAGTGGCATGGCTGCTAATCTTTGTTTTCCTACAAACATTGCACACTTTGAACATTTTTGAACCCATGCATGTGCATCTCTGAATAAATTAGGCCAAAAATAACCAGCTCTAATGATTTTTACAGCTGTGGTCTTGGCTGCAAAATGACCTTCTGAAGGACTATCATGAAATTGCTCAAAAAGCTTGTCAAATTGACTAGTTTCAACACACCTTAGATGCATACTCCCAATGTCCTTTTTGAAAAGCACTTCGTCAATCACAATATATGGAACTGATTGCAGTCTGAAGTGTCTTCTTTGTGATGCATTCAAACCCCTTGGACATTCTCCAGTTTGTAGAAATCTAGCAATTTTCTGTGTACAGCTTGTAGGAGGTGTATTTTTAGCTTCTTGTTGAGTGTTTTGAATTGTCAAAATTGTCTCTTTCTCTTTTTTCACATCCTCTGCAAGATGTTCACATAATCCTTTGCCTTGGACCAACGTAACTATGACTTCAATGTCATATTCCATACATTTTGTGATCCATCCAACTCTCTTTTCATTCAAGTCTCTGTTGAGAATGAAATCCTTCACACTTGGATGAGCAATCATTAGTATAATTTTGTTATTTGAAATCAAATGTCTGAATTTTTTCAGACCTCTTATAACAGCAAGTACATGCTTTTTTACAAAAGAATAACTCTCTTCATAACCTTCTAAAGATTGACTAAAGAAAGCAATGGGTTGTTCCAAACCTTCATTATTCTGCTGCATAAGCATGGCTGAAATAGTACTGGAAGTAGAAAAAATGTACAAGAAGAAATCCTTATTGAAATCCGGATTGAGCAAAGTAGGAGTTTCGCTGATGCTTCTTTGATAGCTTCAAAACTTCTTTTACCTTCCTTACTCCAAGTGAACTCTTGATGTTTCTTAAGCATTTGAGTAAGTGGCTTTACTAGTTCTGCAAAACCATGAATGAATTTTCTAATAAAATATATTAGATACCACATGTCCAAGAAGTCTCCCCTCATGTACTGAAAAAATGTATTTCTTTCGATTCAAAGAGACTCCAAATTCTCTACATCTATCAAAAACAATCTTCAAATGAGTTAGATGATCATTAGGATCCTTTGAAAATATTGTAATGTCATCAAGATAGACAAACCATTTCACTCAAAAGACCATGAAAAACATTTATTGCCCTTTGAAAGGTAGCTTCAGCATTAGAGAGTCCAAAAGACATTTTTTTGTAAGCAAAAGCACCCCATTTAGTGGTGAAAGCTGTTTTGTACTGATCTTGCTCTTTCACCAGTATCTGGTTATATCATGAGTACCCATTCAATAAAGAAAACCTGTGAACTTGAAACTCTCTGCAAGATTCAATCCATGGAAGGAAGTGGATAATGATCTTTTAATGATACTCTATTCAAATCTCTGAAATCAACACAGAGTCTTATTTCTCCATTCTTTTTTCTTACTGGAACAAGATTTGCAACCCATGTTGAATGCTTAATAGGAAAAATAATCCCTGATTCAATCAGCTTTGTAAGTTCTTTTTTCACGAGAATCTCAACCTTGGGGTTGATTGGCCTTTGCTTTTGTCTTACTGGTTTTGTATCTTGTTCCAATTCAATAGTATGTTGTGCTAATCTGGGATCAAAGCCTTTCAAATCATGGTATTCCAAAGCAAAAACATCCATAAACTGTTGACATAACAAAATAAAAACTACTTTCTTAGAATCAGTATTCACTTTACCCTACTTGAGTTGCTTACTTTCAGTTATGGTAATTGGCTCATAATGTTCTTTCTTAGAAGAAATACTCACTTTGTCTTTCCTTAGCTGATCTTCATTGAAAATGCTCTTTAAAGTCACCAAATCTTTAGGCATTTTATTTGATTTTAATTGTACAATCTGATTTTCATATTGATCTTGCAATTTATCATGATTTCTTTGGCAAAATTCTGCCTCATTCTGTAGAAGATATGCTATTTGCTTGTTGAAGTCAAAAACTTGTCAACTTACATCGTTATTTGGAACTGAAGGCTTGCATACCACTTTGATTTGAGTCTGATTTTTATTGTCCTTAATCTGATTTGGAATATCATACTGTGCACCTATGACAACAAGTCTATCGGCATGTTGATTTGCTCCTCTAGGAGTAGAGCGAATGTCAAATGCAAGGAAATCTTCCATGAGATCCTAAACTCTATGTTTGTAGGCCTTCAAAAGAGGGTTCTTTGCTGCACTTAAATTTCTAACTTGCTAGACTACCAATTCACTGTCACCTTTCATCTGCAATAGCTTAATATCCCTTTTTATAGCCCACTGAAGACCATAAATAAGAGCTTCATATTCTGCAATATTGAAAGTACAACTGAACTGAAATCTAATAGAAGAATAATATCTTTGATTTTATTGCAAAACCAAAATAAGACCAGTGCCACTACCATTCTTTGTTCTGGATCCATCAAAGAATAAATTCCAAACTTCTCCTTGATCCAGCAATGAGCTAGTGAGACTAGGCAATAAGTCACCTTCTTCGTGTATACAGTAAACTCCACAACCAGTATCTTCAATACTTTTGTAGGGGTCATGTCCATGATTATCAGCAGCCCATTCATCAAGGAGAAGATCCGGAATACCTTCAAGAGGCTTAGAAGGCTCTTGATCAATGGTGTTATCATCTTCTTCTGTAATATTGCAATTCACATTTGTCATATTTGGCATATATGGCTCGAGATGAAATCTGGAAATACGCTCTGATCTAATAGTTACTTTGGTTTTATACCTGGTTCTAAAAACCATGTATGACCAATCTGAAAAAAGATAACCTCTTATTTTGGCAGTGAAATCTCTGGATAGGCATAGTGCAAAATATGGAGGTAAATCAACAACATCCTGTAAAATGGTGAAATTTGGACAAACAACAAGTATAATTTTCAGATCTTTCAATACACCCACAGTCTTGGTAGGAGACCCATCTAATTGCAAGACACCTTTCTCATGGGGTTCATACTGCAAACTTAACTTATCTGTTATTGATTTGGGAATGATGGAAGTACTAGCTCTGCTATCAATCATATAGTTATGGACTAGATAATCTCCAATGATCACAGAAAGATAAAATGGAGGAGGTTTAGTCACCTTAAGAGGTTGGGACTCAACAATTGAATTAGAAATAGTTAGGACAGCACTTACTTTTTCTTTTTCAGGTGGCTTCTCAGAGGTAGTGAGCTTTGAAAGCTCTTCTTGCAAGTACTCCGTTTGTCTTGCGATTAGTAGAGTATCCCACATTGAAATTGAGATTGTAGTCTTCTTCATATGATCCACAATACTGAGTGGAGTAGTGGCTGCCTTTGACTGTAATTTAAGAGCAACAGAAGCTCACAAATTTTGTGTAAACTGAGGAATACAAGGCCCTTTCACATTCTGAACTTTTGGGTCCTGAACTTACTGATTTGAACTTTTTTGAGGCAACTCATGCGTAGTTGTCTTTTGTTGTGGCTAAGAAGAAGGGGCTGCCCGTTTCGGACCTGAACCTTCTCCAATTGCTCTTTTCTTAGATCTACTATAGGTTGCAATTGAACTATCAACATTAGGTAAATTTTGACTTTGATTTGTAGTCAAGTGCTCAAAAGAATTCTCACCTTCTTGGAAATTGACAAATGTAGTTTCAGTAGGTGCCTTACCACTTCCTTCTTGTTGATTTGGCACTTCTGCTTTAGTGAATGAATGAATGTCTCCATAGAGTAGAGAAGCTTCCTTATTCTAAGAAGGTGGCTGGGTTTCAAATGAATGAAGAATTGAACTTTGTTGCATGAAAGACTGATGAGAACTCTCATTAGTTGGAACCATTGCCATGTTGTTTGATTGATCCCATTGATTATTCCATTGTCCTTCTTGAGCATAATTGCTCTGAGTTGGCACTATAGCTCTTGAATTGCTTGGAGCTTTATGATTATATTGCCTTGATTGAGAATTATGCCCTTGACCTTGCTAGTTGGATTGATAGGATGACCTATTGCGCTGATAATTCTGATTAGTATTTAGATAAGGCCTATATAGTGGAGTTTGTTGCCTCTCAATTGCAACCAACTTATTGGTTTGGGCCTTGAGAAGACCCTATCTTCCCCAATCTATCAGTTTGATCACCTTCTGTTTGATGGAACTTTGATGACTCTGGAATTGAAGCAACAATTGGAGCAGGAGGATGAATCTTTGAAAAAAGAGGCATTGGAGGCCTTGGAGATAACTTGCTTGCTTGTATAAGACAATTTTCAGCGTTGATTGCTACTTCAAAAGCTTCAGGTAAAGTATTACCTCCCATGGATTGGATCATTACAACCACATCTGAATTAAGAACCTTTAAATAATACAAAAAAACATAGTTGAGTGTAGACTTGATCACGACTGGAATTCTGTTCCAAGTCTTCTGAAATTTGCAATTGAAATCCACCATGAACTCATGGTTGAATCTCTTAATTGTTGTAAGTTGCTCCACAAGTGTGGGATGATCACTTTTATCTTCAAAATGTTTACATAGAACTTTTCCAAATTCGTTTCAGTTGTTGATTGATGTAGGAGCTAAACTTCTGTACCACTGAAGTGCCTTTCCTTTAAAAGAAGTTGCCAACAACCTCATTGCTACATTCTCTTGCGTCACATGATGCATTGAACAAAGATTAGCAATATCTGCAATATGTTCTATAGGAGTTGTTGGATTTTCTCCTGTATAATAAGAGCCTTCAGCGCTGAAACTGGAATATCATTCCATCGAGTGATATTTAGAGGACTATCACCATTGAATGCAACAAAAGCTTGTCTTCTGGGAACGGCCATCTGAGGAATAGGATTTATAACAATATTTCGCTGAACAATATTGGCTTGAACAGGGGGATTTTGTACAATAGTAGGTATAACAAAGGGTGTAGGATTTGGATTTGACTGAGAAGGTTTCCTCTTCTTTGACTAATAAGACAACTTATAAAAATCTGCTTCTTTCCCTTTTATAGATGATCTTGTGACAACTCTTGGTGGCATGAAAAAACATACAAATTTGAAAATAAAATCTGAAAATGAATATAATACTCAGATACACAAATAATAATTCAAAAATGTGAATAAACGGTCCCACCGGACGTGCCAGAAACTGTTATCACTCTAGAGTGCACCCTGCTTGAAAATATGCAAAGCATATCCTCTCTCCAACCGATACAATTGGAACTTCCTTAAGCGTGGGTGACTTTTTGATGAGAAGAACCTCTAGAGAGGGTTGGTTTCTTTTAGATTTTTCAATAAACTTGACTACTGTGATTTTTTTTGCGATTTTTGAGGTGAAAAGGGAGAAAGAAACTGAAAAGGGAAATATAATTAAAAGGGGGTGATACACTTGAATTGTCAAAACCCTTTGAAGTTATTGAAATCAATGCACACATAATCAAATGAAATCTATAATTCTGTCCTTAAGCATAATTATTTCAGATGAAGGGTTGGAAATCTCTTCAAATAACTTGCAAAAGGGTGAGAAAGGGAGAGATAGGTGAGGGCCCTGTAAAA
The DNA here is from genome assembly GCA_037957365.1 of Torreya grandis. NCBI lineage: Eukaryota > Viridiplantae > Streptophyta > Pinopsida > Cupressales > Taxaceae > Torreya > Torreya grandis. The sequence continues at coordinate 2,389,265 of JARHVA010002104.1, read as the reverse complement.
GGAGATATATCTCACTTATATGCTGATACACAATCAGATTACACACTATCTTCTGTCAAAACTCATATTCAAAACAATAACTTCTTTATTGATGAATGGTCCAGCATACAATTTCTTTCTTGAAACTTCAGGGATCCCTTTCAATGGCTTGATTAAGCCCTTAAATAAGCTTTCTCCAAAAATCTAAAATAGCCTATGTGCAGTTTTAAAAGAGGAAAGGGTTAGTCTTGGTTAATTAACCAAGATTAACACCTTTTTACAATATAGAATATTCAATAAAATCTTTCTTTTACAAAAATGCATGCCTTTTCAAACATTGATGCAGAAGTACCAGGTGAGACCAAGTTTGAAAGGTTAACTCTTAAAATAAACAAGACACTTTCCACGAAAACCCCAAACATGCATGAATCCAAGGTGGCGTAGAAGAATGGACGGTGGAATTATTGAAAGTCAAACTTCTCTTTGTATGAAAAACTACGCCAAATCTCTAAATAAGGAACTCCATTCGATTCGTTTGCAAGCTGCATTGGAGGAAGAGATATTCTTATTTGCATGGAAAACAAGGAAGATGTGTAACATGCTTGTCCAGTCAACTCCAATTCAAGATCAGTCAACCTCCAATGGTCTCCACTTGCATGCACAACCATGCCACGTCTTGGATGGAGAACTCTGTTGGAACTCGCTGAAACGTTGAAAGCTTTGGATTGCATAAAAAATCAAAGAGAAGCATGATTTATGTCAAACAGTCAACAGAAGCTTTGACCAGTCAATAGAAGCTTTGACCAGTCCACTAAAAATAGCACGTGCTTGCATGGATAATGATCTTGATAAACGAGAGATGTATTCAAATTGAATCTATTTCCCGGTTTTCTTTTCTTGGTTTCTTTAATCCTATGCATGCATTTCTCGACTTAATCTGTTCATTGCTTTTTCAGCTCTATTTGCTCTTTGATTTGCTCGGACAAAAAGTCCATGACTCTCTGTGTCTATTCCCTTGGTGATCTTCCTGTGGACTTTCCCTGTGTATTTCCTTTGGTTTGTCTTCCATGTGGACTTTTCTCAAGATCTTTCTTGGCAATTTTCCCATAGACAAAAAGTCCACGGGAATTGTCCATTTACTTATTCCTTATTGTCCTTGGGCTTTTCTTTTCTATAGCTCGGACTTTCCTTCGGACAAAAAGTCCGAAGGAAATGTCCATTTGGATTTGTACTTTCCCGCGGACAAAAAGTCTGCGGGAATTTGTCTAAGGCTTTCCCTTTGAAGCTCTCTCCTTTTTCCGAAGGAATTCCTTCGGACAAATTGTTCGAGTCCTTTGTCATTTTCCTGTGGACAAAAAGTCTGCGGTATTTTCCTTGTTCCTTTGAGAGCAATGTAGAGTAACTTTCCCGAAGGGTACATACCCTTTGGGAATGTTGAAAATGTCCTTAAAACTCATGAGATGAACCTTTCTTGAAGGGCACATGCCCTTCGGGTTTCTTGCAAACGTCCCTTCCAATATTGAAGTGAGCCTTCCCGAAGGGCAGGTGCCCTTTGGGATTCTTGTTAATGACCCTTCCGAAGGGCACATGCCCTTCGGATTTTTTGAAAGTGTACTTTTTCGAACGATACATACCCTTCGGAAAAAATTAAATGAACCATCCCTTTGAAAAGAGAAGCCCGTCAGATTTTTGACTTGGCTTTTTCTGCCTTTTGGAAAACTTGGAAAGCCCTTTTGGCCTATTGAAGTGACCCTCCAAATTTTCTTGAAATGGTCTCCTTCGTTTGAAATTGTCCCTTTAAGCTTTCCCGAAGGGTACATACCCTTCGGGATATTTGGAAGTGTACCTTTTCTCTTTGCCAAAGAACTGCCCTTTGTAATTCCCTTTGTAATTCTTTCGGACTTGTTGAAAAGTTCTTGAAAATGCATTCTCTCGGATTTTTTCCTTCGGACAAATTGTCTGAGGAAATTGTTCCGACACTTAGCCACTTGAGACATGGAAAGACAACACTTGAGAAAGAAAATACTAAGGAACAAAAAAAAGTCTACTTGGGAGAAATACTTGATGAAATAAGGCCCTAAAGTTATAAACATGTATTCAGCTTGGTGTTGCTTTCATCGTTAGTGAACTTACAACACTGTAGGCTAATGTTAAAACTGTAAGTGACGCTTTGAAGGAGATGTGCTTTTTTCAAACCTGCTGTAGATGTCTTATTCTTGAATGGACTATAGCGCGTTAATGACCCCAATGAAGGCTCAAAAACAGATTTGATCTTCACTCTTCTATATAATTGCTTGATCAGTCCATTTGTAAACACACTAAATCTTGATAGAGACCCTTCTTACTTGATTGTGAAACGTTGCTGTAGGTCCTCATCATGACTGTATTTTGATACTTGACTATCCACATTTCTCTTTGTACATGCCTTTAGACTATAGATCACTAGTTTGGCCAGCTATATAGGGTATTTCACTGTTCTGGGGAAAGTTCAGAATAGTAGGGGTAGTAAGTTGGCCTTGACAGGGCAAATTACTAACAGGGTGTTCTTTGTTCTATTTCTGTCATTTATGGTGATTGGAAGATTTCAATCATGGTGGATTATGCCAAGAATACATTTGCTGCTAACATTTTAGATGGAAATGTGAAGGATGAAAATTATGTGCTAGCAAATGGTCTCATTTTGAACAAGGATAAAATCTTTCTAGTACTTGAATCTGAGATATGACAAAATATTTTGAAAGCTTTGCATGATACACCAATTGTGGGACACTTTAGATCCTACAATATTTGTAGATATATATGAAAGAGATTCTCATGGTGGAGCTTTGAGGAGGATCTCAAACACATCAAGGAGTATATCACCTAGCATTAAAATGAAGTAGAACACGTCTTTCCAGTAAGTTGGTTGCATACATTGCTTATTCCCCATCAATATTGGAAAAGTATGTTCATGGATTTCACCACTAGTCTTCCTAAAACATGGTAGAGACTGCATTAATGTTGTTGTGGGATAGGCTAAATGAGATCTATCAAGGGTAATAATAGCCAATTATGGTTATATGGCAAAGTGAACAAACCAGAGGGCTGCCGTTATTAAATTTTCCAGCCTTAGGACTGCTGCCATCACAGAGTCTAGCTTCTGCACTATACCAATTACAGTCTTACAAGTGTTTTCAGTCACATGGTTGCTATTTTTTAGGGTCTCTACAAAGATAGGCTGATTATCACTATTATCAAAAGATTTTCAGTCATTGATTGTCTATTTCCAGCCTCTAAATTGTTGACAACGATTTTTTATGCAAACGATTTTCAGCATTGCTGCTGTATCATTTGCACACTGCTGATTTGCAAAATTTCAGACTTTGGACTGCTGTTAGCAGCCAAATACAACTTTAGGTTCGCAGGATTTGAGGAACTTTCTTTACATTGTTGTTTGTGAAGGATTTCAGTCATGGGATCTGTTGAAAACAATCTTGCCCATTGCCGTTTTGTTTCATAATCCAAGGGAGGATCTAGACTTTTCAGTTCATAAGTATATCGAAGTGGCACAGTAGAAGCCAACTACATCACAAAAAGGTAATTGTAACTTGTTATGATTGCGTCTTCATGAGCCGCTGTTTACGGTCAAAAGTCAAAAAGATAATTCACTAAATAGATCAACATATAATGTTGAACATGGTTGTGGCCATCATGGGGAACGATTTCATGATAATTCATAGTCAAACAACTTGGTGAGGCGGAGTTTATTAAGAATGTGGAATTGCAAGTGCTCAAGGATGAATTGGGATCCAGGGATTATAGAGATGGATATTTGGAGAAAGTCTGAGCAATTGGGTTTGCAATTACTTGGGACAAGCAATTTTTGAGAAGGGCGGATTGTCATGACCCATTTTTCAAATAAAGTAAAAATAATAAACTTAATTTTTATTGTTGTCAAGTGACAGTTTTTATTAAATTGATAACTTGATATTACTTTGTTATTTATTATAAATAAAAATAAATGTACTTTCCAAATAAAGCAAGTCAACATCAAATTAGAAGATGGAAAGTTACTTTTGGGGCTTTTTTTTTGGAAAAGTGTTAAGTGAACTTATAAAAAGGCGTTGGGGGTTGTTTGGAAATCATCTTTTGCCATTATCTATTTTTACATTGAGAGTTTGAGCTGCTTCTTCACTTTTGCTTTTGAGGATGAAAACCCTCCATTGCAATCAGATTTGCAAATGAAACTCTTCCAATACTTAGTAGTGACTCCATCTAGGAGTTGCATTTATGCATCCAGTCAAAGATTTGTAGTTTTTTGTTCAGTTTTATTAACAAGGACACGTTTTTGGCATCATTGTTAGGATTTTCGCATTGGGCGTCATCTACAGTAGTTAGGGCATCATTTCAAGGGCTGATGTCATCATCCCAAACGCTGACATCACATTAAGGAAAGTATTTCAGCGTTGATGTCACCCGTAGTTAGCTGTCATCACTTCTTTCAGTCTGCAGGGCTATCATTTGGTCTATTCCATCTATTTGGGATGCCATTGGTAAAAAAATTGATATATACATATAGTTGGTATTTTTCTAATTTTCAGTATCGAAAAATAAATTAGAAAACCCTAATGTCAGAGTTTACGTTACAACTGTCATTATTTACAACAAATCTGCACTTTTCCTAGTGTTTAGAAATTATATCCATCATCTATAATTTTTGCCGTAAGGGTTTTGCAATAAAAATCAGTCTTTATTAAATTCTGCCCTAGGTTTTTTGGTGAATCTAGAATTATTTAAAAATGTCTGTTTAGGGACATTACACATCTATTTCATTATGAGGACTATTTAGAGTCGAGACTAGGATTTGTACCCTAAAAGAGGGCGACTAAGGGTTAAGTATGAGTTTTTTCTATATTTCACTAAGCAGCCTATGCTGAAGCTACATACATAGTACCTTCTATTGGCCTCATGAAAAATGATAATGAAAATTTTGTAGTAGAATGTGTCAAACATCAGAGGCAAGAGATTGAATGCACATAACCTCTTGGTTTCCTCTCCATTCCCAACCAATTTGGGGAGAAATATCAATGGAATTCATTTTTGCCTTCCCAGTTTTAGTAGGAAAAGATACTATACTTATGGTTGCAGATAGGTTAACCAAGCATTTGCACTTTAGCCCTTTTGTATTCAAAAGTAATGCCTCTTAAATTGTGGTGGATGCCCTATGCAAACATATCTATAACCCTATGACTTTCCATGAAGGACCATTTGTTATGAAGATCCAATGTTCATTTTGAATTTTGTTTGGACATGTTTATGTTATGTATCTTCTCCTTTTATGAACAATACATATCAGCTACCAAAAGATGACTAGGTTGAGATTGTAAATAAATGCCTTGAAGGATACCTCAGAATATATCAAGGGGATAAGCAAGGCAATTAGTAAATATGGAAATGGTGATATATGGCTAGATACCTTATATAAAACCACTTATCATTCAGCATTCAAAATGGTGTCTTTTGTCCTATATGCCCATGAACCACTATTCCCTGAGGATTGCATCCTCTAGAACTCTAGAGTATCACCATGGATATGCTACAAGAGCATGTGTTGTATGCTTACCATTTTAAAAGACAACGTAATCCCAACAATCAATAGGATGAAGAAGCAAAAGATTAGCATCTCTTAGAAAGGTATTTTGAAATAGGGAATATATTATTCGACAGACTTCAACCTTATAAGCAAAACACTCTAAAAATCAAGCAAAACACAACCACCAAATATTTAGGACCCATTTGAGTAAGAGGAAAAGTTGGAGAAATTTTCGGCACATTGGATATCTCAAATAAGTGAAAACTCGATGATGTTTTTCACTTATGTCTTGGACGCTGATTGACAATAGTGTTTATGCAGACAAAACTCTGTTAGGTTCACAAATAAGGCCAAACAACCATGAAACTTGCATGAATCGTGGAAATACCTGGAAGATGGTTAAGAAAAAAGCATACCCAAAAATTCATTCAAGGGAAAAAAAACAATCGATGGACATCATGCTATAAGGGAATAAGAAGACTTCAATCCCATTACTTTGAGAGAAAAACTATTACAGAGGAGGTTATGTTCTCCTGCAATTGGCCCAACATATTTATTGTTACATTTAAATAAGCCTTAATTGGTTGGCCATGATGTTGGGTGTATACATATAACATTTTTAACTTAATCATTTACTGATGCTTTCACTTGTAGTGGCTTGTCGACTCATCAATGTCCTTGAGTGCACGCCTTAAAGGGTGCACCGAGAATGGGGTGGGAAAGGCTCATGGTGATTTGCAAGAGACATTATTCTATCATGATTATACCATTACTACTATTAGTCTGATCTCCTCTAAATGTCTTGTCATTTATTTCTTATGTTTACTTCCTGTCCAAATTTGCTAGTTTCTCTATATCCTACGATATTGGCCTGGCTAGTATTCTCTGTTTTGTGCCTTCACCCTTCTTGTACTGTATAGGCCAGTCCGATACAGTTTGGAGTATATTTTCTGACATTTGTACTATAACAGCTTGGTCGATATTTTACTGTGCTAGGCTACATCTTCTGACTGTATTGGCCAGGGCGATACCAACGTTTTAAAGTTTAGGTTTGGTTTTGGGTATTGGAACACTATGTATAGGGGTCACCATTTCAGTTATATCATATCACACTCATTTGCTCTGCTTTCACTCCCATTTATGTCCTAAAGAAGTATTGGGAGTTAGTGGCTTAAAACCTTATCTTGAGGAGTATTGTCTTGTGGTGTCATTGAAGTTCAATAGGAGTCATCATTGGGAGTTCCTAACTGAGGATATCTAGGTCTTCATTTAACCATTTGAGGTCCACAACCTGCAACATTTTCTTGCAAAGCTCCACTTGAGCCAAGAGGGAGATTGAAGTGTCGACGGGTTCATCCCAAGGTAAACTATTTCTATCCCTACGTTCTTTCTTTTATTTAGTTAGTAAATTAGATATTGTTTGTTGCTTTGTGAATGAATGTATGTGTATATTTGTTTAGGATTTCTCTATACCGAATAAGCTGGTGTAGCCATAGGATAGCTTAGACTAGCCATAAATCACTTTAGGTTGCATATACCCCCATTTGGTTGACCATTGCAATTTACCCATTCATAACCATTCTAACCTATTATTTATTTTAGTTTGTACCCTTTACAATCATTTACTTGCATATTTATAGTAGTTTACAACCATTTATCTTTGTTGAGGTATAGTGAGAGCTACATCCATGTGTCATAGACTTAGGCTTTGGAACCCTTTCCTCTTGACATTCGAGTTGAGGTTATCCTTTGCTATATCTACGGAATTCATAAGTCCTTATCTGATCGTCCAAGTATTGCAGTGTCTATTTGATTGGCCTTATTCAAGCCCTAGTCTATTGAGAGAAAAATGATAGTTGCAAGTCATCTAGTCCGTGCATACATTTTGATGAACCTGACGTGAATCTTATCCCTCCTTTGGTTGGGTCAGTTTGTTGTTTTCCTTCTAGCTTCTTAGCAAAATCTTTTAAACCATCAGCGTAATTGTATTGGCCAGCGTGATACAATTTTCTGTCTATCTGCGAATGGTATTGGTTAGAACGCTACGGTTTTGTGTTTGTCCACACTGTATTGGCCAACCCAATACAATTTTGTGTGTACAATTGTATCGGCCAGTCCAATACAGTTCTATGTGTTCAACGTCGATTTTATCAGTTTTGAATATATCGGCTAGGTCGATACTGTTCTGTTTGCTTGTTTAAATTCATTGCATGCTACAAATTTAGCTTTCAACATTTATTATTTTTGTTCTTTATTTTTACTTTGTTTGGCTGTAATGACCCTCACGAGTAGGATCACTAAACACTGATATTGCGCAATGGAATTTTGTCAAACAGTTGGTAGGATCACCAAAAATACTAATATTGCCTTATGGACTTTCGTCAAACAGTTGTTAAACAATTAAATTGCCGTAATTGTAAACTAGATATGAAATTAATCCACTCAGCTCAGTTAGTGCCAATATATTTATTCAAGGAAATATAGATCCTTTTACAATAGATTTCGACCATCAGATTTCAACAAACATGGACAGAATAATATCTTTTCTGAACCGAATACAAAACTTGGCACATAATTGAATCATTATTATATATATGCAAGTGTAAATAGAACCTTACATGACTTCGCTGATGACAAAACCTGGTCTATACACTGTTCTGGAATTATAGCATTGCTGGTAAGCGCCCAGAACTTCTGTAGAAGCCACGCCTTGACTTGGGAAGGACCTCCAGGGTATATACGCACAGGAACCAGTCTCCTAACTCACGTGAGACTCAGCTGATAATAAATCCTTGACAGCAGACCACGAAGTGCAACGATTCAGCTTCTAACACAAGACGTCCTCCAAATATGAAAACCCGATCTATATGCTGTCCGTACTCGTGCCCAGAACATTGTCCGTACGCCACTGATTGGTGCGATTTTAATATTAATTCCTGTCTCCACTAGCAAGTGTCGATCATGACCTGAACATGGACGCCTAGACTGGGGTAAACACTTCTCACCATATAAATTTTAATCTCCCAACCAAGCATGAGTTTTGAACAATAATATAGATTCTGCTGGAAGCGCCAAACCCTGCCGTACCTTATTGCAGGTACAAGCCGTCCCTGTACGGACTGTATAAAATATATATATATATATATATATATATATATATATATATAATTTTATCTCCTTGGGGAAGCCCTCCAATTGGACAATGATGCAATCGCCTCACCAAAGGACTCCAAAATTGTTTAACTCTCGAACTAAGTCTGAATACTCATTGACGCTCAACATGAAATCGCTGAATACCACTTCCAATGTGCAACCCTTCAGAAGATCTTCCACTTCCTCAATTATGCAATCTCTTGAGAGGTATCGTTCTCAAGGATTATGTTGAAGATTTGCAGACTATCACGCCCCACAAATGCTCAAGAAGACTCAAATGAGAAAATTGACTTGGATACCAAATGAGAGACCCATGGGGTCTATTTATGCACTTTTTGGAAACTTCTAGAAGTATCCGTAATACATCTTGTAAAACCTCATTATACTTTTTAAATAAAAAGTAACTTTATAAAATAAAAGTGCACCTTAATTAAAAAATATAACATTTTGGCCCCATATAAAAAGTAAAATAAATATAATGTCTCCAAGAGCATAATGAGCCATCCAATCACCAAATAAATGCAAAAATGACTCTCTCATCACCACCATCTGCCTACGAGAGTCTGGAATAGGCAAATCCACGTAAAGTGTCATGTCGTACTAGAGAGGGGACATGACAGTCCGCCCCTCTTGAAATTGCTTGGCCTCAAGCAATCTCAATGCCGGATGCTGCAGAATGGCCTCACCCTCCCAAGTAGCACCCTCAATGGGTAGATCCTTTCACTTAATCAGGTACTCTCTGATCACCCGCCTGCGAAGCTACTTCTCTCTGCTATCCAAGATGGATTCTGGAATTAACTTCCCCTCATTATCCAAGGGAGGTAACACTGCAAAAGGCACCACATTCTGACCCAACGCCTTCTTGAGGCGTGATACATGGAATACATTATGCACTCTGTTATTTGGTCGGATGTGCCTCATTGCTAGCAACTCCTTAATGGTCCTCTCGATCTCATCCTTTAGTTGCTTTGGGTGTCGGTATGGTGTGATCATGACAGGCTTAGTGCCTTCCTCTAGTTCAATAATATGCTCAATGCCTCTATCTGGCGGTCTGCCTGGTGGAATCTTGATGTATGCCTTCTCATATTTAATTCTCAAGTGCTGCTCCTCATGTGTAGGCATCAAGGTACAAATAGCTGCCCACTCTATATCATTATGCCTGGCTAGCCTCTCCATCCTCTTAAGTGTAATAGTCCTAACATCACTATTACGAATAGCCTTCAGCACGTGTTCTGCCATCTACCTCGAACCGCATCTCCATATCCTTAAGTCTCAGGGTAATCTCCTCCAACGAATGTAGCCACTGCATCCCAAGCACTATGTCCATGTCACCCATGTTGACCACATAATAATCTGCCTTGAACTCATAGTTGTTCAGGTGTAAAGGTAGATCACGTACCATCCTGTCACATCGAAGAGTATATCCATCAGCGACCTTAACTTTCAGTCCCTCAAACTCCTCAGTGGTGAGCCCACGCCTCTCAGCGAAGCGTGCATCAATAAAGATGTGCGTGGCACCAGTATCCATGAGTGTAATAACCTTTTGTCCTGCCAAGACACCTCTAAGTCTGAAAGCACCCTCTCTCTAACTACTAGATAGACGTGCCCCCTGTAAATGTAACTCTAGTTCCTCCTTTGTTCAGTATTATCTACCTCCTGTTCCTGCTCTGTATTATCAAGATCGTGGTACTCTGAGTTGTCTGAATTTGAGCCTTCGTAATAAGCCCACATCACTCGGTTGGCCTTTCCCTTAGGCCTCATAGGACAGTCATGTCCAAACTCATAGGGACCCTTGCAATAGAAGCATAACTTCTTCTTACGCAGGTCATTAAGCGTCTCCTTATCCAAGGGTGCAGCTGACTTGTCTTTCGTGTCATCATCCTTCTCTTTACCTTTTTTGAATCCCTCTTTATTATCTCTGTATGATGAAGAGCCCTTTGAACCGAACTTGTTTGCTGGCACTGCAAGTTCCATACTACGGCTTTTCTTCATGGCTTCTTGAAATGTGAGAGGATTAAAGGCCTTAACCCACCCCTTGAGTGGTTCAGTCAACCCTTCTGTAAATAACATGAGTAGCCTCCGCTTTGAAATATCAGGTACTGTTGCTGCTAGCTTCTGGAAGTCATTAATATAAGCATCAAGGGAACCATGCTGTTTTAGTTGTGCCAATTCACGGAAACTCACCTCAAGATCTTTGACATCAAACCTTTCAATCAACCTGTTGGTAAACTCCTCATATGTAGTGATAAGGTTGTGTCCAAGAGTGACTAACCCATGATACCACCACTCGTGAGCAGCTCCTTCAAGATGTAGTGTGGCAAATCTTATGGCATCCTCTTCAGGCATTGGTCTCAAAGAAAGATAATTATCAAGCTTTTGAATCCAAGACCTAGCTGTGCATTTGTTACTTCCATCATAGTAAGGCATGGAAATTCTACCAAGTGTTTGTTGATAGTCATTCTTTGGAGCATAGCGATCATTTCTTCCTCCTCTCTTATTTCTTTGATTCACGAATTGATCAAATATCCATATTTCTCTCATATCAGGAGGGAGAGTGGTATACTCCAAGTAGCCCTGTCTAGCTTCTTCTCCAAATGGAGTAGCTGGAGCAGCATGTAATTGTTGTTCTCTTGGTGTAAAGGTGGGAAAAAGAGGCCTAAAGGCTGATCCTCTAGTGTTTCCAGCGTGTTGTATTGACCTTTCCTCATTAACTCCACTATGTTCAGCTGTGTGTTGATGATTTTGATTTGGAATGCCTTGCTGATCCAATTTTCCTAATAAGCGTGACATCATATCAAGCATAGTGTCAAATTTCCTTTCTGCTCTATCTTCTTCTGCCATATTTTGAACTGAGGATTCTGATTTGGTTGTCTCCGTTGTTCCCTGATATAATATCTGATTTATCTCTCACTCATCTGCTGTTTAACTGATCACAAGATGGCAAGATGATGGCTCTGATACCATTGTAATGACCCTCACTAGTAGGATCACTAAACACTGATATTGCGCTATGGAATTTTGTCAAACAGTTGGTAGGATCACCAAAAATACTAATATTGCCTCATGGACTTTCGTCAAACAGTTGTTAAACAATTAAACTGCTGTAATTGTAAACTAGATATGAAATTAATCCACTCAGCTCAATTAGTGCCAATATATTTATTCAAGGAAATATAGATCTTTTTACAATAGATTTCGACCTTCAGATTTCAACAAACATGGACAAAATAATATCTTTTCTGAACCGAATACAAAACTTGGCACATAATTGAATCATTATTATATATATGCAAGTGTAAATAGAACCGCTGATGACAAAACCTGGTCTATAGACTGTTCTGGAATTATAGCATTGTTGGTAAGCGCCCAAAACTTCTGTAGAAGCCACGCCTTGACTTGGGAAGGACCTCCAGGGTATATACGCACAGGAACAGTCTCCTAACTCACGTGAAACTCAGCGGATAATAAATCCTTGATAGCAGACCACGTTTCCTTCACCAAAGTACAATGATTCAGCTTCTAACACAAGACGTCCTCCAAATATGAAAACCCGATCTGTATGCTGTCCGTACTCGTGCCCAGAACACTGTCCATACGCTGTCGGTACACTACTGACTGGTGCGATTTTAATATTAATTCCTGTCTCCACTAGTAAGTGCCGATCATGTCCTGAACATGGACGCCTAGACTGGGGTAAACACTTCTCACCATATAAATTTTAATCTCCCAACCAAGCATGAGTTTTGAACAATAATATAGAATCTGCTGGAAGTGCCAAACCCTGCCGTACCTTATTGCAGGTACAGGCCGTACCTGTACGGACTGTGTAAAATATATATACTTTTATCTCCTTGGGGAAGCCCTCCAATTGCACAATGATGCAATCGCCTCACCAAAGGACTCCAAAATTGTTTAACTCTCGAACTAAGCCTGAATACTCAATGACGCTCAACATGAAATGGCTGAATACCACTTCCAATGTATATGCAAGTGTATACATAATTGAATCTTTATTATATATATGCAAGTGTAAATAGAACCTTACATGACTTCGCTAATGACAAAACCTCGTCTATACACTGTTCTGGAATTATAGCATTGCTGGTAAGCGCCCAAAACTTCTGTAGAAGCCATGCCTTGACTTGGGAAGGACCCCCAGGATATATACGCACAGGAACCGGTCCCCTAACTCACGTGAGACTCAGCTGATAATAAATCCTTGACAGTAGACCACGTTTCTTTCACCAAAGTGCAACGATTCAGCTTCTAACATAAGACGTCCTCCAAATGTATGAATAATGAAACCCGATCTGTATGTTGTCTGTACTCATGCCCAGAACATGGTTCGTACACTGTCCGTACACTGCTGCAGGTACAGGTCGTATTGTATTGACTGGTGCGATTTTAATATTAATTCCTGTCTCCACCAGCAAGTGCCGATCATGTCTTGAACATGGACGCCTAGGCTGGGGTAAACACTTCTCACCATATAAATTTTAATCTCCCAACCAAGCATGAGTTTTGAACAATAATATAGATTCTGCTGGAAGCGCCAAACCCTGCCGTACCTTACTGGAGGTACAGGCCGTACTTGTACGGACTGTATAAAAAAAAATATATATATATAATTTTATCTCTTTGGGGAAGCCCTCCAATTGGACAATGATGCAATCGCCTCACCAAAGGACTCCAAAATTGTTTAACTCTCGAACTAACCCTGAATACTGAATGACGCTCAACATGAAATGACTAAATACCACTTCCAATGTGCAACCCTTCAGAAGATCTTCCACTTCCTCAGTTATGCAATCTCTTGAGAGGTATCGTTCTCCAGGATTATGCTGAAGATTTGCAGACTATTACGCCCCACAAATGTTCAAGAAGACTCAATGATAAAATAGACTCCGATACCAAATGAGAGACCCATGGAGTCTATTTATGCACTTTTTGGAAACTTCTAGAAGTATCCGTAATACATCTTGTAAAACCTCATTATACTTTTTAAATAAAAAGTAACTTTATAAAATAAAAGTGCACCTTAATTTAAAAATATAACATTTTGGCCCCATATAAAAAGTAATAAATAAATATAATGTCTCCAAGAGCATAATGAGCCATCCAATCGCCAAATAAATGCAAAAATGACTCTCTCATCACCACCATTTGCCTACGAGAGTCTGGAATAGGCAAATCCACATAAAGTGTCATGTCGTACTAGAGAGGGGACATGACATTGGCTTTCTTGGAAACTATGTTTTGATAGTTTTAAAACTAAATAAGAGCTGTTGTTTTGGGCAAACCGGTTGTCAGTTTTATTTGTGCAGTGGTGTGAGGGGTATTTCTCCAATACTCAAGTCAATTGACAACACTATACAAACTATAGTTTCCACATACCTCACGATGTATACACTTAAATTCGCTCACCTTCTCGACATTGTTAATTCTGTTTATTATCTAATATTCCCCTTTATTCTTCACTTGTTAATATACCCTCTTTCACCTTCCAAATTAATTAAGTCATTAATCTCCCTTAGCCACATAATTATCCCACTTGTCTACTATACCAATTTTTCTAATCTTGAATTCCCTTATACCCACCCCACTTTCTAATATCTAGATTTCTCCTACGTGGAATATCCATAATGGCTAAGTTTGAAAACATAATTTCTAATCTTCCAAAGGAAAGTCTAGAGATTTCTAATCTCAAGAACTTTCCCTCTTCTAGAAATCTCCAATGGATGAGGATAATCTCCACCATCCATTTCAAAATTTAGGAGGGAATTAAATCTAACCCTTGATTTTTCCCTCTTCATATAAATCCATGGGCACCCCAGGGATTTGGGCACAAATGAATCTTAGGATCTTCTAATGCTAATTAGTCTACTTGTCGAGCTAATCTTTCATTGCTGCTATCAAATTTCTGAGTCTACAACAAAAAGTAGTCAAATCAAGCCAACCCAATCAAATTACTAATCTTTTGTTTTGTAGGTCGATCAATCGAAGACTTGGCTAAAAACTTCATTTTGATTTAAAAACATTTTTCACTTGTTTGCTTTGCTTGTTAATCACACTTAACTAATCGGGTCAAATAACATTTTGTGATCTTTTTGTGTTGCTTGTTTGTTCCCCGAAGGCCAAGGTTGTGCAATCTACTTGTCAAGATTCTTTTTGACTAGGCCAAATATTGGACTTGGCTTGATTTTGACTTGGATCAGAGATGATTTCAAAATTATGCATGATTTTTTGAATATGATCTTGGACTTTTGTATTTTTGGTACATGTTATGTTTCTCGAGGAAGAGCCCAATGATGTATGTCCCTGTTTGTCTTTATGGAGGGAGGTGATTAAATGATTATTGATGGGAAGAAAAGGGTCTATGATGGAGGAAGACAGGGGAGATGGTTCAATGAGATCAATAAGAGGTGGTTGGGCAGCATGGTCCTTATAGAGGTTCCTAGGAGACCTTGTTTCAACATCAGATACAATATCCTCAAGATCAGTGAAAGGATCACTAAGGCTTACTGTAGGACACGCATCCGAGGCAGGATCAGATCCACTCTGATAATCATCGACTGATAAAGCTTGTTATAACTCTATTTTGATTTCAACATCTTGGCTGAGATCAAAAGATATGCCTTGTGATTGGTTGAAATCTGAATAGGAGGGATCCTAAAAAAGGTAGGCATAGTTATGATCTACTACATCAATCAAGGATGATGATTCTGATAAGGAATTTGATTTTACCTGCTAGTGTTGAACATGATCCTGATGTAGACAAGATTGGCATGGACTCCAATATTGACTTTGATGTAAATGATGTGATGCTGTTGGAAGATGATGTTTTGACTGAGGCCATGAGAGGCCCTGTTGGATGACATTATTGCCTGCAAATACCTTCCGCACTTTGTGTTTGGTAATGGAGGCTTTAGGATGAAGGGACTTGTGGAAATGGTGGACTTGATTAGATGGGTGAAAGGAAGACGATGGAGAAACAATGGTCTCATTAAAGATACACTGATGGAAGAAAGACATATCAGAGGAGGGAGGACTAGGCTCATTATAAATGGACTCGTTGTCAAAGAGGGGTTTGTCAAAAATAGGTGGACCATGGAAGATGGGCTCGGTGTCTTCACCTTGGCTTGAAAGTGGAATGATTTGATCATGATCTTGGGATATCCTTTCTGGTTCACCCATGGATGAGGATGCATCTGATTTGTCTTCAATTTCAATTTTACCATTGTTAATGAGATCTTGGACAACATTTTTAAAATTTAGGCATTGATTAGTAGAATGCCTCCGGGTTCTATGATATTGACAATATTGATTTTCTCTATACCAAGAGGGCTTAGGCTTGTTTGGATTAAGATGTTTTATGGGTGGGTAAACCATTATGTAGGCGGCTACTAGTTTGTGAAAGAGGGCTTCCAGGGATATAGGAAGAGGAGTTTATTGCCTCTGTTCACTTTTTGGCTTGGTGATGGAAGCATTTGAATTAGATATTTGGGGTGATTGGTTTGGTAAGATGGACTTCCCTTTGCTAGTATTAGGACTATGACTGGGGGATTAAAGGGTTGATGGTGATTGGGTAACATGGAGGCTAGAGGTAGACTGACATGGATGGGTATGGACTGAAGGCTATATTAATTGGATAGGGTCAAACTCTGTAAGAAGCAGGGTACCTATATCTAGGAGTTGTAAGAGGAGTGCATCCTTGTTCGCAAAGATATATTTTTCCAATAAGGCATCATCTAAATCTGTTTTAGAGGCCATAGATCAAGGTGGGAGAAGAGATGGATGACGTGACTCGCTGACCCCAATCAACAGGTGCGGGGGATTGAACGAAAAAGACAAAGAGATGAAAGTGGGATGACAGAACAAACTTGGATCAAAGGCTTGCTTATAATTGGATTTCAAGTTTGATTTGGTGATGTGAGATGGGATGTTTGATAGGATATGATAAGCTTGAGTCAATCAAGCTAAGACAACAGCTAGCTAAATGAATTTTGAAGACTTGTTTGATGGTTGACGACGACGGGCTAAGACAATGCCCTAAGATGCAGCGTGGGGCTAGGTTTGACTAGCCAAAGAGACAAGACTAGGTTGTTAACAGGGTTTTGACTTGATTTGGTAATTTAGACTAGCTCAAGGCTAAGATGGTTTACTCAAGTTGGATTGGATGACTTGGTTGATGGGATTGCACTAGGTGAATGATAAAACAAGAATTGATTGGATGAATGATATCAAACTTGACTAGGTATAGATGCAAGCAAGCATAGGATGGTGACCCGTAGTGGACGTAGACCAAAGTAGGTGTATTATTACAAACTTTGACAAGTTTGAATATGGTTGGTTGATAGGTTTAGACTATAAGTGATGTGATTAGGTTAGATGAAGGTAAATGACTTATGACTTGGTTGGGGGATGGTTTAAGGATGATGGGACAAAGAGACACAAAAGGGACATTAGGACTAAGGATGTTAAGTGAATAGGATAAAGGTAGATTATATGAAGGGAGGCGTAGGTTTGGATATGATGTAGGTGGGTTAGATGTTTGGATAATGCTGAATGTTGATAAATTACTAGGTATAACTTAGGTGTTGACAAGGGACTGTAGGATATGATGTGACTAAGGCAAGACTAAAAGATGGTGATGGGATGATAGGGTATGACTAGGATATGATTAGGACAAGGGAAGACGAGATGATAAGGCTAAAACAATAATACAAGATGATGATTGTGGATAGGATTAAGACTAGGCAATGAATAATAAGGATATGATATGGGTGATGAAAGGTGATGATTGGCAAGACACGTGATGATTAGAGGCAAGTATAGGATATCATAAAGGATCATGGGAGTAGACTAGAACAAGACACGATGATGATGGTGGACAAGTGACGATCGATTTGTGAGGAGGGGACTATGGTTGACCTAGGGGTTAAGTTTGTATGTGTTGGTGTATAAGGTATGCAAACAATATGGCTCTTGAAAACACATAAACAATACAAGCAAGCTACAAACCTATATCTAGTGATTGACATTGGTGTGCAAATCGATACCCAACCCACTGAACGTCTCGCTAAGAGTGGTGTTATATTGGTCTCCCAATCCTCACTCAAAGTCTGATCATGGTGAGTGATCTTGGGGGATGATACTGTCCCTTGCCTTGGATGCCTGTTACAGCTGAAAGGTGTTAAGCTTTGTTTAGACAAGCTCACTAGGGGAGTCCATGATATACGCAAGGTACAGTGGGGCCCAAGCCCGTATAGGGTGCTGGTTTTTGTTTGGTATTGAAGAGTTAACTCCTCACTTCACGAGATTCTATACGGGGTATTCCATTTAGCCTAACGACAATTGTCCTTGATATTTATACTCTGCTGAAACACAGTGTAATTGAATGCGTAGTGATGAAATCCATGTTACCAACCCATATGGACTAATGGCAAGCACATGGATGTCACTTTCACGTTCGCATTGCACCCTAAAAAGAAAAATGGGTAGGTTTATCAGTTTTTGATCCTACGGATTGGATATTATTGGCCCACCATGGACTATGACCCCTGTTAGTATGTACAAAAGTGTGTCCCCTGTCCAAAACATGGGGTTCTCATACGCATTACATCTCAAGAATTTTAGCCCATAGTTAGTTCATGGCCTTTTCTGCTTGGGGACTTGACGTCATTGGTAAGATTAACCCCTCATCCTTTGACGGTCATATATTATTATTACTGCCACTGAGTACTTCACCAAGTGGGTGGAAGCCATGCCACTCACCTATGTCATAGGCAAACAAATTACCAAGTTCATCTTACATCACATCATTTGTTAGTAAGGAATCCCTGTCCTCATTATATCTGATAATGGTACATCCTTCAAAAACCAAAATGTCAAAGTCTTATGTCACAAATACCATATCCAACACAAAGAGTCAACATTGTACAATCTGCAGGGCAACAATCAAGCTAAGGCGACGAATAAAACTCTCAATATTATCAAGAAAATTGTCAACGAGTCTGGCCATAATTGGCATCTTTAGCTATATCCCGCCTTATGGTCTTATCATACTAGTGCATGGACACCTAGGGGCGTTGCCCCCTACCCCCTCGTCTTTGGAATTGAGGCTATTTTGCCAGTTGAGGTCAAACTCCCCTCACTACAGATATCACTTAAAGACATTCTTACTGAAGACTCCTACAGAGTTGGTCATCTACAAAAGTTGGAGTTATTGGATGAGAAGCGTCAACGGCCCCTTCCACTCATAACCCATCCTCTTTTTTGTCCTTAGTATCCACATAGTGTGCCACGTAGAAGGAAGTGCTGGATACAGGGAGCGTCATCAAGCATCAAGAAGGAACTTCAATACAAGGCTAATCAGGGGAAGGAACAGAATAATCATGCAGATTTATCTAGAAGCTTCCATTCCACCCTCCCTTGCCATGTCTCTACACAATATATTTCTTGTTTCTGTTTGCCCTCTTGATTTCTCTTGAAGTGGATTTTCCGTAGGCTAGCTTTGACTAATCCCCTTCTACGCCCCTAACCTTCACATACTCCATAATGCATCCACCCTCCGCTCCCTCCATTCCCTTGCTTGTCGTTATTTGCCAAGTCACTTTCTTGTCTTCACCTATACGTAGGGCAAAAAATATATTGAACACTCAAAAATGACGGAATCATGGGTTGCTCACCCGTTTTCCAAAATTGGCCCATTTAACTATTTGAATGCCATATGTTTTTTGGTTTTCCATGTTTGTGCAATGTGTGTATGGTATGATCAATTGTGTAAACTGGTTGTGCATTCCATAGTGGTAAGTTATTCTTTTTGTCGAATGCTTCATTCGGTTATGTCATTCGCTTTTGTAAATATGCATCATGACATTTTCTTATAGAGTCACTTTTGTATTTTTATTAGATTGTTTATGCATTTGACATCACGCCACAATGTTACTTTGGTTAAGCCTATACCAATGGTGCATCGTGCAGGATGTCTTTTTGATACCGATTTTATGTCCATCAAGCACATTGGTAAAACGACACCTTGATTAAGCATATTTGGGTATACCTTACCTCGTGCTACAGTAAAATGGATAGCATAAACCTACAGAGCGCAAGACTTTATCACAAAGTCCCTCTTATTCCATCTTATCCACTATTTGCCCTAACTAATCCCACCACCAACATCTACCCTAGGCCTTATCTCTCTACCCTAATCCCTTGTGCAGGAGGATTGCACCTAGCATTATCATGAGACTATCCAATATCGATTCAAGACATTAAAATACCTTTGGCACATAATCATTCATAATTTCATCAGCCATGTTAACTAATTGAAAACCATACATCATTCATATTAAACAAAGTAAGAAGCTATTACAACAATCACAATCCACATGGTTGCTATACAAGCAACCAGTACATGGTCAACTAGGATTCTCACATCCTTCATCTATGGCTTGGAAGGTATCCTGTTTGATTCCGACGTACTCGCAAACTAGCTACCCTGCCTGTTTTCCATAGAGCCAACATCTGCTAGCTTCCTTTGAGGATAATACTGCCCTGAATGGCCAGCTTGTCCACAATAACAACACACGTTGGACGGTTGCGATTCCCAAGCCTCCCCCCTTGTTCCACAGGTTGCATTATCTTGCTGCCCTCGCATAAGTCCTGTGAACTCTTGCCGAGTTGGACATCCTCTCAGTCGCTGCGGATCTCCCCTACGATACAAAGAGATACCTCTAGGTTCCTCAAGACCTTGGGCACATCGTCCCGCTTGAGACCTTGTGCAAAAAAATCGGCGCATTCTACATGGTGACTGGGGCCTCCGCTCTTTCGTCTGTTGTTGCCGTAATATCACCTCCAAAAGATCCATCACTCGATGTAACGTCTAGAAAATCGGCAAGTTCACTTCATAAATCTGGTTTGGCGGCGATACTAGCCTATCCTATGACATTCTTAGTGTTTGGACCACTTGCACTTCAACTAGCTACACTGATGGGTGCAGAAGATTGAATTGCATAAAACCTTCGCATCCCCGAGTGTTATATAACACCCACACCCACAATTTTTAGTAGCCTTTGATGGGACCCACTAGTAGGGTGGATCTAAAGAGGTCATTGATCCCTCACTACATTGTCACCACCTACCAAGTGCTGTCAAATCATCTTTTGGCCACATTAATCATGCTTATCCGTGACTGTCATGCACCCCTTTTGATTGTGGATCCATTGAAGACCCTTAGCTTTTATTTGTTTCCCAAGAGCTAAGGAAAAAAGAAAGGAGGGAAACACTTTGGGTTTCTTAAGAACATTTGTAAAATTACTTTATTATTATAAAATTCACTTAAGTTGTGGTCTTTTAAGAGTCATGGGCACCCAAGCCACTTAAGTGGATCATAAGGAGTGTTCTTTTTATAATTTGAAAAAGGTCTTCTCTCAAATTGGGATGCACCCTTTTAGGGGAGAGTATAAAGGCAAGTGAGGGATCATGTGAAAGGGGTATGCAATTATGATATTTGAATTTTCGAGGTCTAAGCACGAAAAACTTAAACCAAGACTTGGAGACGAAAACCTTCAAGGCTAAAGAGGAATTAGGGACAAAACTTTCTAATTTATATTTAGGGCAGCATCATTTCAGAGGCTGTAGTTGAGCTTGAATATTCAAAAAAATCAAAAATACACCATAGGAAGTGTGGCGAATACCTTGGGAAGTGTGGCGACTTGCTTGGGGTTCACACCAAGGGTTTTAGGGCTGTTTATGGGCAGCGAACTAGTTCGTGTGTTGAAGACCCCTTTAATTAGGGTTGTGTTAGAGTTTGCTTGTTGAAGACCCCTTGTCCTAGGGTTGCTTGGATAAGGACATGATTATCCCCTGTTTTGCAGTTGGGCAACCTCTTTGGGGATTGTATACATCATTTTCTACGGCTTAATTGGCCTAATTTGCAGATTTGAACATTGCATAATATTTCTATTATTTTATTAGAATTTTTTCAATAATTATTGTTTCAAAACATGCTGGAAAAAGTAATTTATATCAGTTGAATATTTGATAAATTTTTAGTAACTATTTGATCATAAAATAAGGTGATTTGGGGTGGAAAAACACCTATTTAATTCTGCAATTTTCCAGCCCTTGTGGCATCTAGGGTTTGAGGTTGAAAGGCTCTTTTATGCCCTAATGATCAGTGAAATAATTGTTGAATTATTGCTAAGGTTTGACATAATTAATTACAATAGTGTGTGAGGGTTTGATCATTAGGGTTTGCAGTAAAAATCAAAAAATATATATTTCAGCTAGGGTTTGGTTAAAGAAATCAGAATTTAGGGAGTGCCCCGGTTTGGGGATATTTCAATGGTATTAGAGCCAACATCTTGGCTAGCCATGGGGGTTTCAAGTTTGATTCATGCCCAAGAATGACAAAGAACTAAAGTATTACCTTAGAAGCAAGAAGTTGTTGGAAATCCGTTTGAAGAATTAGAACAAATGGATAACGTGGAACAGCCAAGGAATGAAAGGGAAGATAGAGAAGAGGAGAGGCTTGATAGGTACACACAAGCCCAAGAACAAATGACAACAATTATGGCGGAATTTGTCCGCACCATGAGAGAGATGAGGGGTGACAAGCCATCCAATGGGGATGGTAGTGCTTCAGGAAGTCACAACCTCACACATCAGCTCACAAAGGGGATCTGAGGATCCACACGTAGGCCTAACCAACCTATTTTTTTGCAAAGAGAGGATAGTTTGTTGGGGGATTATGAGGTGTACATCACTGATCTTGCTCCTTTCAGGGAGCAAATGAAGTTGTCCGAGTTCAAGTCTTGCAAGTATGGACAACAAAGAGGCAATGGAGCTGGCCAAAGACCCAAGGGCAGCCAAGGGGAACTCCAACATGCTTTGGGAAAGATTTCTCTTTCTACTTTTGATGGCTCTTCCAAGTGCTTGGCTAGGGCTTAGATTTAGAAGGTAGATACCTACCTTTCACTTAGGCCTATTGTGGAAAAGGAGGCTATTCAGTTTGCCTCCTTGCACTTAGAGGGAGCTGCCCATGAGTGGTGGTATCATGGGTTAATTACCCAAGGACACAAACTCTTCTAGTCTTACGAGTTTGACAAACAAATCATTGAGAGGTTTGATATGGCTGATCTAGAGCTTCATTTCAAAGAGTTGGCTCAATTGAGGCAAAGGGGTACAATGTAGAAATATGATATAGAATTTCAGAGACTTTCAATCATGGTAACAGAGGTTTTGGAGAGGAGATTGGTGGTTTTGTTCATGGAAGGGTTGGCTGATTCCATTTGGAGTTTGGTCAAGGCTTTTGACCCACCTTCTCTTCAAGGAGCCATTCAAAAGGCCCTTGATCTTGAGTCTTCAACTACCCAAGGTAAAATTCCGTCTATTGTTCAGCAAAAATCTAATTCTTTTGGGCCTTTTAGACAACAAGGAGGCAATAGATGGGGGCAACAAAAGGACGACTCTTCCGAGCCACAAAAACCATATCCTTTGGGGCAGCTTGGTAGACCAAACCAAAAGGGTTTGGGGCAGCAAAAGGAGCTGCCAAGGTGGAACAATGAGACAAGAAACGAGCTAAGAAGGAAAAAAAACTTTGCTTCACTTGCAAAAATCCTTGGACATCGCATCACCATTGCTGTGGGAAGGGGCAAGTGCACTACATTGAGGTACATTCGGAAGGAGAAGAAGAGGAAGGGGCATCCACCTGTGAGGAGCCGCCTTTGGAGATCCTTGGAGGAGAGGGACATGAGGGGCACTTCTAGATACTACCCCTTCTGTGTGAAGGGAATATTGAAAGGTAAGAGTGTTACGAGTCTTATTGATAGTGGGCCCACCCACAATTTCATTGATTGGAGTTTGATTGCTACATGTGGACTTCAACCTATCGAATTCAAGGAATTTCGTGTGACTGTGGTAGATGGCTTCACTATCCCTTGTACCACCAAGGTTTTCAAGCTTAGCATCATGTTGGGAACACACCCCATTGAGGATGACTTCTATGTGGTTGGCATTGAAGAGACCAACCCTATCCTAGGTATCCAATGGTTGCACTTTCTTGGAGATTACACACAAAATTATCAAACTATGGAGCTCAAATTCGATGTGGATGGGAAAGAGGTAATCTTGCATGGCTTGAGTGATAAGGCACCCTTGGAGGTGACCTCAGAAGTGATGGAAGAGATATTCCATGAGAGACCTTTGGTAGATACAACAAGGGCAGCAAGGAAGGCTGCATTTTTTGAGTTGGGACAGCCACCTCTATTTCTAGAGCTTCATATACACTTGGTTCGGTAAAGGGGCCAAAGGTTGGAAACTATTGTTCTTCAAAAGAGGTCAACAAAGTGGCCAAAACTGAGTATGGGCAGCCACTAAGGTATGTAAAAGATCATTTAATTTCTTGTTTTATGGATTTTATGAATTCTAAAAATAAAAGTTCAAAACAAGTTTATGAAAAGATTGAATTTCAGTTTGTGGAAAAAAGAAGGTTTGAAATTTGCATGGGGAAGAGGCCCAGGTTATACTCAGAAAATTCTGAGTTTTTCATGAAAAATCAGAATATCTCATGCTCAAAAAATTATGGAAAAATTGATTTGTTTCAGCCTCTAGCGAATTCAGTAAAAGAAGGGGAAGATGAACCTTTGGTTTGCAAAAGAAAGTGGAACTTGAAAACTCAGGATCAGCCCTTCTAAGGCAAGATACCATGGCTCTTTGCAAACATGGTAAGTGCTCTACATGATGTGAATTCTGTTTTGGGACAGCAAGGGATGAGTTTGCATATACAAGGCAATTTGAAAAGGCACACTAGGAGGAAGAACATTCAGTTTGCAAATAGGAAGAGTGGTTGGGAAACCACCACAACTTTCCTCTCAAGGGGATGGGGGAAAGAAAGAGGAGGCAAGAGACATGTATGGTAGAATCGTGGCAAGATTGGTCACACTTTTTTGAAGGTATGATTTCCAAATTTGCTGAAATTGATTGTTGCATAAAGGAGAGCAAACTATGCTTTTTGTTCATGAAGGGGACTTTAGAGTCCATTAAAGGTCATAAGGTGCACATACGGAGTAGAATGGACATGAGGGACAGCCATGGGACTCTTTTTCACCATGCTGCCCATGACAGTTCCAGCCCACTTGTTGTGAGCTTAAGGACCCCCAGATGCATGGAAGTTGTTGATTTCAAGGTAATACCCCAAAAGAATGGACCCCCAGATGCATGGAAGGGGACTTTAGAGTCCATTAAAGGTCATAAGGTTCACATACGAAGTAGAATGGACATGAGGGACAGTCATGGTACACTTTTTCACCATGCTGCCCATGACAGTTCCAACCCACTTGTTGTGAGCTTAAGGACACCCCCAGATGCATGGAAGTTGCTGATTTCAAGGTAACACCTCAAAAAGGTGAGTTGTGGTTGACCAAGTTTCTATGGAGTGGTCACAAGAGGTCTGATTTTTGCATACACAGCCAACCAATCACAAGGGAAGTGATTGATTTCAACATTCTTTTGGGTAATGAGAACACTTGTTGGTTGTCCAAAGGCAAAGGGTGGGGTTCAAGCATTGTGATGAAGTTTCCAGCTCTCCTAGATGGAAAAATTCTGAGTCTAGAGGCAGTTTTTAAGGGTGTTAACAACATGGGCAGCCCTCCTATGTCCTCTAAGGCATCCACACACATGTTTCCAACCACTCCACATTTAGAGAACTTGGTCAAGTATGCAAGCATGGGAAGAGAAGGGAGCCACCTCCCGCATGGAACATGAAGGAAGAAGGTCCTCCATTTTGACTAACATGTTTGTGTTTTGTGTAGGTATTGACAGGTGGACATTCAATGCCCAGTTTTTCAGCAAACATCTTGTTGGAACAAACTTTTCCAGTCATTATAATGTTGACATTTCTGAGAATATCCCTTTTCTCATCATCTTTGTGGTATATTTGGGGTACAGGACCTCAATGGGAAGGGAAAGGAAGGATAGGCACTGTTGTTGTACCATTTATAGATTGCATAAGCAGCCAAGAGTCTTCAAGTACAACATTAAAGGTCTTCGTCAAGAGGTCTTTCTTCCATGAAAAGAATCAAGGATAAAATTTCGCATGAGATCTATGGTTGGGACAGCCCATTGGTTGTTACAATTGTTTGAGGACAAGCAATTTTGGACGGGGAGGATTGTCATGTCCCCCTTTTGATCATGGAGCCATTGAAGACCCTTAGCCTTGACTTGTTTCCCAAGGGCTAAGGGAAAAAAGAAGGAAAACACTTTGGGTTTTTTAAAAACATTTGTAAAAGTACTTTATTATTATAAAATTTACTTAAGTTATGGTCTTTTAAGGGTCATGGGCGCCCAAGCCACTTAAGTGGATTATAAGGAGTGTTTTTTTTATAATTTGAAAAAACTCAAATTGGGATGCACCCCTTTGGGGGAGAGTATAAAGGCAAGTGAGAGATCGTGTGAAAGGGGTATGCAATTATGATATTTGAATTTTGAGGTCTAAGCACGAAAAGCTTAACTCAAGACTTGGAGATGAAAACCTTTAAGGTTAAAGAGGAATTAGGGATGAAACCCTCCATTTTTTAATTAGGGCAACATTATTTCAGAGGCTGCAATTGAGCTTGAATATTCAAAAAATCTAAAAGTACGCCTTGGGAAGTGTGGTGACTTGCTTTGGGAGTTCATACTAAGGGTTTTAAGGCTGTTTATGGGCAGCGAACCAATTCGTTTTTTGAAAACCCCTTTAATTAGGGTTGCGTTGGAGTTTGCTTGTTGAATACCTCTTGTCCTAGGGTTGTGTGGATAAGGACATAATTATTTGTTGTTTTGCAGTTGGGCAACCCCTTTGGGGATTGTATGCATTATTTTTTAGGGCTTAATTGGTCTAATTTGCATGCATCATTTTCTAGGGCTTAATTAGTCTAATTTGTAGATGTGAACATTGCATAATATTTCTATTATTTTATTGGGTTTTTCTCAATAATTATTGTTTCAAAACATGTTGGAAAAAGGTATTTATATCAACTGAATAGTTGATAATTTTTGAGTAATTATTTGATCATAAAATAAGGTGATTTTGGGGTGGAAAAGCACCCATTTAATTTATGATTAGGGCAACATCATTTCAGAGGCTGCAATTGAGCTTGAATATTCAAAAAATTTAAAGTACACCTTGGGAAGTGTGGCGACTTGCTTTGGGGGTTCACACCAAGGGTTTTAGGGTTGTTTATGGGCAGTGAACCAATTCGTTTGTTGACGACCCCTTTAATTAGGGATGCGTAGGAGTTTGCTTGTTGAAGACTCCTTGTCCTAGGGTTGCATGGATAAGGACTTAATTATCCCTTGTTTGCAGTTGGGTGACCCATTTGGGGATTGTATGCATCGTTTTCTAAGGCTTAATTGGCCTAATTTGCAGATCTGAACATTGCATAATATTTTTATTATTTTATTGGAATTTTCCCATTAATTATTGTTTCAAAACATGCTAGAAAAAGGTATTTATATCAGCTGAATATTTGATAATTTTCCGGCAATTATTTGATCATAAAATAAGGTGATTTTGGAGTGAAAAAGCACCTATTTAGTTCTACAATTTTCTAGCCCTTATGGCGTCTAGGGTTTGAGGTTGAAAGGCTCTTTTATGCCCTATTCATCATTGAAATAATTGTTGAAATATTGCTAGAGTTTGACATAATTAATTGTAGCAGTGTTTGAGGGTTTGATCACTAGGGTTTGCAATAAAAAACAAAAAATATATAATTAAGCTAGGGTTTGGTCAAAGAAATCAAAATTCAGGGATTGCCCCAATTTGAGAATATTTCATTGACCTCACATACGCTCAATCCTAATATCAACCATCTATAATCATCTATCATGTCTAAAAAAATAAAAAACATTTCCATCACCCGCACCATTTTGTACATGACACATCATATGCTAAAATTACAAGACACTCAATCACATTTTCATTATCCATAAGCTTGCCTATTACATATTCAAATTACATCATTTATCTCATCCAGTCATCCCAAATTTAATCCCCATCACTGCATGCCTATTAACCCACAATATATATTTATAAGTCCATTACATCACAATAATACAAACACAAACTTAGTATCCATTTACATTATACATCCTCTATGTGCTCGACTTTAAGCCAAATCCCGAATTACATCTCACCTTGCGGTGGTGGCGGCTTCAGTGACATGTGAACAAACTGACTAAATGCCCTGGACTGCGATGAACTCTCGGATCGACTGATCACCTTGTACAACAGAGCCCTTTATTCTATTGGCACCACCTGCTCATATAATGCTTGTTAATACTGAATATCTCAGACCATTCTTGGTATCTGAGTTGTCACCTCTCCTAATCCTAGTGTGTCTAGTAATATCCGATCCACATTTCTCTCCATCACGACCATTTGTGCCTTCACATCCCTCTGCTCCAACCGTGTTTGTAGCTTAGCTATTTGTATCTAACTTGCTCGCATCTGTTCCACCTGCTCTTGTAAAACCCCAATCTGCGCCTCTCGTTGGTTCACCCTATCCAACAATGTCATCACCCGGGTCAATACATCAGCCATTTATATATATCTATGTATGATTTGACCCTGCAATAGTAACACCTAGCGTTGTAGTCCTGTCATCAACCTTTGAGCAGCTGCCAATTGTCTCAAACAATCCCCAATGCCCCTGTCACCAATGTTTCTTCTCCTCTGCCTCCGTGGCTGGTATACATTCCTTAACCAGTCTATCTCCATCTTTGCATCTATCTCGACACACCTCCTGCTAACACTGTCACCACCGGTGCTCGATCCTCCTTCAACATAAATACAATTAACCCATGAAATACTGCTTACTTTACACCGTCGCATTATACGATTTTTTTTCCTACCCATGGTTTTTTCCCAAAACCCTTGCCTACCCTCTGCACGACTCACATCCTCCAACCTACAGCCTCCTCAAGGCGCAACCTCCCCACGGTTTCTTCCCACAACCTTCTTAACCCACGACTTCTTCCCAAATCCCTAGCATCCCTCCCTGTGACCTCCCCATCCTTCGACTCTTTCTAACCGCCCTACGCTGTCTAACACCAAGTGTTTCCCATCTTCCAAACTTACAACCTACCCCCCGCATGACGCCCATCCTCTACCCTACAACTACTCCGCCGGTGCCGCTCCCATCCCCTAACCTACAAGCTCCCACCTTGTAGCTTCCTCCTCAACCCGTGGCCTCCTAACCAATGGCCTTCTAACCCACGATCTCCACTCTCACGACCCTTCTTCCCAACCTGTAGCTCCCATTCCCAAACCCTAGTTTCCATATGTACTCATCAGTACAAATATAAACACCATAAAACTCAACAGACATACATGGTTTTTGCATTTGTCTATGTGTGGATCCTCTTGCCCTTCTCCATCACCATTTCGCCCACCTGGATTTTTTGCCATCTGCTTGAACCACAACCCCTACTCTCACAACACGTTACGCTAATTTTACCTTTCGTTCTTTCTCTTCCTGCACCATGCTTATTTTGTACCCTTTCCTTCTCTTAGTATAATCTCACTTTGTCCTTTCTCCACTAATTAACTCTGCTCTGATTCCTAGTCCCTCCACTTCTCCCGTTGAATCTGTGAATCCTAGTGCACTATGCTTGCCCTTGTGAACACTCTATTTGTTACACCTCACAGATCATTGGTACCAAGGTACATGAACCGCAAATGTATACACTATCCCATGTCGCCCCTACCCAACAACACCCTCTTGTCGAAGGTATTGCATGTAAAAATTGGTTCGTAGCGATGATGACCTTCTGCCAAAAAGACTCCAGATCTTGACAGAGGTGTCTCTTTTAAAACTTGGCTTGTAGCGATAACTGCTACCACTCCACTCTTACTACTCAATTTTGCCGCCTTGTAATGGAACCCTGGCATAATTATTTGCCTTTTCAAAGGAAAACACCTCCTTTGCATACGCTCCATTTTTTTAGTGCCCTCTTATTTTTGACTCCTCTTTATCAACCGTTCTTGCTAAAAAGATGTTATTGCCAATGCATATGGGATTATTCCACTAACAAACTACATTGACCTCTGGTCTTCTTACGCTATGTAGGCACCTTAGTCACATGGGTTGCCTAAGGCCCACTCGACCATCGTCATGCCATCATCAAGTCTCCCATCCTTCATCTGTCAACCGCGTCTTCTACGTGATCCAGGTAGTTAGTCACATCTCTGAGCTACAATGGCACTTGTCTATCCTAAATTCGAGACCTGCAATTCTCCCAAGCATGCGTCCTTGCTCGGGATATGTCAAAAGCTTGCGACTCTCCTTGTCACTCTTTGTTACTGTTGGTTCCCATTTGGGGCATGTTGACAACCGTGACATTATCGTCTCTTGCTTCCTTGCATGTCTTTCCCAGGGGCATCCTCGCTATCTATCATGTTGTAGCTCATTGATTGACAACATTGCAACTCATCCACCACTATTCTTCACATCCAACCCATCTATTTTGTCCAATCCTCATCAAGTCTCTTGTTCATCACATCATTCTTCCCATTTTGGGAGAACTACATTGGCCTGAGGTCTCTTCAGACCATGTAGGCAACGCTTGGTTACCCATGGTGTCTAAGGACAACTCAGCTGCAATATTGACTTCTTCCCCTTCGTCTCCTCATTACTCAATCTCCTCCATTTCCTGTTCATTTACTTCTTTTCATTTTCGCTTGACAAATGTTTTGAGCTACCCCTGTCGTCTTATTTTGGGTTCACAAATTTCTCTGGCATGTGTCCTTGCTTGGGATACGTCGAATGCTTGTGGTCTCATTTATCCTATCATCATCTTGTCTTGGGTTGAAGCTCTCCCTTGCATGCATCCTTGCTGGGGATATGTCAAACGCTTGCAGCCAATTCATTTCAGTTAGGTCCACAACTCTCCCTGGCATGTGTCTTTTCCTAGGGATGCATCCAAAGCTTGTGACCTTTTATCTTGTCAACATCTTGCTACAGTTGGTTCCCATTTGGGACATGTCGACAATCATGACACCGTCATCTTCGCTCCCTGTGCATATGTCTTTGTTGGGGCATCATCAATTTGTAGCTCACTGCTCTTGTCCATTTCACATTCGATCCCACATCTCTTGATTATTCACCCATTTCGACCTCCTTTCTTCTTTTGAGTGGCTATCCGTGTCATCCCTTCCTGCATGTCCCCTCAAGGGGGCATCAAGTGTCTGCTCATCTCACTAACATCCATGACTTTATTTTTTCTTTGAAAGAACATTACTTCTAGTCGCAATGCCCTTTCAAAGAGGGGCAAAATATATACACTTAAATTCGCTCACCTTATTGACATCGTTGAAATGTCCGTTCTTGGGCAGATTTAAAACAATTTGGGTTTTCCAGCTAATCCTAGTATAAATTCTGACTTTTATTTATTGAAATCTTAACTGAAAATTCTAGAATTCAAAAAATTATTATTTAGGCACTAAAATGAATTTCTCCAACATCAAATAACCCTCATAAAATTGTAAAATATTCAAAATATTTATTTGACCTCAAAAGATTGATTTTTGGACAATTTGTAGCCCTGAAAATTACAATAAAATAACACTGAATCAATGAAGGATGAAGTGGGGTTTTTCCCCCATCAATTGCTGCTCCAACTGAAAATCAAACCCTAGATGCCATTCACCACACCTCTGGAGGCTTGCTATGGCTGCAATGATCCACCAAGAACCTATCGTACTACTGCGCTGACCTTCCACAAGCTGCCATCTAGATCGCCAAACTCCCAAGGGTTATAAAATTAATCTGCTACTACCTTAAAGCTATTCAAGTAAATTGCCCACCTCCTAGGGCTATCAAATCTGGTTTGATCACCTTCAAACTGTCCCAAACTGAATCACAACCCTCCAAGGTGACCCTTGCACCAAAAAAGGATGAATTGATGCACGTGACTCCTAAATGAAGCCACCAGAAGAGTATTGAGGGTTTTTGTTTTCAAATAGTGAAGCCAATGAGGGTTTTTGTCCTCAAGAGCTGAGAATGCAAGCAAATGTGCTAACATCAAATGAATTAATTGATAGATGATAGATAGATGCCAAAAATAGACGTCTCCACCTTGTATACCTTTTCCACTCAAACTTCAAAATATATTTTAATAATAAAAAATAAGATGTCGACATTACTTTTTGGCCACTTAGTCGTATTATTTACTTTAAAGTATTTAAGAATACTTTTTTTTAAATAATAATAATATTATTAAGTTGCCCAAAAGATTATAAATGAAGGGGCCCAACTTAAATAATATTATTAATTATTTTAATTTAGAAAAGGGGACATTATAGTCCACCCTTCTTCTCAAAATTGCTTGCCCTTAAACAATTGCAACCTCCTATGCTCAAGTATCACTATGTCAAAGTGATAGGTCATGCTATAGCGCCCATAGAGCTTGGATCTTGTACTGTCAAGTGGGATAACTCCTGCCAAAAGACATAGTGTGATATATCTCTAATAATCCAAATGGATAATGAATGCAATTCATCCACAAAATGATCCTCCAAAATTTGTTGATGTCTCAAGGCATCCACAAACTCCCACAGAACCGAAATCTGCCAAAATGCTCTCCCCATTGTGTTGTTGTCCCATAGCTGTTAAGTGGTACAACCTTTGCCAACAATTATCATGGGGTCTACTCCATCCATTACCCACATCTATATGCTCCCTTTCGATGAAGTCTTTTATCCAAGTTATGAGAACATGTTCCATACATTTCCTTAAGGCCAAAGGCTGTCCCAAGGGCTCACCACTTTGTTTTTGTTGTACCCATTTGCTCTTCTCATATGATGAAGGATCCCAAACACTTGCTTCATGACTATAGCTTTGAGCTCTAATGGTTCCCATAATGTTACTGTGAGCTGATCCCTCCAATTCATGGCACAACACAGCTTGCATGTAAGCTGGAAACAAGGCATAACAGCCACGAGTCGCTTGGAATTCCATCCAAATCAGCACTAGGATGGCTGGGATGATTGTCTTCCATAATAGGACCCCTCTATTAACATTACCATGCAAGGAAACTCTCTCAAATTGAATAAATGTACAGCTGTTCATGACTGTAAACATTAAGACCAACAATATAAAAATAATGTAACAACTATAAATATGACAAACCCATGAAAAATTCAGTAATGTGATCAATGTAGAGGCAGTAGATAGCCATACAAGGACTGAAAGCTCTCCATTAGTCGTCAGCAACTAGAAAATACTCTTTCCCGTGACTAGAAATCCTTGCAAAATCACTTGTGTGAGTGCCCATGCAGTGATGTGATGGCTGATAATACTGATGACAGCAACATTAGTGCTAGAAATTACCCCCATAGCTATCCTGGGTATGCTTCCGCTATCATATAATGATATAACCTCATCATTGTTTCCATACTCTTCACCATGTGCCCGTAATACTTGGAGAAGCATCTCCTCCATCCCATTAGCACAAGTTGATAACAAACTCAGCTGCTCTATCTCATCCTTGTCTTCTTTCTCCTTCATATTCTCTCCCTCATTTCTAGGCTGATTACAATTTTCTTTTTTTACACTTGATATTGTATTCTCCAAAGCCATATAATTGTTATAACCTCATAGACCTTATCTACCAAGAATTGGAGATAGTTGTGGTCAAGAAACAACCACTTCTCAAATGGAGGCAATGGCTTTGCTTGAACAACCTTTATGTCCCCCAGCTGCTGCAATTGGAATTCCTCTTGCATGTCTTTTTGAGAACATCCTTGTACAGTTACTTTCCCACTCTCTCTTGTCTCAATGATGACTTGAAGACTATTCTCTATTGCTGTCATATCCTTATCAACTATCTCTTCAACTACCGCTGCGATACTATCACCATGTTTTACTTCTTCACTTCGCTTCTCATACCTATGAGCATGTTGGACTGAACCACACTCATCCCTTTTCTTTGCTATTTTCTCCATTGTTGGACCTGCACATAGAACACACACATTGGGGAAATCAAGAACTTTCAACATCACTTCTTCAATTGTTTCATTATGCCTCATAGACATGTTGCCCAACTTTCTTCCATTGCTTGCATTTTCCTCATATCTTCCATCCATATGATGGACTTTCAAAGGTCCATTCATGCTGTTTCAAGCATGGCTGTAACATTGCATATTCTTCCTCAGAATCAAACTTGTAGTGGCCGGAAACCAATTTGCACTAGTCGTACATGGCTCAACATTGACAATAGGTTGGAAATTTTTCTACCATGTAACTGAAAATTCTTTTATAACTATCATAAAAGGGTAAAGGGGGCCGGAACTAGCACTGACAACAGACGAAAGAATGGTATAGTAGATGCCATACTGAAAATCTTTCATAAAATACATCAATGATAGTTAAGAGGATAGAAACAACCACTCTGACTGGAAATACTTTAATAGCAGCGACAAATTGAAAAACACTCAACGTTCAACTAGGAACCACTGGTATGTGTTGACCTTTCAAGTCACCATGACCTTGAACTCCTCTAACACGATGGGCATGCACACAAGGAGAAAGACCACCCCAGACT
This sequence comes from Torreya grandis, assembly GCA_037957365.1. Classification (NCBI taxonomy): domain Eukaryota; kingdom Viridiplantae; phylum Streptophyta; class Pinopsida; order Cupressales; family Taxaceae; genus Torreya; species Torreya grandis. The sequence goes on along the minus strand of JARHVA010002104.1, from coordinate 2,354,977 downwards.
CAGCTCAGTGCTTCATGGAGCACGGTTCCTCAAGGTTCACAGGGAGATGGCGAGGAGGTTAGATGAAAAGGAATCAAGGTTCCGTGCTTTGCTAAGGTTTTGGTCTTTGCAAGGATCTGTGCCCAAGGACAAATGCTCAAAGACAAGGGCATGAGGGAGCATGTGTGTCCAAAATGGAGCTGGAACTGCGGTGCAGGTACTCAGTAAATGCGGCCCAGTGCCCGACGGTGAAAGCCACTTGGATGAGCGATTAATTAGTAACTATCAAGTGTCAGACTCTGCTCAAAAGGACAAATCTGATTTGATTCACAAAATCAGAAGTGATCAGCTCTGATTGACATAATGATTGAACAGACAACGAATAAGACAAAAGAGCATGGCCAAGGAATGAATCCCAATGTAGATCTTAGCCACCCTCTAATACGAGCATTCAATTCCATTAGTTGTGTGAGCATGGGGACCTACAACAAACAGGACATGATGTCCAACAGATCCCAAGGAATCCCTCCAACCACCTTCACGTCTAGACTGCAATCGGAATTCAATAAGCATGGGCTCTGAATTCTATTTAATCCTCTCATCTGTATTTCTCCAATGTAATTAATGACCCATGGGCTTCCCATATCTATAAAATCCATGTCTTTCATTGTATAAGTGTGGACATTTTTTAGGCACAGAAATGTTGCTAAGATTTGTTCTCCATGAGCCCTTTGTTGCCTGAACCAAGTGACTAATAAAAAGACCGAGTTTACCTCTCTATAATTCTTGCATTTTGTGTGTATTTTAATGGTTGTTGATCTTTGTTTGTGGACGTATTTTCCCTTGCATTGTTCATCCATTTGTACCCATGTAGAACTTGGCTCTCTTTTTGCAGGTCGTTTTCTGTGTGCACCCGGGTCTATGTGTGCCCTATTTGTGGACCATTTGTTATTCCCATAGTGTTGCATTGTGTTCCCATGCCTCCATGCGAAATACTTATGCAAGTAGCGTCCATTTTGGGGACTATGTAATAGTTTCTCGTTTTTTTGCAGTTGCTTCGTGTTCTTTAAGGCCGTAGGGGTGCTCTCTCTATTCTTGGTGCATCACCACTTTTTCTTTTAGCAAACCCCTCACCCTCTCTCTCCCTTTTTTCTTTGTTGAGATTAGGTTTAGCATTACCAGTAGATTTCCTTTCTGCTCTTTGTAGGTCTGTGTGCTGGTCCTAAACCAGATGCACTTAGATTAGAAGGAAGTCAGCCTTCTCCAAAGGTTCGTCCCAAGGAGCGCAAGTGTCCCACACCTTGGGGGACGATCCTATTGTTGCACCAAAGCCTTGAACTATTCATTGGAGATGGGGTGATTATGCCTCTAGGAGATACCATTTTTTAAAACCATGGGTTGGAAAAAATATGCCCCCTCATTTGGAGGCCGAGAAGTGCTAATAGTTGAGCGATGCAAAAATCTCAATTACTCCCCTCAAAATATCATAACTATATTGGTGGACCCTGTACTATGTGTTACAAGGATTGAGACCCAAACTAGTCTTGTATGTAAATTTGAATCAATCACTACAAATGGATTTTAGATTCAAAATGCCACTTTGTTACTTTTGTTACCACGATAGAAAATAGAACAAGTGCATGCATGAACAATGTTCATGTTCCCAATCTGATCCATGTGTTCCTAAATGTGATATAAATTGGCATAAATCTATATGCCACTTTGTCCCAATATGATAAATTTGATAACTTGCTCAATCTCATCCCTAAAATCTGATACATGTACTCAATTTGATCCTTGTAATAGATTTCATGTCATAGAATGTCCCTTGTTTGTCATATTCTTTTAAAATGCCATACATATGTCTGTAGATCCTAAAATATGATTTATATAGCATCTTAGTCTTGTATACTTGACAAATACCTATTAGAGCTCTACCCTTTAGTTCTAGACCTTCATGCTGTCGAAAGGCTTGAATTCATCATCTCACTGTGTCTAACTGTTTATCTTATGGTCCAACCCCATCATTTTTAATGACTCAGATGTCCACACAATACAAAAAGCTTAAACCTTGATATATATCCTTCACTGTAATTTTCAGATCCTCATATGCTTTCTAACATGTTGGACATTTGCGTCGATGCAAGTGTTCAAATTCTTATTTAGTGTCCGTACCTCAAAAGTCATCTAATTCGCAAATCTTTTGAATCCTTTGGGTCGACCCATTTGTTTTATTTAACTCTTCCATGAGATATTTTCAAAAGGTGTGGTATAAATACAAAACAAAGATCATTCATTATCACCAAGTCATATTTAAAAGATTACCAAGCACACGTCTAGCAAAATAGCTTTCAAGTGTTCAAAATTGCCTTATTCTTCCTTATTGCTATATCAGTCATATTACAGGTCTGAAGCATTCAAAGATCAACCCATGAACAATGTTTGTCAAGTTACAAACTAGATCATTGCATGCCCTTGTATATAGCATATCACACCCTTGTGCACACACAAGCCAACACTTGGGAGATAACTACATATGTTTGAGGCCCTCTTCGGAGTAGTGGCTATGTAGACAATGCTTATTGACAAAGGGGTCCTTGAGGTCAACTCGATTTTGTGAGCTTACTAACCCATTTTTGGTAAGGTACAAAGATCTAAAGTGAAGAGCTAGGTTTTGATCCATAAACAATCATCTACAACGTGCACGTGACTAAAATATATCAACAAAAAGGTGATAGAAAACCCAAAAAGCTCCAAGTTGTCGCTCCACAATACAATAAGTATTCCATATTAGACATATTCGTTGACATTAGGACATCTGCTTCGACGCAAGTGTCCTAAGGTTGACGCAAGTGTTTAGGCCTACAGAAAAATATTTTCAGAATTTGATGACTGGATCCTGATCTTGTTCTTGCCTATTTCTACCTCTGCATATCTCGTATCTGCTTGCACAGTTACAGATAAACTAAGTATTATCTCTTCCTAGTGTTTATACAATCGAATTATTGTTTTGAATGTACATTTTATATTTAGCATAACTCAACATTTTAATTCAGAATATTCATTTATGTGAGTTTTCAATTAATTGCACTGTTTTAGAATAGTTTTATTCATCTTTGTGTATAGGCTATTCTACCCTTTAACTCATCAAAACATTTAAAAAAGGTTAAACAATGCCCTACATATGTGTAAATCTATCAATTTATCTGAATCTGAATTGTACTTTGCCCCACTTTGTATCATAAATTGTCTCAATCTGTACCATAATATGTCTATCAAGGCTTCAATCTCTATTACAAGCCCACTAGTATTCCCCCCTTTTGAAGTGAGGGATGTAGTTTGTGGATCACTCATCTCAAAAGAAAAGAGTTATATGTATCATGTTATATATAAAAGATGTATGTAAAACATGTGCTAATGTGGTTAAATATGTTGTCATATCAAAAGTTGATTATGATCATTCACGCACTTATGAAACATGTAACCAAGGCATACAAGAGTCATGTCTAGTAGATATGTCAACAAGGCACACAATAATATTCATTGTAATCATAAGCATCACTTATAGAAGTAGCCAATAGTAAGCCATGTAGAAGATGCATGGTATGAATCATGACATCGTACACGAGAATAATGCATGATATGAATCACGACACCACAAGCTCAACTGTCGTGTGACTATGCACATACACACAAGATTGCATACATGAATCAACGCCCAATGGAAGACACGGTCAATTGATCACTCAATGGCACACAATCAATGATCATTTAATCCTAGCCGTAGTCAAAAGGTAGCTGATATAACACACAATGGTCACACAATGTTATTCAATGTGTGGCAATGTCACACAATTCAGATAATAGCACACAATGTCACACAATGTCATTCAATGTCACACAATTTAATAAACAATCAAGGATCGCACTATGTAACATGCAACTACAACAAAGTGCATAGAACAGGGAATGCTATTCTACATAATCAATCTATGTCATCATCACATGTAGTAAACTACCATATCCATAGAGAATAACACCCTAAAGATTGTGTGCAAGAGTAAGTCATGTGTAAGCAATATATGTAGATCAATATGAACAATGGAATGGTCATTGAAAAATGTCATTTGTATAGTGTACCAAACAACAACAAGGTTCATAGAATAGGGATTGCTATTCTACACAATCAATCTATGTCATCATCACATGTAGTAAAGTACCATATCCATATAGAATAGCACCCTAAATATTATGTGCAAGAGTAAGTCATGTCTAAACAATATATGTAGTTCAATATGATCAATGGAATGGTCATAGAAAGATGTCACTTATATAGTATACCAAGATGCCCCTAGTGTAAGCATGCCTCCAATGTAGAAAAATAGCTCCTAGGTGTAGGATTGCATTGTGTTTGTAAATCCATATATAATATGTACTTGTATGTCCTGCAGCCGACTCATGTATACCGTGAAATGCATGTGCGCAGAAATGGATATTTAATATACCATATAATCATAAACTTCTACTGATCAAGTAACTAGCAACACAAGTCCTACATAAGTCCTAATTTTTTATTTCTTTTGATTATTTTGTATTTTGTATTCTTTGATTTTTTTTGAATTATGTTCTTGCTAACCCCATTGATACAATCAATGGGATTTGCATGTGTGGGAATTGGAATGATTGAGGCGAATGTCACCTGCCCTAGGCATGTAGTAACACATGTATTTGTTTCTGAATCTGAGAATTGATCATGTGCTGTAACATATTCATTGTTATCATCATAGCTTGTGTGATCTTGTGTACTGTGTGTAGATATATATAACTTACGAATTATGATGTATCTGAGGGGTATAAGATTGTGTTTGTTGTGGAACACAAGGAGAAGCTTGTATAACCAACTTAGGATGTGGTGGAGTAGGTAGCGTTTGCTAAAGGACTTGAGTAGACCATCAATGTAGTGGACACTGAAGCACTGGTGTCTGGGGGAAATCAATTCCCTGTCTCGTTTGCATAGAATGAATCTTTATGGGTTGTACAACAAGTTGAGGAGATTTTTTTGGAAATGTTGCCGGGTGAATACGATACTCATATGTGATGCCTAGATATGTAACGACTTAGTTGTTATACCTGTACTTGACATATTTATGTATTGACGATGGTACTGCACGAATCTTGTGTATCCATGGTCGTCCTAGTAACATGTCGAATGTCCTCGCATTGGGCAGTGCTAAGAACACAATAGCAACCACTGTAGGTCCTCCGATAAGTGGTAGTACAATGCTCCCTAGAGGGTTTTGTCTCTTTTTATCAAATCCTTTCACTGTCTTTGTTGTAGCCATCAAATCCTCTCACTGTCTTCATTGTAGCCATCAAATCCTCGTGTGTAATCAAGACTTGGAAGAAGTGTCATAGTGCAAATGTTTTCAATTGAACCATTGCCGACCATGACATTGCGTATAGATTGTGAATCAATGTAGGCACGCACAAACAATGGTGCATTAATAGTATCATCGTCAACAATCTCGTGCTCTATAATGTCCCCATTTTAGGGTTCTCTTGCTTTGCAATCGGAGATGTTTTTCTAGGTTTGTGTCCGCATGATTAGAGGGATAATTTGAGGTTACCAGTGAGTTCAGAGGGTGCAGAGGAGTTCTATGATGCTCTCAGATGTTATTTCTGGCTTTTGGTTTGGGATCCAAGATTCTTGGAGAGAGCGTCTATTTATAGTAAGTCACCCGATCAACTCCGTTCTATATTCTTCATCAGGATCACTCCTGTGCTTTTAGTTTCCAATTTTGGCACTTTCTGATAGTTTTCGTAAATTGAGTGTATTAATGGTTACATTTTAATCAAATCACTAAGGTTGCCAAAAATAATTAAAATATCCCTTAGTATCATAGCTCGTCGGAACCGGGATGAGGTGCTTTAAATCATGGAAGCTTTAAACAGGGACCTTGTGTTTCAAAATGTGATTATTTTAATGAAAAGGTCTTTTTTGGAGTTAAAAGGGTTTTTTAATTAAAAAAGTGAATTTTAAATTAGAAGCCTCCGGAACATAGGGTAGGAAAAGTATAAAAAGAGGTTTGAGAGCTCATTTGGTTATGTTGGTTTATTCTATTTCTCTTTTAGAGACGCTTGTGGTTGAGGAGATCAAATGTGGTTCATCTCAGCCTTTGGAAGGACGGAAACCCTTTTGAAGTAGATCGGTTTCGGTGGTGAAACGTATCCATCCTAGCTGGTTCGTGGAGATCATACAGGGCTTCTACTTGGGCGATATGGCAATTTTGTGAGTCTCTTTCAGAGACAAAATTGGTGAAGGAAGATTATATCATCTACTTGGTTTTGAACAAGGGTTTGCAGTTGAGCAAATATTTCATTCTAATTATCAAGGCGTTAGCCCTACTGAGCTTGAATGAATGTCATCGAACTTCTTTATCATGGGCAGTTTATCTTTTAAACCCTAGGCACAGGGTTAATCTGCCTTCTGGAGTAAGGACGTGGGTCTTTTTGGAAGAGGCGAGTTGCTCTCTGAGTCAAGCGATTCAATTTAAGGACTTTTGGGCAACGTTGCAGGTTGGGCACCATGATAGAAGGCCATTACCAGTCTGTTTGGGCCATCTGAGCAGCCCAGTACAATTCTGGAATATTTCTGGGCACATATGAGGGACGATTGGATTGTTATCAGCTTGGCGTGTGTTCTTGAAGCCAAACTGCACCCTCTATTTCACTTTCCAGACTTTGCCATGCTCTCAACTTTGGTCTAGAGGCATCACGTGGCAGTTTAGAGGAGTGAAACTGTTATGTTCTGCTGTGTGTGGGTTATTTAGTGGCTCCTGGCAATTACTCATACCGCTGCGTTTAATTTCAGACCTCCTGTTAGTTCCACGTTGGATAGTTTGCATTTTCCCATTATATCTTAGCTGATAAAATTATCAAAAATATCTGAGTTTGGTTATTGGTGTTCTGTGATGTCCATTGAATGTGATACACTGAAAACAGTAGTCTTATCTTTCCATTTTTGAACGTGCTTAAGTCTGCCCCTTCATTCTGAGCGTTGTGTGGTCATTGTTGCAAATATTGCCCAGTTTGATCATTGGGTCCGTCTAGAAGTGCTAGGCACCAATTTCTGATCTCTATTAACTCTTTTCTGAGGGCATTCAAATCTGATATAAACTTCTGAGCAGCTGTTTGTAAAATCAGTAATGTTATGAAAGAATATCTCTAAGCTGATTTGATAATTGTCGTTGTAATGTTTACTGAGCAATAGTTAAATGAATATGTATAAGTTTGATAAAATGTTTCATCTATCAAACTGAAAAAAAAACCAAATTGCAAATAATTATCATACAAAAAGGGGTTGGTCATTACATGCTCATTGAATGTGATAGTAGGTCTATGTACCTATGTATCCTTAATTGTATCAATAAGACCATCAACATGATGTTCCTCTTTGTCAATCTTAGAAGTGTAGGAATGTGGAGGAGGACATGCATTATAGGTAAAATGTACCTTCGAATTAGTCTTGGTCTCTTTTGCCGCATGATTTGGAAAAGGATAAAAAAATATCTTCAATCATTTCTATTAAATTGGGCCCTAAAATTTATTGTAGATGTGTGAATACCATTAAGCTAGATGATGTCATTGATTAGATCTTGTATCTTATGCCTTAACCCAAAGTATATGTTTGTAGACTGTCCCGCACATTTGTGATAATTGCAGTACGCTTTGCTGTCAAATCCCTTAGATGGCGGCTTAGTCATATGAACCTCCTTTTGTGGAGGGAGAGATATCAGATGTAGCTTATGAGGAAGTTCAGATAATTGTGTAAACTGTGTCCTTTGAGGAGCCCAAAAAAACAAGCCAATTGGCAGGTTGACACTACATTAACAATTATTTTTGCCTCGTTCTTATTAACATTTGCTTTGGACTTGTAGCTTGGTTTGCCTTGAAACTTTGCACTAGTAGATGTTGTAAGGCTGGATGTATATTTTAGCTTATTCATGGCAATGAGCTTAACTTCGCGGTCCTTGATTGTGTGGCAAAAGTCATCGAAGGATTGAAAATGCTTGAACATAATGGACTCATGCAGTGGAGTAAGTAGGTTTTGTTTGAATATATCTTGTAACTTATTATTGACCATAGGATTTTCCATCTTAGCAAGCATGGTTTTGTAACACCATACATGATCGCTGATAGGCTCAATTGGGTTATTGCTTAAGTTTTGCAATTTCTAGGAAAACTTCTTATTAAAGTTGATTGAAAAGTGTGCTAAGAACTGATCCACCGAAGGATTGAAGGCATGAACCAATTGGAAGGAGAGATCATAGAACCATTGCAAGACATAGTCCTTGAGGCTCCTTGGAAACAACTTGATCAACAACTTGTTGTTGGATGCATAATCCAAACATGCTATATGAAATGCTTTGAGGTTTTGCACTGGATCACCTTTATCATTGTATAATGTGAACTAAGGTGCCCCAAATCTTGTAGTTAAGGGATATGCTAAGATCTTTGGGGCCAATGGATTATGTAATAATACTTGAGAATTAGTCGAATGACCCATTCTAGCTGAGTTTTGTTCCATTTGAGACACTTTAGCTTGAAGATTGAGGACAATTTGCATTTAGGGCTCGAGCAGTATTCATAATAGGGGATGTTGCATGAGTACCCATCCTAGGAGGCACAAAAGTATGTTGTGTAGGGAGGGTCATCGAAATTTGAAGAATAGATTGTATTGCCCTTATACGAGTAGGCATCACATTTGTAACCATAGGTGTAGGCATAGTGATAGTAGCACTAGGAGCATTGGTCTGAACCATAGTTACCAGAATCGCGAAAAAATCGCGATTAGTCATGAAGCGCCATTGAAAATGTGTTTTTCGACCAAAAACCGTGGGTTTTTGGCAGTCAACCCTCCCTCCATGAAAAACCGTTTGACCTTCCAGAAAAAAGCATGGAAAAAAGTTTAAATCGTTAAAAAATCGCATTTTTTTTGAAATCGTGATTTAATCGCGATTTATTCGGGATTTGACAGTTGGTACAATTTTTTCAGTCACAAGTCAAAAATTTGATGAAAAAACACCACAAAATTTGAGATTTTTGATAAATTTTAAGAGCAAAAATTCATTTTCAATAATAATTAAAAAAATAAAAAAATACAACCCTAACCTAAATCTAAGTTCAATTTTTTTTAATTTTTTTTAAATTTTATATTGTAAATAAAAAATAACCTAACCCTAATCCTAACTTAAATTCATTTTTTTATATTTTTTAAAATGCCAATAAAAATAAAAAATAAAAAAATACAACCCTAACCCTAATCTAAGTTCAATTTTTAAAAAAATTATGTTGTCAATAAAAAATAAAAAAATTACCTAACCCTAACCCTACTCTAAGTCCAATTTTTTTATATCTTTTAAAATGTACATTCTAAATAAAAACTCAAGAACTAAAAAAATACCATTGTTCCACGGGGATGCGCCCCCCCGAAAAACCCATCATTTTGGGGACGGGGACGTCCCCTAGTCATCCCGCCACCTCTACCACGTTTCTCTGCTATCTCGGGGACGTCTCCCTCTGAGAGGGGACGTCCCTTGGACGTCTAGGGGACTTTTGGGCATCCCTTGGACGTCCAAGAGACATCCAGAAGCCCCCCTGGACGTCCCGACGACGTCTAGGCGTCCCCTGGGTCCAGGGGACGCCCAGAAGTCCCCTAGACATCTCGGGGACGTCTAGGCATCCCTTGAGCAAACCAAAGCCATAAAGTGTCATTTTTTTTAAATTAAAAAAAAAAATTGGTTTTTTATGCTTTCTACCCTAACCTTGTGGTTGTACATAGTGCCTTGCATCTCATTGACCACAACACACTTGCGTACAAGGAGTCTAGCAGCCAAATGGCATGTAGAGTCAGAGGAGCCATCACAGATTGATGTTGATGCTACACAGACAGGGTTGGTTGGTATTAGCTTGGAGCTTGAGCGTGTGGAGTCCAGCAGTTCTAGTGATGAGGAGTTCCACATTGGGGATGATTAGCCATTGACTCATTGAGTCATTTGTATTTACTATTTACTTTTAGTATTTTGTTTTTGAACATTGTTGATATTTGATTGTAATCATGAATCATCATTATGAAATTTTGAAAATTCAATGTTCAATCATCAATGTATATTGTTTAATGTTCAAAGTTAAATTGTTAATGTTTATTGTTCAATGGATCAAACTTGAAACTTAAATGATTAAATCACAATGTAAATTTGTTGATGTTCAATGCAATATACTTAATCCTTATACATCTTTGTATAACTAATTTTTCAAGTACTATATGTATCTCAGCACTGCCCCCCAGCGGCCAACCCCTTGCTATCCCCCAGCTGTCCCCAAACTTAGGCCACCCATCCCCTCGTCCTGAAAACCCGTTCCTGCATCCCTCCATCCCGAAACGCTGTGAAACTATTAAAAATACCTAACTGTAATCTAAGTACATTTTTTTTATATCTTTTAAAATGTAAATAAAAAATAAAAAATAAAAAATAAAAAATAAAAAAATAGTGTACGATCTCATTTATCTTCCTCACATGATGTAATTATATGATGTATCTATTGACTATGCAATTGAAATGCCTAATATGTATCTTGATGCAATGGAAATGCATTTAAATTTAAAATAAAAAAAGTTTTCTTTTTTTTCTGCATTTTCCTGGCGGTTTTAAGTTTTTCTATTTTTTCCCGATTAATCATGATTTTTTGAAAAACATGTACACTTTTGAAAAAATGATTTTTTCCTCAAATGATTTTTGCTACTATGGTTTGAACACTTATTGTAGAGTTGGTACCTCTAAAATTTAAATCGTGCCAATCAAGGGCTCATGTTGCTCCTCAGATGTGGCAACCTTAGTATTCTTTACATTCTTAGCTTCTAGGATTATGCTCAAGACCTTATCCAAATTGTTAGGTTGCACATGTATTCGGTCTCTAAAAGCGGAAAGAGGTGCAACTTATGGAGGATCTACGCCATTAAGGTTATCAAGGTATATTTTATCGTAGTATTCATTATTGTCTTCTTATTTGCATCTATAGGAGGAATTTGCATTTCATCTATTTTAGCCATTTTAGATTGTGCAAAAACACGGGGTTGGATCAAAGGGATCTAATTATGTTCAATTTGAATACCCATTAATCTAACACGTAGCCTTGAAGGGACGAGAGAGCTAGCCATCTTAGATGGTTTGAATATGATCATGAGAACATTAAGATGGATAGATTATTGTCTTAGGAGAACTCAGAAATCAGATCTGCAATCCTAACTGAGAAATCCAAAATCCTAAGACGATAGAATGAAACCCTAATGGAACCTAGGGTTTGCCATGCTCATGAGAGGGATAGGGTTCACCAATATGTTTTAACTTATTTTGGATTTAGTTATCTAAATAAGCTAAAACCTTTGATAATTTAGCTTGTATAAGATATATCTTAAATTATGTAGATTTGAATATAAACTAGCAGATTGAAATTGCTTAATTGCACTTTGCTATTTATAGATATGACCAAGAGGATAAGATACTTAACATTTTCTATTTTGTTTTGGTTTGTGTTTGTTTATGGTCGTCAGAAATGCTCTATAGTGGCTCTGTGCTGGCTCAGATCAGAAAAAGACTATTGAATCTTCTCAAGACACCTTTGGTAATACTAAGACTGTTGTGGCGACTGGATTCGTCTAATGCCAGTCGGAACTGTCCAAGATGACTGTGGCGGTCTGTGATAGTCCAATCAATGTGCCTCTTTTTGTAGGTGATTTTTATGCATTTAGCTACCTTTGGCCAACCACGCAAATAGTTTTATTTTCCCTCTCTGCTCCAAAACCCTAGCTTGCACTCTTGAGACCATTGTGACCTAAAAAAAGGGTTAGAGAGGATGGATGGGTTGGACAACCTCACCTGCACTTCGCTGTGTCGTTGAGTGTTGTCTATGTTCTAATACAAGGAGGGTTCAAACCACACATAGTTTATTAGCAAATATGAATGTTGAAAGAATTAAGAGAAAATTGGAATGCACACATTGACGTGCATTTGTATCTTTATTTTATTGTGCAAAATGTAGTTACATATAGTTGGGCTAGTTGAAAGCTAACCATTAGTTAATGAACTAACTAATATGTTAATTAATGTGTTTAATATCTCCTCTTAATGACTAATCGGAAACAACTCCAAGTTTGTCCCGAAATTTTACAAAAAATAATGACCAAGAGGTTTAGTCATTAGATTTGCACACTGTAGGGTAGAAATACAAAAGTGAAGAGAAACATCACTAGAACCAACCAATTATCAAATGTAGTGACGATGGATCTCAATATGTTTGGTGCATGCATGAAATACCCATTTCTTCACCAACTTCAATACACCTTGGTTGTTACAAAAAAGTGGAGTAGGTGTAAGTTGAGAAAGTTGAAAATCAATCAGAGTCCGATGTAGCCAAACTATTTCAAAATTGACATTAATAGCTGCCTTGTATTCTGCTTTGGTGGAAGATATAGCTACAATACGTTGAAGCTTGCTCTACCACGAAATGACTCTTGAACCAAAAGAAAAGATGTACTCAATGGTAGACCTTTGAGTATCCACTGATCCTCCTTTATCAGAGTTTTTATACCCTGTCAATCTGAAATTTTCTACCGTCTGATATAAGATGCTGAAGTTAACAGTTCTTTTGACATATCTCAAAACACGTTTAGCTGTTGTCCAATGAATGAGCTTTGTCTCTTCTTTTGACATATCTCAAAACACATTTAGCTGTTGTCCAATGACTGAGCTTTGATTGAGACAAAAATTGAGAAAGATAGCTAAGAAAACATTGATTCGGTCATGTGGACATAAGATATATCAAGCTGCCCACCAATTGTTTGTAGAGTGATTTATTGACCCGTGATGAATCATCATGGGCTGACAACTTCGACTTGACCTTCATAGGTGTAGATGTTAGGAGTTGAAGTCACTATTCACTATGGTGAGGTGGTAGCTACTATTCATGCTGGTGAGTTGACATGGGGCACATTTCTCTACTAAGGCACATGGAGGCATTTGCCTTGTGCACATGGATGGATGTGGAGTGCAGTTCTTGTGGGCTCCTTGATTGTGAGTGTTGTCTAAAGTCAAAAGGTGATTGATTACATTTTGACTCTTGGGCACATGTGGAAGACAAGGATCACTGTTCATGACTTTTCACTCATGTGGAGTGGGGGTGCCATTTTGGATGGCACATGATGGTGGTGATCTTAGTCAAAAGTAGGGAATCTACTTTTGACTTTTGGCACATGTGGGAGACAATTGACACTATTAACATTATTCATCTATGTGGGAGTATGGCACAATTTTGTACTCAGATTCTTTCTCTCATGTATTTCTATAAAAGGATGTTGATCATTTGTATTATATGAAGATGCAATGCCTTGCTAAGTTGCATTGTCAAAGCTAAGTTTGCAAGCCATTCTTGGAATTAAAGCTAAGAGCTTTGGATACTTGGAGCTTTGTATGTAAGCTAGGAGTAAGAAGGCCAAAATTGAGGAGGCTTTGTAAAGCTATGCAAGTTTGCATTTTGTGAGGAGTTGCATTTGTGAGCTAAGTGTTAGCCATTCTTGGAAGGAGCTTTGTATGTAAGCTAAGAGCAAGAAGGCCAAGCTTGAGGAAGCTTTGTAAATAGAAGGATTTGTTGAAGATAATAAAAGTTTGAAGTTGCTATTGCCCCATGGTTTTTACCTTGCACATTGCAGGGTTTCCACGTACATCTCTGTCATCTTGTTATCTCTTTTTCATTGTTTTGTTGTTTGTTTTCCGCATTTATTTTTTGCACATATTTTATATTGTCCCTAACATCTGGTATCAGAGCTAGGCTCTTTTGAAAAAATTTGTGGTTGAGTGTTTTATGCACGTAGGGAGTTTTGTGCAAGTGGGAGCTACAACGACAAGAGTAACCAAGTTCAGGACAAAGAAGTTTGATTGGTTCCAAAATTCTCTGGGCTTGATTAAAACATGATGATGGCAACATTGGGCAATGAAAGCAGCGTTGGGCAATGAAGGCAGTTGGATGAATACGCAAGTGCATAAATTCCTGTATATTGACTCAAGTGGGAGAATGTTAGGAGTTGAAGTCACTATTCAGTCTGGTGAGGTGGTAGTCACTATTCATGATGGTGAGGTGGCAATCACTATTCATGTTGGCAAGGTGGCATGGGGCACATTTCTCCATTAGGGCACATGGAGGCTTTTGCTTTGTGCACATGAATGGATGTGGGGCACAGTTCTTATGGGGCTCCTTGATTGTGAGTTTTGTCTAAAGTCAAACGGTAATTGATTACCTTTTGAATCTTGGGCACATGTGGAAGACAAGGATCACTGTTCATGACTATTCATTCATGTGGAGTGGGGGTACCATTTTGGATGGCACTGATGGCAGTGATCTTAGTCAAAAGCAAGGAATCTACTTTTGACCTTTGGCACTTGTGGGAGACAACTAACCCTATTCACACTATTCATCCATGTGGGAGTATGGTGCAATTTTGGACTCTTTGGATTTTTTCTCTCATGTATTTCTATAAAAGGATGTGGATCATTTGTTTTGTATGAAAATGCAATGCCTTGCTAAGTTGCATTGTCAAAGCTAAGTTCGCAAGACATTCTTGGAATCAAAGCTAATAGCTTTGGATACTTGGAGCTATGTATGGAAGCTAGGAGTAAGAAGGCCAAACTTGAGGAGGCTTTGTAAAGCTATGCAAGTTTGCATTTTGTGAGGAGTTGCATTTGTAAGTTACGTGTAAGCCATTTTGGGAAGGATCTTTGTATGTAAGCTAGGAGCAAGAAGGCCAAGCTTGAGGAAGATTTGTAAAGAGAAGGATTTGTTGAAGATGATAAAACTCTGAAGCTGCTTTTGCAGGGTTTCCACGTAAATTTGTGTCATCGTGCTCTTTTTTATTGTTTTGTTTTGTTTTCTGCATTTATTTCTTGCACATATTTTATATTTTTCCTAACATGGAAGCATGATTACAATTTGTTATTCAAATCTTCTTCAAAATATTTGTGGCATACTTAACCCAAGCTATGAAAATGAGATGGTCATGTTGCTAGAATTATACACCTAAGAAAATCATGTATGAGGCCTAAATCAGTAATGTCAAACGCAACACAAATCGTGTATGAGGTTTAGATCAGTGATGTCAAAATCAACACGCAAATCTGATTTTACTCTTTTAATTGCAGTGGCTCAACTACTTGTGATGGCAAGATTGTCAACATAGACAACAAGTATCACAATGTCATCACCATCACTTTTGACATAAAGATTTGAATCAAACAGACTGTTTCTGAAACAAGAATCTTCTACATGCCGATCAATTTTAATATACTAGGCTCGTGGAGCCTACTTAAGACTGGATAGAGACTTAATCAATCTGTAAACCAAATGATCACTTCGAGGTATTTGAAAACCTTCAAGGTGCACTATGTAGACCTCATCCAAAATTGATAAGCACTCGACATCCATTTGAAACACTTTCCATTCAAATTGCGCTGCTTTGGAGAGAAGCAACCAAAATGTGACCATCTTCGTAGTGGGAGTAAAAGTCTCCTCATGGTCTATTCCTTTGTGTTGAAAAAATCTTTTTGCATTAAGATGAGCCTTGTATTTGTCCAAAGTACCATCAACTTTGCATTTTACTTTGTACACCCATTTGCTGCCAATGGGTTGTTTACTTATTTTGTTTGGATAGCAACTTCCCATGCAGGTTTGCCTTATGCTTCAGAATATATCCGTGGTTCAGATGTTGTGAAAATATTAGAAGCAAAAGCAAAAATGAACATGCTCCTCAGTTGAATCAACAACTTTTTTTCTTGCCTCTGAGGCCATGCATCTGATTGAGGCATTTCATCCTCTTGCACATCCTATAGATTGGAGTAAAACTGCTTAGGCCTCTGATGTACCGAAGACCCCTGAATAGGTTGAAGATCAGTTGGAATGTTAACCAACATAGGTTGGTGTCGCTGATATACTAATGGAGTATTGAAAATATCAGCGATGGGTTGTCGCACTGGAGTCTCTGAAGGAGTACTGGATGATCTCAATTCCTCATCTTAAAGGAATGACAACATTAGGTTCAGGGTCCTCAAAGAGTGCTTGCTGATTACAAACAAATAAGGATTTTGTTTCCTTCACATCATTATCTAGACTCGATTATCTTGTTAGTGGAAACATCAATAAGTCTATAGGCCTTAAATTTGTCGCTATAGCCAGTGAAAAAATATATAGCACTTTTTAAATCTAGATTACTCCTCTTTCCATCAGGTACCAAAGTATATGCAACAGAACCAAAAACACGAAAATGTGTTACCTCAAGTTTTATTTCAAACCAAGCTTCCTTAGGGGTGACATCCTACAAAGCTTTGCAAGGACTCCTATTCCAGGGCTATACTGTTGTGTCCATTGTTTCTCTTTAGTTTTTGTACGATACACCCCTACTATGCATCATGCATTGAGCCATCTCCATTATAGTTTGATTACCTCTCTCAACCATCCCATTCTATAGTGGAATGTATGGCGCTATCAACTATCGATGAATTCCTTCCTTGCTACTGTAGTCCTAAAACTGCTTGGAAGTAAATTCACCCCCATTGTCGGATCTTAGGGTATTGATCTGCCGGCTTGTCTAGTTTCCCAACAATGCTTTGAACTTTGCAAATGCGGCAAAACAGTTAGATTTATTTTTCAAGTATTAGACCCACATCTTCCTAGAGAAGTCATATACTAGCAACAAAAAATACCTCACACTGAGGACTTTAGATGATTTCCAGGATGGATCGCAAAGATTTGTAGGCACGAGATCTAAGAGCCCTTTCACACACCAGGCACTTTCAGTTGGAAATGGTTTCTGCTTTTGCTTGCCGGCCAAACACCTTGCACACATCCTATTTTTCTTAGATAATAGGCAAACCAAGAACCATATTTTTTCTTGAGTTTGGCTAAGTATTGAACGTTGATTTTTCCAAATCATCCATGCCGCAAAATGTTGGTATATTCTCCACAACTAATACATGCAAGTTGACTATGGCTGTAGTATCCCTTGTTCAAACTGACCTTGAAATGCTGATTAGAGGCTCAAGGAATATCATCGAACACCTTTCATACAATCTCTTTACTTGCTGTTTCTGTATTTCAGTCTGATTGGTTCTTGCTTGAATAAGTTTTGAACGCTGCAATTAGTGTTTTGAATGCTTCTAACAATGCAAGATGGATTGACAATGTTATAGGAATGATATATTAATTGTTCTTGAACTTCTTCATACATATAGGTGACTGAAATTGACTTGTACAGCTAGTAGACATAATATCAAGCACTTGGCATGAATCCTAAGTGACTTGGAAATGTTTCAAAGAATAGCTACAGACCATTGACATTCAAACAAACAATTCTTATGCAAACTTCATATGCCAATAATCACCTACAGCTGCAAGGTATTTTCACAAGCAATTGTCCCACAAACTGAATATGCAAAAAGATCATCTACAGCCAATGACAGATTGTCAAACAATTGGCATGCATCCTAAAATGATAATCAAATGCATTTGATATAAGCATTACATCTAACAATTATCATGTAACTTATTTCCCCAATGTTGGTAATCTATCTCAACACCATAGAATGAAGAGCCAAGTCTCTTGGCATTACAATGTAATACAGTCCCTAGTGTTTGAGATAAAAATAACAACTACAAACTCATTCGAAATGCCTATATGTAATGTGATTATCATAGGAGAACCTGGTCACATGAAGCACGAATGCTGGAGAAGGTGTAGCGTCAATGAAATAGAACCAAATGTCCTATCCACAAGCCAAATCGAACCCTTAATGGTGCTGCCCCTGTTTCAGACCTGAAGTTGCAGATAATAAGAATATTCACACCTTATTCACCTCCAAATATGCATCAAATATCATTGTCCCATCCTGAGGAAGGGAGTGCCCAAGATTATAGGAGAAATTGATGAGTATTAAACTCCCAATCTGCAAATATGTGAGGTCTAATATGCCAATCGATGGCTGCCAATGTGCCTCTAAAACCCACGATTTTTCCCACAATAAATATGAATATTTTAAGCCACCAAATGCCTTCAAAGTGAACCTCAATAATCTGCTTATTCTTTTCACATTGCTTCAATTACTGTAGCGTTTAGTGTAGCGATCACTGTTCATGTGCACTGTAACATTCATTGTAGCGATCACTGTTCACGTGCAATGTAGCGAGTACTGTAGCGCGACACTATTCACGCCACTATTCATGTCATCAACAATTTTCAGATCTGCAAATGATTAACCTTTGGAACCCTTGTGAAACTTAATGTATTTTCTAATTTAAACACAGATTGGACTCTTGGATGAAGCTCACAATGAAGCAATAATTTGGAAGATATTCCACAACCTCAAAATCGCATTACCAATTGAGAGTCTTCGTTCCCAATAGCTGAAGTAATGGTAGAAACCCTAGCTGGTCTCATCACCAACAATCTCAAAATCAAATATCAATTCTTGGATGATATGAAGCTTGGGTGACCCTCTTAATGTACTTTTTTTCTTCTCATCAAGTAGGCCCATCTAGAAGCTTCCTTATAATATTTTAGTTGCACTTTTAATAATATTAAAATATGACTTTATAAATAATAAATTGAAATGGCCCTCTTTTTATGCCACATGACCCCTCTAGTCATAAAGTGCAAATATAACGTTAAAATATTAATTAATATTAAAGTGACTTTTAATAATAATTAAACATCATAACTTAGGCCAAACACCTTATTTCTCCAAGCCAACTGAGTACCGGAATCGACACTGCTGAAATATCTCATTCAGGCACCCTGCTATAAATAGTAAACCTGACTGAATGAATTAGTATAAATAGTAAGTATGAGAGAAAGAGTCCTAAAACCCTTGCAAAGGCCAACCCTAAAACTTACTGAACTCTGAAGAAGAAATAAACCATCCACTAACTAGGTTTCTGTCACAAAAGACCCTCTAACCATCTGAGTTAGCCTACGAGGGCCAGTGATAGGCTAAACCATCATAAAACAGGATCACGCTAAAAAGGGGACATTACAATGGTAGGGTCAACAAGTTTATACAAGCCATTTTGCCTAATGCCTAGAGCTACTACTCTATCATGTTTTACATTAGACACAATACATTTCTTTCTAGACATTTCACTGAAATGCTAGGATTTTTAGTTAACTGACTAGTAGATAGGAAATTTTTATTCATTCTAGGAACATAACTAACATTTTCGACCATGAATTTTGCAGCATTATTCAAAGTTCAAACAATGCATATATATCTTACTCCTTGTACAACATGTGATCTTCCATCACCTAATTGAAATTGAATAAAAAAAACTTGTTTTTGCATTAGATTTGACATACTAGTGCTTGTGATGTGTGAAATGTTTGGATGCGTTGGAATAAAAAAACTAGCAACTAGTAGGACTTTCTGTAATGTCCCTTTTTGGGGTATTTTAGATAAAAAAGGATTTACCAACAAACCACCACTCAAAATCACTAATTTCTGAATATCAAACCCTAGCCAATACATTATGAAATTCTGTATATTAAATATCCAAACCCTAGGTTCAAAAAAATCTGATTTATGTAGTACCAATTTGAGGGCATCCAAACAATATTTATTCCCTTCAAAAATTATAGGAAAATAATAAATATTACAGCCAACAATATCTATTCCAAAAATCAGAATTTTCCTTCAACAAACAGCTGTAAATTAGAATTAAAATACCAGCTTCAATTGTATATTTTCAGATCACAAATAAGGCTGTGTTATGCCCTTCAAAAAGTTAAATGTAATCCCTAAGGGGGACGCTGCACCTTTAGGGCTGTAGGCAACCCTCAAAACCCCAAAAGCTGCCTTGATGGGGCTTCAAGTTCAAACCTTTCCCCAAATCCAATCGCTGCCCTAGGTCTACTCCACAAGGGTTCGTTGCCCTTAAAACCTGTCCATTCCTTGCCAATTGTCCTCAAACCCTAGTGCCATCCTTCACAAAACAATTCACTGCTGAAGCTGCCCACAGGTAGCTGCAAATTTATCCTCAAGCTAGAAATTCCACTCAAAACCCTAGTCGCCACACATAGGGTGAAATCACAAACCTTCAAATTGATGAAATGCTGCAAATATGATTATTGAAGCTCTATGTAACCCCTGAATTAGGATGCCCTAGTTGAATGTAAGGGATTTCCTCCTTGCTTCAACTTTCATTGAAGGGTTTCGCCTCAATGGATAAGCTAAGCATTTTCGTGCTTTTGCTTACAAATTCAATTATCCAAAAATAGCATACCCTCAATTGAATTCCAAACTCCCTTTATATGCTCACCCTTTAAAGATATAAATGTAGAGTTAAGATCATAAGGTCGGTTCGCTTTTAAATCCCACTTTAAGGTACTTTATGTCCTTTAAGTCACAAAAGGCCCCTCCTTAATGCAAAAATAGAACAACTTAAGTGCATTCTTCACTTTTACCTTTCAAGAAGGTGATATGTGCGTCTTGCTTATTCTCTTTACCATAGCCTAGGGGAAACACTAAGAATTAGGCTAGGGACCATGTCAATGGCTTTTTAGGCCAAAAAGGGGGACATGCCACTTTCATCTAAGCATGATGTCATGAGAGCATGTTCTTCTTCAAAATCTTGTTCAACTTCAACTGTTGTCACATTTGCTTGCACTTTCAACTTTTTGTTATGTGAAAGAGCATACTGTTGCTTCTGGATATCCTTCTTGACATGTCCAACTTTATGAAAATAATAACACTTCCCCTAATATTTGTAAACAAACTAGACCCTTTAGGATTACGTTTACACTTCCCCTTCGACTGAGAAGCAAGTGCACTCTCTGTTTGTCCAAAATTGGACTTATTGATTTGTGTTTCCCTGGATTCTTTTTGCAGCAAGAACTACCCTGATTAAATGTCAGGGTCCGACTTTTTGCCATCAAACGTAGAGTTTCTACAAAAGATTCATAGGAGGGTGTCAAACTATTTAAAACAAGAGACACAGTGTCGTCATCATCCACCAGTTTTGCTAATGGCTTGAAGCTAGTCTCAGAGATCTTTCATCGGAACAAGATGTTTTGACATCCACCCTCATTCATCTTTATAGAGAATAACATATTCTTTAGGTACAAAACTCGACTTTTCTTCAAAGTTTGACATTTATTTTTTAGATTGACCCACAATGCACTTGCCTCAGTGGCATTCTGGACCTTAGGAATGATGTCATTTGACATAGATAACTTCAACAAGAAGGCCTCATGACGTTTGTCATAATCAACAAAGTTTGTAATAGGTCGTGCTTCAGTGCTGAGAATAATTTTATCACAACCACAATATTTTGCAATTGTTAAAATCCTACGACTCCAAACATTGTAATTTTGGCCAGTGAAATTTTGCGTTTCCAACATAGCTAAATGTTGAATATTCGTTGTTTTATACACAATATTTGACCTTTGATTTGGAAATCAATACAACATAAAAAGTACAATTCTAACTTGGAAATCAATGCGACAAAAAAAGTACAGTTCTGACTCAAAAATCAATGTAACATGAAAAGTACAGTTTTGACTTAGAAATCAATGCAATAGGAAAAGTACAAGTCTGACCTAGAAATCAATGCAATAGGGAAAGTACAATTCTGACCTGGAAATTAATGCAAAAATAAATGCGAAGTCTGCATACAACTTGCAAATCTATAAAGTAAAACACACTACAAACTGAAAATCACTTGATCATTTAGATATCAGTTTTGCAAATCACTAGCATTCTTTTGTTATTTTTTGTACTTTGATTACAACCTTGACTATAACTGCAAAAATGTTTGCAGATAACCATCACATTTTGTGCCCTGGTAGCACCAAATTGCGATTGCTGTCACGTATTTATTTTTGTTGTTCGCGTTTTATCTTTTGTTGTTGTTCATGTTTTTTGTTGCATTTGGGTTTGATCCTTTGCCTCTGCACCCTCTACAAGCATTGACAACCTATTACACAAGCATTCACGCCTATCAATGGCATCTTATTTCTGCCTATGCCTTGAAATTGTGATTGCAAAATCAAATCGCAATTTTGATGGTTTTCTTTGCAAATCGTGATCTCCAGTTTGTTCTCTCAGAAAATCTATGCATATTCCATTAAGACTTCTACTTAATCATCACGATTCTTTGCGTAATCCTCACGACTTCTGATCTAGTCCTTTTCATATTCTATGTTCTTTACTTCACACGTACAACAATCATGAAGTGACTCTTTGTTCAAACCTCTTCTTTCTTGCACTACTTGTACCCTTTTCCTAGGGCTTCCTCTAATAACATGCTCCGTTCGTACTTGGCTAGGGCTTCCTTGAATGATTGGCTATGGGACCGGTGTTAGCAAATATGGATGTTGAAAGAATGAAGAGATTACTAGAAGACGCACATTGAAATACATGTGCATCCTTCTTTTATTGTGCAAAATGTAGTTACATACAGTTGGGTAGTTGACAACTAACCATCAGTTAATGAACTAACTATTATGTTAATTAATATATTTAGTTCCCCCCACCTAGGTGTATGTATGCTCAATAGTGATCCGCTAGTATGGATGCACCTTGCTTGACTTTCGATACATGACAATATGCAACCTTGAACCTTGTTTTAGGTGTTTACACTTGGCTTAGGCACAATTCCTATGAGCAGTTTTTAGAGTTGGAAACTTTAAGATACTGCCTCAAGGATGGGATGTATTCCTCAATGTGCAATGCAAATGCCAGATGCTTGCTAGATAGAAACTATATAGGCTTAGGTTTGAAGTGCATAAGTAGGAGACTCTTTTGGTAATTTTCCTCTGTAAACAACATGCAAAATGTGTGGGCCGACCTTAGGGAAGGATTTGAATTTGAAAAATCGCTGTTTGGATACCCTGGGACATTACCGGTGAAAGTAGACGCTACCAGTAATTGGTAATGCCTGACTGTAGCTGACATTGTCTAGGATGGAGAAGACAATGATTTGGAAAATTGTGACAATTTATTGAAGATAATAGAGCAGTCAGGCACAAACCAAGGAGATCCTATATGTGACTGACGACAAATCGGGAAGGCCAAGCCCATAGATAGGTGAATAGCTAAAAGTGAATGTGAGCAAGAGTCAATTGTGTATGCACAAGTCATGTGTGTTAAGGATAAGTCTAAAATTTATATTGTCAAGTGTCTAATACTAAATTGAGTGTCTACACTACCCAAGGATCTCCCCAACATTCCCCTCTTTAGTGAATATAGGGAAAGGGAACACTACATACGAACTGAAACAAACATGTAATTTGGCACATACTTTGATAGATGGGAACACATCAATCAATCCACAAATGAGATTACATCACCAATCTGAGTATGAACTAGGACACACTCACGAGTTCATATCTATGTGAACATACATGTCTTTTTACAAACACACAATGTATGCATGAATAGGGACACACTTTGCTATTTGTGATGATGACCTATATACGTAAATAGGGACACATACATTTGTTTACAATTTATACTCAGTGAAAACACATCATCACTAATCACTCCATATATGTAAATAAGGACACACTTCTGTTTACAATTTATCTTCAGTGAGAACACATCATCACTGAACAAGCATAACATAAATACAAAAAATATAGAGATTGGGTTCTTACTATGTTTCAGTGTGTACCAGCCATCTCATTGAACTTCGTGTTTGTAGGCATTGTACTTGATCATTTCCGCTTGATCACAAACAACACAAATGGTCACCATTGCCATTGGACAACATTATTGGCTTTAGTTTTTTTGGTGTAGCTTTTAAATCATTTGGAGTTGGAGTACATCATTATTGTCATTTGTGATTAACAACTCTTCAGGTATGTAGTCGTTTGGGTGCATTTTGGTTTTGCATTACAACGGACTGCAACCTCTGAGTTAGAGGTGACCTCGACGTTGGGTTGGATTCCCTCCTCCGTTTCCTCCTATCTCCTGCGTTTTCAACTGACTAGTTCAAACTACATGGTGCTTCCATTGTATGTTGCACGTTGAATAAACCCCCCCACTAAACCGACACACATTCCCAGGGACGTCAAGTTTGCCCGATAATGCGTCATTTACAGAGAGTACTAATTCAATTTTGATTACTAGAAAACGACACATGAATGAATTTGCATAAGACTAATACTATCCTAACTAATAGGATATGCCTTTGACTTAGGCTTGGTAACTTGGGCTTAGTAACTATTGACAGACAATTAAAAAACTATAGATCACCACCTATATTAAAATACTATAGACTATGTATTAATGAAATTAAACACACATTATAGACTCTAAAATAAATTGACACTCAACTGACTTCGACATTTCATAAACTGAAACAAACATGCTTTATTGACAGAGACACTATGCTATCAAATGGCCACTTTATATAGACACAAATGACATCTTGTTGTATATAAACCTTCACCACACTAAAAACAACCTATATTCTAAGGGCTTAACAATACATTAATAGACAATAAATCAAACACCTTTTGAGTAAATGAATAATATTAAAAGCATTTGACCTCAACTGAAAGTTAGATTTTGCACGGAGATAGATAGAACGGCAGATCACATGAGGAATGTTAGATTGAAACATAACACGGCACATGGCTGATGTAAATGCTCAGGAAATGATGGCAGGCCATTAATTTTCTGATCTATTTGGGCCACAGAGATGAAAATTGAACCGAAATAACATGTATCAGCACAGCATTCTGGTTGCATGCAATGCACAGGTTTGAATCTGATCCGAACTCATAAAAAATAGAAGCACCACTTCTACGTTTTGCTACAGACACCTCTCAACATCAGCCTTCACAATGCTGCTTAAGCAAATAACAAACAAATAAATGAAATGTATGAGGGAGCTTCTTTTCTTGTCTCACCTTTCTATTTCCTCAGGCGCCTCCTCTTCCTGCTTTATGGCTGTGGTTTTCTTTCCTCTGGCGTGATCTTGTAAAGAAGTTACAATCACCGACTCCAAGATATCTGGCAGCTTCCTTCACATGCAGGCTCACACTTATGTACGCTACACAAGTACTCTTTATAGCTCTGCTCAACTGCTAAACAACACACAGACTTATTTCTGCAAACGTTACTGACAGAAATCTACACACACCTATCTATCCTACAGTTGCGAGAATCAACTCTCACATGTTGTATCCTAGGCACTCCCGTGAGGGCGTCACACCCAGTCCTGCTCTTATACCATATCGGGAAAACTCAAAAATTCTATTTTATTCCACTTGGAGAGCTTCTTTCACAGATGACTGCTTCTACTATTGAGGAGTATCACCTTATCATTCCAAATAACACTTCTATTCTAATGGGGTGAGTTGTTATCAGAACTCTCTCTCTCTCTCTCACACACACACAATCTAATATATTAATATACCTATGTAGTACTAACCACCCTAGGATTTCTCCAACATTGCTCCCATCATAGTTGTGGCATTCCTTGCATCTTTAGCCATGTGATTCTAATTTTTGCACATGCAAGTAAGTTAATATTGGAAAACATTTTTCTAGCTTGCGGAGTGGGTCATCTAGCTTATCTGCTTTCGTTTCACCTCATACAAGCGGATCTTGATCTTAGTTTCAATGCTGATCAAGAAATCTACTATACCTGCAGTCGGTATCTTTGATTGTCTTATTGCCATTTTAGTTTATGTAATCTATTTTTATTCTGTTTGTCTGTTGAATAAAGGTGTTTGGCTTCTTGTTAGATCTCTAAGGATGGCTGTTGCAGAGACACCTTGGGTTTCCAACAAATTCTGCAATAGATGCCATGTTTGATTTGCCCCTTAGTCCAACTGTGTGACACTTCATTCCAACTATTTTGTGAGTCTGGTCTATACTTCTTCCACGGCATCTTGATAGAATCACTATGTAATGCCCCCAAATTGGAACAAAGGCTAAAAACAATAATATCCTTCAAACCCCAATCCAAATGACACAAACTGAATTCTGAAATATAAATCAGCAACTCCACAATTCAGAATTTATTTGCAATTTTCCACCCTTCACACATAAATCGCCCAAACCCTAGGCGACTAGGGTTTTGTGGTGATTTCAGCCCCTAAAACACCTCTAAAAATTATGAAATTTTGTAGGAACGTGGGGAAAATACAAATGATTTATTTTTTTAATCAGATTTGGCAAAAACTGAATTTCTGAATTTAATGGCGAAAATACATCTGAAACTTATAAATTTTATAACTTGCAAGATACTTGAAATTTTTGAGCAAATAATGGCTTGAATTGAAAATAAAAATATGCTCCTTTAATTCAAATAAAAATAAAAAATTTTCAACCACTGAAAGACTCCCAAATGATGCCTCGAAGTTCTGAAAACTTTAGTCTTTCCCTCAAAATTAAGCAGATAATTACTGGATATTTTGTAGGCATGGATTAGCCCCAAAACATGCAAACATACCTCAAAACAATTTGCTCCACTAAGGAAAAATTGCACAAAAATATACAAAACCCTATGAGAGGGTTTCTACCATAAATAAGCCTTTTGAAGATGATTTCTCACACCACCAAGCAAGTTGCCTAAGTGGAAGTCAACAACTTTCCTTCCCAAGCAATTCGTCACACTTGCAAACCCTCCAACAAGTTCGCCCAAGTCTCTCAATCCAAATTGCCACAAGCTGAAATATTAGATGCATATTCAAAATAATCTTCAAAGGGATTGAACACAATTTCCAAATCAATAGGTTGTAGAACATTCAGTAGAACTTGAAGGGTAACATTCTTGAAACGTTTACCTCCAATAACCAAGCTTGACATACTTGATCACCAAAGCCAATAATCATATGTGCATAATCTTCAAATGAATCCTTCTCCTTAAATACCCTCCTCCAAGTGAAGCGCTCCAAAATAGAAAGGGAGGGTTAAACTTAAAAAACAACTTAAGTTTTATAAGCTAAGACCCAAAACTCCCCACTTAAGTGAAATAAACATAAAGTACTTTTTCCTTGAAACATAATACAAAATTAGAATTAAAAGTACCTTTCCTTTGAAATACCTCTTCACAAGTGGTGCACCGAGTTCCTTCTTCTTTCACCTTTAGTTATTGGAACAAAAATAACCAAGGGTCCTCCAAAGCTCTAGAGTAAAAACGGGGCCATTACACACTACTGATTTTCCTCTATCTCTGTCTTGTTGGGTTGTGCTTGATGGTTGGTACCATTTCTTCTACACATGTTTGTATTAAACACAACGCTAACATAAACAAGTTTGGGCTGACAGAATTTGTCCCAAATTATGTCACCACTGCACATGTATGATTCAAACACAAACCCACAAAACACACATGGGAAATGCTTGAGGTTGGGGGTTGACATTTATGTAGCACATTTATGTATCAAACACAGAATTCGTATATACGAGTGCTTTTCGTAACACGGTCCCTCCTTAGCCATATAGATGCTAAACCTAACTTTATCATGCATTCTAATGGCTGGAGTGATGAAAGCAGATCTGAAAATGATTTCAAACTAATAATTAAAGTAGAGGATGATGAAATTTACCTAATGTTGATTCCAAACCCTGGTAGAAGTTTCAACACCATCAGAGAAGTTGTTCTAGGCAAATCAATGGCAAGTCTGCACAATGCGAAAACCTACGGGGTTCTTCATATAAACAGTTGAATTTTCTGAATTTGCAAAATATTTTTATAGCCAGGAGTATTGTTTTTTGTGTACTGGCAGAGTATTTTGCATCTAATGTGATCGGTTTCTCTTTTCAAACATTTGTGCTCTAGGAGCTATTCGAGGGTTACTACTTTTGTCAGGCCCAGAAAGAGAATTATTTTGCAAGAGCTAAACCTCGAAAAGGCCATCCTACGATTTTGAGGTGAAATAAAACAGTTCATGATTCTATGTATTTTGTGGAGTTTTCAGTTTCTTAACAGAGTTTCATTTTGCACAAATTAATTATGCTTCATTGGATTTCTAGTCTGCACGGTCTTTGTATTTAAGACAAATGGCTTGCATTTGATTATTCTCATGAACAGGATGCAGAATCTTGCAAGGGAGTTGGCTGTAGTAATACCAGTGAGCTTCTTTGAGGAGGCAAACAATGCACATTACAATTCAGTTGTGGTAATTGATGCAGATGGAACAGATCTTGGTTTGTACCGGAAATCACATATTCCTGACGGGCCAGGTTTGTAGATGATATAAAAATTCAAAGGCAACTTCTGTCATTTCTATGGATGATATCTTTTGTGGAGTGCTAAGATTACTTCGATTTTATTGCAGGCTATCAAGAAAAATTCTATTTTAATCCAGGTGACACAGGCTTTAAGGTTTGTTGCTGCTATAGATTTCTCCAAATGTATTAAACCAAAATTTCATTTATTGATCCCATCCCTTTTACCTGCATGACATTTCTGACAAGAGCTAGCTGCTTTGGTGATGAGGCTTCCTCTTTTAAACTTTGTAGGTGTTATTAGTAGAAGTTTTATTATTTTGGTTTGGACTGATGAGTAACGTGGTTGTCATTTCTAACTTAGAAAGATGCTTGCAAGCATGAAGTCTTGTTATTGTGGTTCACTTTGATAAGCAATGCAATTATATGGCACTTGTTTTTTGGATATGCAGGTCTTTGAAACCAAGTTTGCCAAAATTGGTGTAGGTAAGACATTACTTTATGCCCGATTGTAGTAATGTTGATGCATTTAAGCTTTTAGGCTCAGATCTGTGAAACGTAAAAGTAAATTTTTTTTTTTTTGATGTATTTGCCGTGGATGCTTCTTTTATTTTTGTCACAATTTGCAAGCATCCCTGTAAATGTTTACATTATGGAACAGGCTGAAATCCAGGTAATTGACACCCTTTTAGCCAGTTGGATGCCACACCGGCAAGCCGTTTGGGTTTTGAAAGCGCACCCTAAAATTATATGAAGAACTTGCAGGTCTTGTTGAAACATAGAAAGGAAAACATTTTAGACTGGATGAGAATTCCTTAGAGTTTTGTACCTTTTTCTGATATAATTTTTTCTTGATGATCCAAACTTGTTTCCAACAACACATCTTCCAGATTTTTCAATTCCTTTGACCTAAATTGTAGATGAAATTTCATGTTTTATAACAGGTTAGGTTAATGTTAGTATAAGATTTAAAGCACTGATAGCTAATGTTCTGGTCTGGTCTAGGTTCTATTCTCAACGAAATCGTGCTGTAACTCAATGTTATATGTGTTGTATTCGACACACCCCACCCTATATTTTTCTTTGAAAAGTGGAGACCCTCTTTGTTTTTAGAGAGTATGAATATTTTATCTAGGTATTTACGTGTTTCTAATGGTTATGACGATTATTATTATTATCTGTAGAAACTCGGTGTTTTGAACATTGAATCACGTTGGGGTACACTTATTACCATCTAAAAGGACTTGGTCAACCTAATCTATTAATGGAAAGTTGGGAAGAATTGCTTTGCATGACATGTATTCAGATTAGCTTATTCCGGAAGGTTTTCGTTCGGCAACTTTAGGTTTTCAAAAACTTTCACTTCGAAAAGTTTCTCTTCGGTCTTTGAAAGCTTTTACTTCAAAAGGTTTCTCTTTGGAAGCTTTGTTTCGGGGACTTTCATTCGGAAGCTTTGTTTCGGGGACTTTCATTCAGAAGCTTTACTTCAGAGGGTTTCTCTTCGGGGACTTTCATTCAAAAGCTTTACTTCAGAAACTTTCTATGCGACTACTTCTACTTGAATCACAATCTTTCCGAAGAGTATTTAGTCGTCGGCAACCATTCGTTCGGAGACTTTGGGACAAATTCTTTCGGAATGAATTTCTCCAAAGAATATTTTGCTTTTCAGGGTCTTTTAAGCCCTAAGGCAAAGTTTGACTTCCCTTGACTAGACCACATAATGACAAATGGCAAAAAGGGAAAGGCAATACCGTGGCACCCCGAATGAGTAGGCATCTTATGTGGCATGCACACTAGGACTGGGTGGTCAAGTTCAAATTGAATGAAGGTGATTAGCTCGTAGACATTGGCAATTAATGACTCATGAACTGGAAATGAATGCAGAAAGCTATAACATTGAGCCCCCAACCAAGTTCATCTCATTCAATTTTCAAGGGCTCGAGTAAACTTAAGCCTTTTGCAATCTCAAAAGCCTTAGTTGTGACCAGAAGGACTTGCAATTCACATAATTCAGTTCAGTGCCCGCCATTTTCGAGAGCTTGAAGCATACCAACATCCATCAAACAACCATGGCTTCTTCATCCAGGGCATACAAGGGACCTTCAGCACCCTCCAGGTTTTCCATCAAGGATTCTATTGAGTATTTAGACAACTTTTGACACAATTGTGTTTGATGGCCGCTATCCCAATTACTCGGCCTTATGAGAAGCTTTAGAGAACATGGATTCGTTTGCATTGGAAGAAGACATCACGGTTGAGGAGAAACAGTTAGTAAAGGACCTGCTCCTATTCAAACGACAAGCCCTTCACTACGCAACTGCTAAGTCAGAAGTTATGCCATGTATAGACTTGCTGTGAGGCCTCTTCTTCAAGGACAAAATAGCAAACGACAGTTACCTCCACTACGTCGACAATAACATGGTCATCACGTACATCTCCGAGGAAGCATTCATGAGGTATTTGAGTCTCCCTATCTCGGATGTTACATTTGATTTGCATACTGTAGTCACCTGGAAGAAGGCCAACAATGTGGAGCAAGCACTAGCAAGGTGGCTTCTCCCAGAGGAGACGATTATTGTAAAGGAACATGTTAAGAATCCCGTCCCTATCATTCGATTCAGGATGGGGATTTGCATAGGCATGGCATCATTGAAGTCACTCTTCGGCCATGCAAGCATCCACTTCTTGCATCTGGAATGGGTTCCCTTGCTAGACCTGCTCAGTACCTCAGAGCGCACCTACGCATTGGGGGAAGTAATTAGTGCTTGCCTACAAAAATAAATTCTACACAAAGATAGGAGGCCATATGGGGGGAACTTTTATATGATGTCTTACCTATTAGATACAGTCATGGGAATGGTGTACAAGCACAATGGAGTTCAATGGAGTCCCAACCCAGATGTTATCAAAAATTGAATATGTGACTTATACTCTTTCGTTCACATATACTCATATGTCATGAACATCGCTAGGATTGCAGAAGATCTCTACCTTTAGGTCTTGATGGCCATTTATGGTCAGCCTTTGGCTAGGATTTCACCCAGCATTGCCAAAACACTTGCCAATGTGGAAGACTATTGGCTCTACCCTGACTACACTGTCATCATGGTTGCTGGCCATAAGGTGGATCCTCTTTAGCTTTCTAAGTTTGTTCTCGACAAGGTAGCAGAACAAGAGATTGCCTTCCAGATATGGAATGGTATAGATGAGGAGCTTACAAAGAATAAGAAAGCTACTTTCCATGGCTCCCATATCACTATGGGGAGGATGCAGTACACCATCAAGAGGCAATTCAGGGAAGCTGGAAATGCGAGGAGAGCATATGCGTTAGCCGCTCTCCCCCATAGGGATTGGGATCCCCATGGTAAAGTCCAACAGAAGATCCACACCCTTGGCCTTTCATATAAACACAAGCCATTTGATCATGATTTTCAGTTTCTAAATGCCAAGGATGAAGTGAAAGAAAAAGTAGTGAAATAGGCTTGACTGAGGACCTATTGAGGGTAATACAAGCTGAACCCTCTCTCACACTCGTTCAAGAAAAATTCAGGATCCCACCACCAGGAGGATGGAGATCTTCTGACTTCTAGAATGGCAGGCCATATCAACAACACAAGAGGGACAAGATCCCCAAGGTCCACTCGTGGCTCAAGATTAACAACAATAACAAGAACAGTTGGTAGGTGAAGCATCACTTACTGAAGGACATGGCCAACATCAAGAGGAAGAGGAAATACCTACCTTTGCATAAGAGGAACAAACTCCTCTATTTCAAGCATCAACTGTTGAACTGAGGAAGGTTAAGCAGGAGCTAGTAGAGGAGCCGACTCAAGGAAAGGACAACACAAGAAGGGAAGAGATCAGGATCATTTGTTTGGATTCATCTGATGAAGAAAAAATGATGGCTTCAACAACCCTAACATCTAGCATGACTACCCTTCCTCTTTCCCAATAGATGACTGCTACACAAGCCAGGAGGACAACACGATGTTATTAGAGGAAACCAAAGGGGGATAGACCTCAGACCCCATCCACAAAAGCACTCAAGGAGACACAACCTTCACTGGAAGGCGAGCCAACCTAAGAGGTGGACGATGAGGAATTACAGCAAGCCAAGGTCTTAAGCTTGCAAGCACTGAAAGCCAAGGTGCCTTTCACCGGCGAGTCATTTGGTAAGGGTCCTCTTTCACAACCCCCTTAGGCCTTTTCCTTTAATGTCATTCACTGTTATTTCTACCATCCATGCTCCAATTGTTTCCACTTTCATTCCTATGCAAGCACTTTTTGTCGGTCTCATTTTCATGCACCCAACTGCTACTCGGCCTATCGCCACTTCAACTTCTTCACCCTCCACTACTGCAGTTTCTATTCCTTCGGTGTCCATCCCTGCAACCATAGCTCTTTCCATCCCAGCCATCAGCTAACCCATCACACAAATTGTTGCTTCCTCTACCTTCTTCAACACCAGTCTCAACAACAACAGTAGTGACAACCAAGAGGGCACCAAGAAAGCAACCAGTCTATGTTGTGCACCCAATGCCACAATTCAGAAACATAGACTGGTCTAAAATAATTTGGCCCTCAATGCCCAAACCTTTTTATGAACCTGAACCCGAGCTTGAAGAGCATGCATAAGTAGAAGCTCAACCATCAGATCCTTCGAAACTCACTCTTCCAGAGAGGGCCAAGGAATTAGGAGCTTCAGCCTCTAAGAGGCCCAATTTGAAGATCACTGAGCTTCCAACGGTAAGCTCATTGTTTGACAAGGCTACAACATCAGTCTAGAGGCTTAGAAAGAGAAAGATTGAGGATAGTTTTGGCAGGGGTTTGATTTTGGAGGAAAAGGAAAAGGTTTATTCCCTTTCAAAGAGGCAGAACAGGAAGAAGGGTAGTCCCCATACATTGAGGACCTCAAGTCCTATATGGAGATCCATATTGAGGCAATATTGGCTATACATGAAGGAATGGAGCTGGCCAGACAAGAGTTGGAAGAAGAGTTAGAAACTCTTAGAGAGCAGCAACAAGTGATACGAGTCCTCCATGGTATAGAACAGGATGTGCAAAATGTAGCACTCATGGTGTATGAGATTTTGGATTCAATTCATTCTTTGAGAGTCAATTTGGCTCCACATGTAAATTCAATAACCAAATTGTTCAAGCTTCTTAGAGAAAATGAGAATAAATTGAATTTTTTGGTATTGTACACCCTAAATTAAGCATTCAACCACCTAGACCTGTGACCCTTTTGGAGGCATCGAATGCATCGAATCTAGCTCTAATTAGAATGCAGGAGGCTTGGGATTGGGTATTCTTTTGAAGCTCTAGTAAACAAGCTGGCTGAACAAGAAAAGCAAGCAGAGCAAATGTTGACCGAGCTTGAATTGACAGTGGTCCGAGACAATAGAGGCAATTGGTAGCTCGAGCTACTTTTGATCAAATAATTCAGCAAGTCTCAGATGGCTTCAAATAGAGTTTGCAAGGATTGAGTTTGGAGGACATTGAAGCCAAGTTGAGCACAATAAGGAAAAAGGCAACAGAGGTAGTTTTCCATGTTGGTTTTCGAGCCACCAAGACAGAACATACAAGACTGATGGGGCAAATAGGCAGGGTGACTAGGCCTCATCTTCTGGACATGAACTTAATTTGCGCACACCATGTTGAGTACAAGTATTACGAAGAGTTGGATGCCAAGAAGAAAGCAACATCAACGCCACCTGCCAGTTCTGCTCCTCAGACCCCACCTACAGTGCCAATAACAACACTGCCGTCAACTACAATCCCTTCTGGCTCAACAACTACATCAATGCCACCTCATAGTTCAACTCCAATTGTAACTCCAGTTCAATCAATGAGTGCATCACCAAGCACAACTCCAGTCACTACGTCCTCAAGCACAAGCACAACTGCAGTTCCAACAACAGTTTTGAGAAATATTAAGCAAGTGCCAATTTAGCCCGAAGATAAAAGGTTATTTTTGTACAATTTTGCATGTAACGGTTACAAGCAAACAATTAAGTCATAGTTGTGTCGATATTGTAATTAACTAAATCATTTTTGTCAGCATGTACATGTTGCATGTTTGAAGTATCTATAAGTTATAACATGTAATTGAGACTTATAATATAGTCTTTTAAGTTGTAATCAAAGTTTTCTAAACTTGGAGGATGAGATGACCTATTCCCCAAGTTCTTTATATACATGTAGAACCCTCTTTTCAAAGGGTCGAAGTTTTGGATGAATATATAGGAAGAGATCAAGAGATTGATTGTCATGCAACTGTGTTTGTTCTTTCTTCTTCCCCATCTGTGTTAAGTTTCTTTGTCTGTATTAATTCAAATTTTTTGAAGTGTGCTAATGCTACGGATGAATCTGATTGTTTTATCAATGAATATTAGTCTTAGATGTGCAACAACAATTGAGGATTGATAGATTTTCATTGATTTAAGTAGCTGGCAAAAGTTGAATTGATAATCCAAGGTGTGTAGAAGTATCTCTTTTGATATAGACTTCTAGGTGTGAGCCATAACTACCCTAGACAACTTCTTGGTCCGAACTGTAACCTCTTAAACAAGGGTGTGCAACAATAACCCTAAAAAGAACAACTTCAGTTGAGATCATTAAGCATCCTATATCTGTTATCTTGGATTGCTAACCGTGCTCGTTCATGAGTGTGCAAACGCTGCAAACAACAAACATTGGTCTTGGAGATCCTTGTCCACCAAAGAAACAACCTTAGAAGTTACTTTTCAAGAACACAAAATCTTCTTTTTTGCCTTGCCCTTCCTTTTTGAGTTTCTTTGAGATCTGCCCACCATGAGTAGTTCTCCACCCATCCAACTCACCTAGTGATTACCCTTTTTATTAGATTCCATGCATCCGTCTACAAACCTTGGTTAAACAACCCACAGGCTCAACCTGCTATTCTATCGCCTGGTTTTAACCGCATACCTGCAACTCATGCCCTAGAGTGGAACCCTATTCCATAGAGATCCCAAAACGTTAGAGGCTACCTCGTTTAAAACTTTCTGAAGTGTGCATAAAACCCACATCCACAATATGGTTCTTCCGGTCAATTCATTGTGTCTAGAGAAAGTATGGTATGCAGTACAAAAAAACTATATAGCTAGAATTATGGATTTGGAATTAGAGTGATATGAAATTAATTGTCATGGTGATATCAGCAATTCTGTGTGCATAAAATGTGGCAAAGACATCTACTATATCATAATGGGATATTCAAGGATAGTATCTATGTGATAGTTAAAGATGGTAGATAGTTTTCTATTTTGCAAGAAAATGCATCTATATTATATTATAAAACAATATAAGTATAGAAGTAGTACACCAAATAGCTGACCAATGACCATACTGGGCTCCTCTCTCAATATATGACAAGAGGGTTAACATATCTGGCTTGGCACTAAACTCAAGATTGTTAAATCTTTCTGTAAAACATATTTTGACAGAAACCTGAGTAGCTAGTTACTCCAGGATAGTTTCTACAAATGAAAGTAAAGAGGGAGTATTGGGAAGCAAATCACAGCCTTAGTCATCAATCAACCACTTTAGTGTTTTCTGTGCCAAGTGCTGTGTATGGAATAAGATCCCACTGAGGTTGAAGTGATGTAAAGCTCGTTGAGACCAAGATCTCAAGGATATCCAGATGGAATGTTATTCCAGGCTGCATTTTTAATACCAAGAGCCTATTTCATGCACTGTTCAGCAAAACAAGTACGCATCAACACTTTAGTCTAGTCTAAAGATGCTACTTATTTATGATCTTGAGGCATGGCTGTATATGGATTGCCATCAGACATGACCCCACACCATTGGGATTGTATGTTGAAGGGTCTTGAAAAAATAATGCCAGCAGGAATGTCTAGAAATCAAAGGTCATCAACCCATCTCCACTAGTTTCAGACATACTTGAGGGCAAGAGAATCAATGCTTTTTAGGTCTTTTCATAACAAAATCGGGGAGTTTACTGTATAACAATTAACTTCATAAATTCATATACATCAAATAGACATGAATTAATATCAAATGAAGCACTAAAGAGCCGAGTGTAAACTGAGTACTCAATTACACATTAACTTGAAGTAGTATATAGAATCGAAAGGTTCAATATTTGTGAGTCTCTTCTAGAAAAAACTTTGTAAAAAATAATTCAGTCTGACATTTTGGGTCTCTTTACAGGATCCATCATCAGGGAAAGGATTGAACTTTTGAATCCAATGCTTGCTCAAATAGATAGAGTTTAGTGTATTTAAATAATGTTGTGGTAAAGTGGAGGTAGGATGAAGACTAATTAGAAAACAGTAGTCTAGATTATTGTAAATAATGAATACCTCAATTAAATTAAAAAAAGTGGCCTTTAGAAGAAAGGCTTTAGGAAAATCAATCAATCTTAAACTAGCTATGAGCACTCAGGATTCTGCGAAAGTTTGTGTATTAGAGGCTTCCAAAACTGACTGAACTTCCAACCATCATCCCTGTTGAGATTGTTAGGACGCTTTTCATTTTCTATTGCTTCTCCAAATTCCATTAACTATGATCTCCATGGCCTGAAATCAGTTGGAAAATCAAACAAGAAGAGTACCAATGCTACTTTTGCTCCATGTTCCTACAGTCTGCTGCCAATCTGTATCTCTCTCTGCCTCTGGCCCTACATCCAGCTGTCTTAAATATTCATCCAAAAGCTATCAAATGTGTATCAGTGATCCAATCTGATTTTGGATCCATAGTAACTTGACTTGTGATGCACCAAAAAATTGGGTAAAATCACACTAGACCCAAAATATATAACATTAAAAACTATTGAGAA
Organism: Torreya grandis; assembly: GCA_037957365.1. Taxonomy (NCBI): domain Eukaryota; kingdom Viridiplantae; phylum Streptophyta; class Pinopsida; order Cupressales; family Taxaceae; genus Torreya; species Torreya grandis. The sequence goes on along the minus strand of JARHVA010002104.1, from coordinate 2,317,897 downwards.
ACAATTTAATAAATTATGCACTAATCCATAAATTATGCACTGATCCATATTTCAGAAATCCATCATTGGAATTTTGGACATCAAACTAATCAAGATATGATGCAAATAAAACAATTTATCTACACTAAACCAATGATCAAATTATCAACTAGTCTTAAATTTCAAAGTATATTGGATTGCTTCTTGTCAATATTATCAACTAAAGTCTGTAAATTGAGAAGATATCGTTTCTTGGAGGGATTTTGCTTGTAATCCTGCTGTTCACCTTCTAGCTCATTGACGTAATATACGATGCATTTCTTCAAAAAATGAAAAATATAGATAATGTATAATGTCAAAAGTACATGGTAGAATTGTAGAATGAATAACTCTTGGATCACTGGATCTAAATTCCGAACTGGGACCGATAATGGTATTCTCATTTTCATTTTCTTCATCTAACTGGTTGAGATCATGTTCTTGAAATGCTCGTATATCAATCTTTGATGCTAGAATCTAATTTTTTTGTTTGATGCCATGCTAATCATTAATCAGTGACACCAATGCCTTTATATCGCTGAAATTGGTTGCTAATAAGCCAAATATTATAATGCATAAACCATAGATTGCATAACCGGTGAGTAACAGCCGGTTACTTGGTTACTCGCCGGGAAAAAGCCCAGGTAGTTAACTGCCACTCAAACTTGCTGCAAAAAAAAATTGCTGGTTTTTTGTTACCCTTGTCGGTTATTGGCAGTTATTCCCGGTTATTGGCAGTGTAGTATGAATTAAATCATGCAATTTAAAAACCCAAAACATCAAACTACCTAAGTAAGATCTAGAGCCATTAGAATCAAATACAACTAGATGAATGAACAATTCAAACTGGCATTCTAATCTTAAAGCTAATTGCTCCAAACCAAGATTAAACGGATGAAAAACAAGAGGATTGGATTGAGATTACCTTAGACTCAGATTTTTGACATTATATTGGCATGATCAAGGATGTTGATGATGGATTCAAGGATTAGATTAGCATGGACTTAGTAGATTTCTTTTTGATTGCCAGTTGACATGGAGATTCTAGTTAGTTTCCATGGAGGAGTGACTTTGTTTATATAAGTCAAGGGAGGGAAAATCAATGCCTCATATTCAATCTTCGGCCATTGGATCAATGGTTGAGGATTTTACAAGGAATTAAAAATTCCTTGGAAGCCTCTAGAATAGACTTTTCTAGATGGGGAAGGTTAAGTTAGAGAGGATTCTAGAATCCTCTTAGGGATAAATTAGGATTAGATAGGGATTAGGTGGGTGATTAGGGACTAGGGGTGCAGGAAAGCCTAGGAATAGGCTTAGTAGGTGGGTAGGTGGGCCTTGGAAATTTTAAATTCCCAAATAATAGATAAAACAGATTAGGATAAAATGGGTTTTAGGAGAATTAATGAAGAAGTGGGGAAGAATAAGGTTAGTAAATGATGAAATGTTGAGGGGGGATATTTAGATAAATGACTAGGATTATGATAAAGGGGATAAATTAGCAGGATTAATTAGAATAATTAAGGCGAGCAGATTTAGGTGCATACAGTCTTTGTTGGTTATTCTCGGTTATTCGACCAGCTCTGACGAATAACCACCAGTTACCCAAAATTGCCCCTTGGCAAGTACTCACCGGTTACGGTTATGCAAACTATGGCATAAACAATAAATCATTTGTCCTTTGCAAGTGGCTGGAGTTCAATGCATGCTAATGCTCAAACCTATTCATGATGCTTGCAACCAGAAGCACTACAGATCTGGCTCAAGACACGAATGATTTTTTTTTGGAGATTAGACTCATGACCTTCAAAGTCCTCTGATGCATCTAGTAGGTCATACATTTGTCATTAATTATTAAGGAGCAGATCAAGATTCAAGAATAAAATACAATTAGTAACTTAAATGCAAAGAAAAGGCACCTGACAAGCAGCTTTCCATATTACAACTTAATGTTCCCTTTATGTTCTTGTACCTTTGGTTTTGTTGATAGATTCTACCGTCTATTCTGGTCCAGAAACCTCTTCTCAATGCATGGGTAAAGGCTATCCTGCACCTCTTCATCTATTGTGAAGGACTCATCATAGAAGAAGGTTGGATTAAATAATACCCAGCTGCATCTAATGGCTTATGAAGTCGATGCTGATGCTTATCATCTATAATAATCCAAAGAGGCTAATCTCCCCCACTATACTGCTTTAATGGGTTCTTTGGCCCTATCCATGGCCACATAAATATATTCTAGGACGGCGTTTCCTTATTTACCATCCTTGAAACTTTAATCAACAGCTTTGAAAATTTTATAAAATTTTAATAACTTCATTTACTTGCTTTTAGAAAGGTTCAGTAATTACCTCTGCAACAACATTTGTACAGTCTATGCTCCTGCTATAGGATAAATCGTGCCATTCTTTTCTCATACTTTATTTCCAAATTATTTTTTTGAACTATGATTTGCAAAGGGATTGTATTCATTGCAACTGGTATATCTGTGGTTGCAGAGTGAATAGGCACTTTAGCTTCTGTATATTGTTTATCAAACTAAGTTCTCATGCATAGATATAAGTAATTTTCATAAACGATTTTCCCGTTCTATATATATTTAACCCATTCTAATTTGAAGCGTTGCCAGTAATAATTAGCATGACGTTGCCCACTCCTGCCCCTAAAACGACTTCCTAAAGAAAACTGTACAATAATGCCCCCCTCATCCCCCTCAACTTTATTTGATGTATCAACGATCTTCATGAATATGGTGCCTCTATGACAAGAACTAAGAAAATTAGTAGCGGTTCTATTCCTTCCATCTGCCCAACTGCTAAACATAATGTGCATCCTAGGAAAAACAATGCTCAGGTCATTAACTTCTTGATTAATAGCAGGCAAAAGTTTAGTTTGAAGCTTTTCATATGTAAGAACTTTGTTCCCATCACCATAGCTTGCCAGAATGGGGATCTGGGAAAATGGAAAAGTACGAGTACAATAAAAGGTATCCCATAGCTTTATAAGCTCACTTGTGAACAAGATTTTTCAATTTTGTACTTTCCAATGTTGGTTAAACATTTGTAGTATTATAAGGAGATCAAAACGTGTTGCTTGCTGGTCCCTGAGAATTCACTTACATATCGTTGATACATGTTTGCAGCTGAATTAACATACTCTGGCATCCACTGATCACCTTATTTGTTCTCTTTATCCCATGCGTGGCTGCAGCTATCTTGTCTTCTATTGTCACATCGCAGAGCACAAAGAAGCATTGAGAGACAGTATGGACAAAATCAAAAGACAGTTTCCTGATGAAGATCTCTGAATAAGCCACTGTAGCAACAAACACAACCATAATTACATAACCAAATCAACCAGAACCTATGATGATTTTGATGGCATTATCTATGCCATATTGAATCTCCCTATACCTTAAGAAGTTATGAACTATAGAAAATGCGTGGGAAAATTAATTATAAGGTTTAACCTTTATTTATTAGCTGTCTTGTCTGATAGCCATATCAAGGCCTTCCACATCTTCAATATTGTAACTCACCAACTTTGGGCTATGAATTTAATTCAACGTGACCCCTTAGTTAGTTAGGAGTTCTACTACCTTGTTAAATGCCTCCTAACATGGATACATTTGATGCCATTAATTTTTTTATTCGTAAGACCTTGGCTTCTCCCCTACTACCTAGGCCCTTTTTATATCCATGGATGAATTTGACCCTTATTTTGGAATAGCTTTCAAATACAGTGGCTTTAATACTCATATTAATTGCAATTTTTAGTTCCACATTTAAAGCTTCTAACACTGCCTGGTTATTTGTTTTCCTTCCAAGATTAACTGCACTGTATGTCTTAACCTTACTGTCTGAATCTTCTAGAATTCTTCTTCAAAAGGGCCCCAATTTCCTTTTGGAAACTCCATCAAAAAGTTTGATCGAACCAGTTAGAAAGGGAATTCTACTTGCCATTTAATTCTGTCTTACAAGCTTTCCCTAGAAGCAGGGAATATCCAAAACGGGCTCTCATGGCATGGTATATGTCCATGCTCAAGGCGACATACACACCAGTGCAGATTGGGCAAGACAAATTGTTTTATATTTATCATCAAAGCAAAACTAAGATGATTCCAAATACGCAATTTTTTTATTGCATTTACTGTTTTCATCACTTTCTTTATGGTATTTTGCAAGTGAATAATGGATGGCTATTTAATAAAAACATGAAAACTTGTTATTTATCAGAGAGAGGCTATTTAACAGAGGAAGGCTGTTTAATAAGGAATTGTTATAAATTTATTTGATTTGTAGCTATTTGCTGGGATCAGTGGTTTCCAGAGGCAGCAAGGGCGATGGTGCTTATGGGGGCAGAGATTTTATTCTATCCAACTGCAATAGGTTCTGAACCTCAGGATTGTGGGCTTGATTCAAGTGAGCACTGGAAGCGAGTTATGCAAGGGCATGCAGGAGCTAACCTTGTAAGTCCGTATAATTTGGAATGTGCAAATGCATTATCCATTAAGAAAGCGACACAGTTAGAGACAACTCTTTTGATATCATGCCAATTCTTAATGTAGAGGTGGCATTTGCAAATTTTTGCTTATAATAAGATCACATCCGTAGAATTCTCACGGGTGTACGGTATACATCCCAATGCCACCATAGGCATTGTGGAAATCTAGGGACCTTAATTGACCTTGGGAACCCACTATACTGTGGTTCTCTTGCATTGTGTACAGCCTTCGTTTCTGAAGTTGTGTATGATTTTCTTTCAATTGATCACATATCAAATAAAATGTAGGCTTCTCATTTGCATTTATTTCATCTAATCCTACCAGAATCATCCAAACACATCCAATACAAAATTCTTTATTTATTACAGGTACCTTTGGTTGCATCAAATCGAATTGGGAAGGAGGTTATTGAAACTGAACATGGACCAAGCTATATAACATTTTATGGCAACTCCTTCATAGCAGGTGTGCTCATTTGGCTTTTAGGATATTATTTTGTTAATTTCTTTGTTTAATGTTTAGTAGAGGGGTTATAATTCTTGAATTTGCGTTGCTATCAACAGGTCCTACTGGGGAAATTCTATCAGCTGCTAATGAGAAGGATGAAGCAGTCTTGATTCATAAATTTGACCTGAATAAGATCAAGATTAAAAGACATAGCTGGGGAGTATTTAGGGATAGGCGACCTGATCTATATAATGTGCTTTTAACATTGGATGGAAGTAGTGTGCAACACTAGTACCTTATTTTGTGATTAAGATTATTGTAACAAGGACATATTAGAAGTCCAATTTCATGTGTCCACGATCTTAATCTCTTAAATATATGTGTTTTCTGAGACCCTTTGTATATAGATATATCTTATATTTTGGAATGTGTTGTTTCTATTCTATTAATTGCAGTTAACTTCCAAGTTTTAATATTTTGCTTCAAATATAAGTAATTGATCTTGCAGTTTATAATTAACAAACCTGGGATGTATAATAGGAAAAAAGTCTTCACGGTAAGTGGGAATATATGTTTTCCCTGTAACAACCCAACTATTTGAAAGCCAAAAGTAAAAACCCGTTGATTGTCGTTGGATTTATTTACAAATGCCTAAACTTCCATGATATTTCCCATTATCCCTCCAATGCAGAAGATCATTTACTTGTTTAGAAGAATGTGGTGCTCAAATATCTAGAGGGAATTTTGTGAAGCCTTGAGAAGTAGTACTGTTTAAAAGTCCCCTTCATTTCCGATTTCTTAGTGCATATTTCGATGGTCCAATCCTCTAATTGTGAAGTTAATCATTAAAATAAGTAAAAGCGTATTGAATTTTCTATAAATTTGTTAATTTTAAGCATGAATCCCTGGTGCTTGCTTCATCTATGCATGATTCTGTAAATCCTCTCCACGATATAGAGCCTGAGGAGCTTGATCTGTCGGGACAGACTTTATGAAAATTGTTTCCACTATGGAGCAGTAACAAACAGTTGAAGAAAAATATAAGAATTTTAAACCCTTATATTTGTCTTCACGAACTCCCAAATCTATGATGAAGAAAGTTTCACTTCAATAACCTGCAACAATTTGGGGAGCGTACAGATATGCCTTCCAGTTTCTTGAGATGCACGAGGGTCAAACTCATTAAGGATTTAATCGGTAAGGGTAAATATAAAAACTGTTCATAATGCATACTGTTTTGTGGAAATAAAGAGTATAGGGTCTGTCCATAAACAGCTATCATTTAAGATGCAGATTCAAAACAGTATCATTTAAGAGACGAAGCTCTTGGCTTCTGACATGATTGCTTTTGCCTCAAAACTATGGAGCCAGCAAGTTGTCTTGTTACTTATGCAAATGCTGCTGCTATTATTTGAGATACCTTCCAGTTCTAAATGGAGTCCTCTTTTGCTGATCCCTAGGGGAGTATGGGTTTATTTAAATTCACACACTCTACACTTCTTTTGTGTTCCATCCAATGTTTATGCTTATTTCTCACCTTTTTGCATGATCAACGCTGGTGGTTGCTTCCTCAGGACCATATTTGACATCCCAGCTTCCATTTGATACACAGCGGTGATTTTAATGCCATACTTCATCCAGATGAGAAGGGTGGTAACTGGTATGCCTTTCCAGAATCAGTTTAGTCAGTCTTTTCCAGATTTTAGTTTCCCTAATCATTTAGCTGATGTTAAGTTTACTGATGGACAGTTCACCAAGATAACTGTAGACATGGTCAAGCTTTCGATAGTTGAGTGTCTAGATCCCTTTAGGTGACAGGCCTTCATGACTCATGGATGTCATATTCACCAGCATTAGCAGGGGCACTTTCTGATTATTGGTAATTAGTTTAACTCTAGATATTGTTCATGATGGCCGACTCAATAATGCTTTTATTAAGTTTGAAGAGATGTGGTTGCACCGTTAGAGAATTAAGGATAGGGTATAATGGTGGATTAGAGTCCCTGTTTTTTTGAAATATTTCACAAATTGAGTTTGGTTGATCCACAAATAGAAGTGTATTTAAGGTGTTTTGAAGCTATGAATGAAAACATTTCGGGGAGAACGTTTTCAAGCTGAGGTCAGCTGGAATCCAGATTGGGAGAATCTGCTACAATGATTCAAGCCCAAGGGCTTCACGTCTACATATGCCCAGCCATTAAAGTATCTAATCTGCTATAATGATTTGAAGGGCTTAACACTTACACATGTCGAGCTATCAAAGTGCCCAGGTATAGCCAATCATCATTAATGTTTGAAGAGCTGTGAATATAAGACCAAGAGCTTACTGGATAATGTGTCCAAGGGAATCTTCCAAGGAAGTGGTCCCACGGAGGTTTGCTGTTGGATTTTTCTCAGCAGGTGCTGCTGAGAGCTTTTAGGAATGACTTTGCATAAAAGGGGTTACATGGACACCTTTAGCCACAGTTGCTCAGGAAAATCAGGGAGGTTTTTACAAAAGCTTTATTTTAAAGGCAGTTCCTTTGAATGAAGGAACCACTTTGAAAATGACACTTGGGAGAAAATGAAGTTAAGCGGATGCTGGAAAAATATAGCCCCACTTACGGAGAGGTCTCATGCTGGGGGCAATTGCTTCTATGATTTTGGGTAGAGCAGTCCCATGCATCATTACAAGTTTAAAAATTGCTTACAAAATATTTCCACCTTACAAGGAGCAGCTATTGTTTAGGAAGAAGGTTTCGAGGGGTGAGAAACAGTAGGGGGCTGAAGATTTGCATGACTGCTATTTTTTTTTGTTGCCAATTGTATGTTTGTATTCAATCAAATTTATTTTATTTTTATTTTTTTCAAATTTTTTTTTATAGCAAAATGCTCATAATTTTCCTCCGCAACATGTATGGCATTAAATTTTAAAAATCATGGGACTGAGAAAAAGACTCCTATAATTTCTCTGTAGTACCCTTTTTAAAATAATTAGTTAGCCCAAACATGGGACCCCTACCTTACTCTGCACCTGCTCAAATCTTCCAACCAAAAATTACTTCTCCAAAATTTCTGCTAAAGATTCAATATTTTCTTGCTGCCGAAATTGTTAGTTTCCATGGGGCCACTTAACCATGAAAATAGGAGTGGTAGCGCTCTGCATGGGACCCTGTTCTAAGCTGATTGGGCCCTGGGAAGCAATCCTTTGTAGCATCAAAAATATTCTTCCACTAATGACAAAGCAAAATATTTCTAGAATCAAAGTCCAAAAGACAATAGTATAGGCGAACAAACTAGTAATATATTAAAGCTTTTAGACTTCCACAATCCGTAATATGAGAACAATTTTAGGGAATAACTGCATATGATTTTTAAGAGAGAACAATTTAGTAATATATTTCTAAGGGAAACCTTTTGAAGAAGTTGATAAGTGTCGGTGTCCAACATGAAAGGAGTAGGCCCTTACACCTGGCCATGTCATTCAATGGCAAAGTGGTCTATCCGCATGGCGTCAGGATCAATTTTCGCTTGAAATGAAATGGTTTAATTATGTCTATGAGATCGAATGGTCTATGGGACTACCGATTACATCATTTTTTTCAACTGCTCAAAGATTCTCGAAACTTGAGGTATCTTCTAGAAGGCTGCTCCGCCTTTTACTCATTGGGGTTAACATTTCCCCCAACTTTTTTATTATTTATTCCTCAAATATATCAACCATGTAGCCAACTTTTAATTTTTCTACATAATTGGCTTGAATGCCTATGTACTGAGGACATTCAAGGATGAAGTGCTCCGTTTTGACTACTTGGTGCAAAAAACATAAACCCTCTCTTTCCATTGTTCTTTAGGAGTCGTCCATCTCCCTGTCTCGCATCAGACCCTGTGAGAGTTGGTTCTCAATTGAGCGATGAAGATATTCTCCCTCCATTTGATTTCAACCCCTATATATGCTTTCTCATTATGTGTGCATGTTGGGTTGAACACTAAGATATAGTGTTGTCTTTTCTTGCTTGTCTCTTTCCTCCACATTATCATTGAATTTTTCATTCATGTAATTTTTTGTCTTTGTTACAATTTGGATATTCAGTTAAGTGGATATCCCGTTTATTCATCCACTTGTGGTTCTACGTCATCCAAGTGTTCTTCCCCTTGTGCAACTCTTCTTCTGTTGCGGTCCTAGGCTATTTGTCTATCTTCATGCTCCCTTTTTTTTCAAGTAAGATAATACCTTAGTCATAGCAATTGCCTCTAAAGGGAAAGTACTTATTTCAGTGATAATGATTTCATATGGGCCAGAGTCCTTAATTCTAAATTTGTTTGTGATTAGACGCTTTTGAATCTTTTCAATTTGTTTCCCATTTCAAACTCGTCATTCCACCAATGCACACCCCACAACGATATAATACCACTATTCATAACTCAATGCCCCTGCATATGTTTTGGAGTGCATAGAAGCTCACCAACATTCCCATAACTTGTGAGGGTAAGGGATGAGTGAACTACATGAAAAAGTAGATGGGGAAACATGACCTATGGTGATTGGACTCATAGGCTATTGTTTGTCTTTGTTGTTTCACATTCTAGTGTTATTGTTGTTGTACTTGCACTACAACTAATCCATGCATATACTTGCACTATGGTGCTTCTAATACAAATAAAGCCATAACTTCCAAAGGAATATGATGAAAGTAGCTTTGTAAGTACTCTCAAGCAGAATGCAACGTTTGGCAGGTCTACTTGTTATGCTGAGAAACATGAATAACTTTTCTCTCTTTAGCACAACTACTGCCATAGGGTGAAAGAATTGTATTCGGGGACTAAGCTTTGAAGTGATTGTTTTCTAGAAGTAATAATCTCTTATGGGAACAACGTGACATCCTTGCTCATATGTATCCTTCCCTTCCAAGAGTGCAATCTATAATTTAAATGAAATGTGATACATTTGTGAAATTGCAGAACCCTACACTTCAAATAAAATATTTCTAGTTAAACCTGTTAGAACATCAAGCAAAAAAATAAAAAATGCACGGGCAATTTTTTTGTTTTTGGTGAAAACTGAACTCCTAGTTGGTCACTCTGTTTGGTTATTGTTTTCCTCACTGTTTAGCTCCAATATTTCCATGAAGGATTACATGAAGTGAAAGGCAACTTGGTGTGCAAGTTGAAGAAGTCATCATATGACCTACAACAATCCCCAAGATAGTGTGAGAGAGATTTTATCGATCAATGTTTCTTAAAAGTGATGGAGATCATTGTGTCTTTCAAATAGAAAGGTGATCACTGCATAACTTGGGTCTTATATGTTGATATTAAATTGATTAGCGATTCCAAGGAATTAGTCAAGAAAACTAAAACTGAAATTTCAAGTGAGTTTGACATAAAATATCTTGGTCCATTGCATTATTGTTTGGGTATGAGGTGAGAAGAGATCACAAAAATAGAACATTGTGCATTAGCTAGAGTATGTTGAAGTCATGCTTAAACTCTTTAGGATTGATAAACGTACATTGGTTAATATTCCATCTCAATCTAGGGTATTTTTGTCCAATGACATTAGTCCTAAGAGTAAGTATGAAGAAGAAAAAATGATAAGAGTGCCTTATTTTAGAGCGATTGAAAAGCTCATGTATGCAATGGGATGCACAAGAGTAGACTTAGCTCATGCAGTGCGAGTTGTAAGTAGGGTTATGGCCAATCTAGGGAAACATCATTAGATAGCTGTCAATATAATTTCAAGATACCTAAAGGGCACCAAGGATTATACTATTTACTAGCATGGAGATGCAAGTAAGAAACTCCAAGTGCATGGGTTTGTTGATTCTAATTTTGGTGGTGATGTGGACTAGGGAAGGTCCACATATGCCTATATTTTTACCTTGTTTGGAGGACTTGTAAGCTGGAGAAGCAAAAGGAAACAAGTGACTGCCCAATCTACTATAAATGCAAAGTACGTTATTGATACAAAAACTTTCAAAGAAGTAGTTTGGCTGCAATGCTTTTGAAGATATTGGTTTCAAACAAGAATTTGTGCCTTTATGGTGTGATAGTTATAGTGTTATTGAATTGACAAAGAATTCCAAGTTCCATTCAAGATCAACACATATTAGGATAAAATACCACCATATCAAAGAAGTGGTAGACTCCGGTGAGGTGATACTACTCAAGGTAAAAACTTGAGACATTGTAGCTAATGCTTTGACCATGGCTTTGGACGAAAGGCAATTTACTTGGGCGTACACACGATAGGTATGCAATACTGTTCAGTGTAATTTCCAAGTGAGATTGTGGTAGCTGTGCCAATTACAATATTTAGTGGTAGTTGAGCTCCTGCAATAATTAGTTATAATTGAGTTGAGTGGATAAGCTTTGTGTTATCCAAGATTGTGGAGACCGATTTGTCTTCTTGGACGTACATGCCACACATCTAGAATAAAAAGTGGTTAAGTGAGGTTTGGTAGCATTTTTTTGGGAGTTATTCATTGTAAATATTTTTTGTTTAATGAATAATGGAGCGGTCACATTCGTGACATAGATTTGAGAAGTATTTTTTTCCTTTAGTTTACTGAGCATTTAGATTCTTATTTTTGTCTTTTAACAATTCCTTAATCAATCATATTCTGTGTCCTCTTTTTAGTAGCAAAAATTCTACCCTTGCTCTATTCTAAGCAACAACTCTGTCTAGTCTTTATCAATTACCTTGTGATTGAACATTTTGAGGAGTCACATATTGCTAAATATTATCTTCATTTAATGGGGAGCACGCCACATGACTCTTTAGATTTTAGAGGAGAGTCACTCCACATTTTGTTTTTATTCTCTTGCTCACAATCAAGCCCATTTAGCTTGCCACTTTGTAAAAACCTTAAACAAGTTTGTGCTTAATGATCTATTCATTGTGGTGATTTGTATGCATTCAAAATTTGCATGGTGAAACAATCCGTAAAAAAATCAATGATGATGCAATGATTTTTGCTAAAAACATGCTCAGCCTTGGTCCTCTTCCTCTACCTAGTCTCTTCCCTCTTTTCTGGTCCTTGTAAACTTCAAAGTTTTCGTTCTTTTGTTTTTGGCATTTAGTTTTAATAATGTTTTAATCATGGTGAAATCATTGCAAAAATTATGTAATCATCATGATGGTTGTGCAAACTACCCTGGCGATTTGTAAAAATACCATGATGGTTTTATAAACTGCCACAATTGTTTTGGAACCGCCACTTGCATATAGTGGTAGTTTCGTAACCGTTGAAAGCAAAAAAAAAAAAAATAGTTTGTCAAGATTTGATTTTTCATGCATTTTCAAAATTTTGGTTGCGTTTTGATTGTTTTCTCTTTAGTTCGCCTTCTTGATTGCCCAATACACCTTTAGTCTTGATTATGTCAATCTCAACCACCTCCAAGTTAACTCAAACAAACTTCTAGTCAAGTTTTACTTAACTCCAAGTCACAAGTATGTCACTTTTATTTGAATTTTGGATTTGAAAATTGCATTAGAGATTGGATTTTCCAGTTTCATAGAGCCATAGTCTACCTTCTTCAGTTTTGAATGATTTATTCCAAGCTTCACCATAGTTTTCCGGTCATTTTTTCACAAGTTAGAGAAGGGAGCTCATGAGTTTGCAACCAATACCTTGCTATTCATGATCAACCAACCACAATTCAATGATTTTATTCTTCTAGATTGTGTTTGTGCTTCTATTTTATTTGCATTCCCTCTTGTTGGAGAGTTCCAAGGTTACCATTGAGCAACATTAAAGAATTAGCTATTTGAGGATTCAATATTTTCATCTACTACTACTCCTTTACTTGATCTTATCCTTCGTTAGGTTGGAGGATTCATTTTATTTTGTCTTTAATTTATTAGATTAGTTTTCTTATTTATTAGAATAGTTTTGCATTTGAAAAGATTTATTTAAAACAATCTGAAAAAGAAAGAAATCATCTCCTCTCTTCCTTCTTGCATTACAAAAGTAGTTTAATTATCTTAGTTGCATTCATTCGTTACAAATCTCAAAGAACAATAGTTTTTCTCATTAGACCTAGGATAAATAGGTGAATCTTACAATCAGTCATAAACAAACAAAAATATTTCATTTTCAATTTTCATAGTACATATTGTCATACACAAACAAAACCAACAAACTTGAATACACAAAAACAAGAGAACTATAAAGAAAGTTTGCATCTAAAATTAGTTTGCTTCCTTGCATGATAAAGAACGTCATTTTAACTTAGAAATCATAATTGTATATTTGCATTCATCGAACAACATATCACTTTAGTTGCGTACAAAACAACCAAAAACTTAAAATAATTTGCATACTAACTTGCATAGACGAAGTAGGTCTTGAAAATTTAGAATTTGCATTGCAAATTAAAAACACTGAATTTATCTCTATTTTGTATACTCAACATTCAAATTGCATATTAGCCTTTTCATCTCATTTGCATTGAAAAGACAAAAACAAAATCATTCATTTTAGTGTATATAGGTGAAACTCTACATTCACAAAAACAAGGAAAACATCAAAAAAATTAGTAGCCACATTATTTGTTTAATTGCCCAATTTTAATTAGCATTGCATTCATAAAATATCAAAAAAGAACCAAAAAAAGAGAGCTTTCATTTCCTTTATTTCCGAACATTTTGATTTCGACAAAAAACATAGGTTTTTGTCATTTGCAAAGCCTTGTTGAAAATTCAAAATAAGCCCAAATAAAAAACCTTGTCAAAATGAACATAAGTGCAAGCCTTGCTTTCAACTTTCTAACCAGCGAGTATAAATCCCACAAATTGAATTAAAACAACAAAACAAACTTCAACCTCCAAACAAAGTTACCCAATCCTCAGATGATGTTTTCCAATCCTCAGATGATGTTTCCCAAACAAGCCAAGCTCCACAAAGTAGGAACTTTTCCTAGAATACCCACTTTTGTGCTAACAAAAAACATCTAGTGTGATATTAACTTAGAACTTAGCATAGAATTTTTTTGGTCCACTCCTCTCCCAAATGTCATAATTAGTTAACTTAATGCTCTTGACGAGTAAAATTGCCCAATAGAGGCTCCAATAGTGTGACCCATCTACATCCTAGTATGCCAAGCCAAAATCCTGTAGATATGAGCCTCCCCCTTTCCCTTCTTTATCCTCGAGTCTAGCCTCATCCTATTTCATTCACTTTGTAGTGACATTGATCAGCCATAAGCAACCTGATAGAGCCAATCAAATCCCAAGCGTTCTTCAACCCAACTTTGCTTAGTTTCCTGAGCCTAGTATCTATCAAGAAGTCTGTTACTTTGTTCTTGTCCATACCGAGCATTTATAGAACTCTATCACTTCCCAATTCACCACTTTAAATGAGAATTACTACTATGTACTTAGGGATATGATATACGAATGCATATGGGTTGATGGAGATGCTAACATATAACATGCATCCCCTTTAGTTAGTAATATGGGTCCAATATATTAGGATAAATGAGTAACTTGTAGAATTAGTGCATTAGGTAATGGTTGACCTACATTGGGATTAAGAGGTTACCCATCCATTGTTAGTTATATATAGGTTTATATAAAGGAGGTGAATATCATTGTGAATCAATCAAGTGTGGAGTATTCTATTTGGTAGAGGAATATTGGAGGTTATCCCCTCGAAGAGACATTGTGAAGTTATTCCTTCTTAAAGGAATATTGTATGGTGTCACCCTACCAAAAGGGTAATTATTCTATTTCTGCCTATATTGAGTATTTGGGCATCTTAGCCCACCAATATCTATTATGTTGTGTTGACCTACATTATGTTATTCATTCTTTCCAATTATTATAAGTGTGGATCATACCAAGTGGTGTTAGAGCATCGGTTTAGGTAATATTGTGGGCAAAACCCTAATTTTTGAGAATCGCTTATATCTTGCAATCTATTATGAAATTTTCTACAATTTTTTTCTATTATTGAAGAATATTTCAAGGAAGTCACATTAAAAAAATCGAGGTTTTATGGTCAGTTTTAAGGGAATTATTGATATTTTATGGTTTGAAATAAATTCATCATATCTATCAAAATTTCAATAAAATTTTAGTGAAAATTTTAATGATTGAGTATCAATAGATAAGGGATCTATATTAAATTTTTTAGAAATTTTGGGCACGGTTTATGGTAGTTATTGTGATTTTAATATTTTTCATAGATTCACTCTATAGGTCAATTTTTTTGGTTTTTCACAAAATTTTCACTAAAGTTGAAATATCATACATGAAAGATACAGTAAAATTTTTGGAATGTTTGGATCAATTTCACATGAGTTGTTGAAATTTTAGGGTTTTTTCATTAACCCTATTTTTTTGTGGATCACGAAGTTAATTTTTTTTAATGGAGAAGAGGCTATTGATGTTAGAGAATGGTGGATCCTTTTAAAGAATAATTATTATGATATAATAACATGGTAAGATACTTTTTTCATATCATTTCAGGGGTCCAACACAACTCTAGTGGGTTCAACTGGGAGTCAAAAGATGGAAGTTTTCATAGGAAGTAATGGAACAACTATTGTATAAAAGAAAAAGAAAATATATGGGGTAGAAGAGACTATGATGATAACTAATAAGGGAGTCCATATGAAGAACAAGAAGAATACAAAGAGGATGAACATAATGATGATGATGAGGGAGCTATAGATGATTCAAGAGGAAAGGTTGAGGATCATGATGTGGAAAAAGAGGAAGAAAATAATTTTGATGATGGAAATGAGAAAGAGCATGCATGTGATTATGAAGAATAAGAAACATATCATAATAATGATGATGAAGAGGCTAAATATGGTGCATAAAGAGAGGTAGAGGATCTCGAAGAGGAAGAAGAAGGATTGGATGATAAGGGTTCAAATAATTGGGCTATAAAGAAATCATAGTCAATTTTTTAATTTCATAGATGCATTAAAAAGAAGAAGGTAATTGTGTCCATAAATCATATCAACAAATATAACTTCATCAACATGGATGTGGCCCAAAATCTACAGGTCCAAGAAAATAATATCAAAAAGCTCAAGTAGATGGTAAGAATATTCCAATTTTTGAAGATTTGAAGCTCACTATGGACAAATATGTTTTGCCTTCTAATTTTATGCTTTAGATATAGATGGTGTGGATATGGTTCTTGGATATCCATGGTTGTAAACTTTAGGAATAATTAGTATTAATGTTCAGAATAAGTTCATGAAGTTTTGGTATAGAAAAAAGAAAGCCATTTTACAGGATATCATAGTTGGAAAGGCACAAATAATAGTCAAGGTAGAGCATGAGGATGAGATTGAAGCAAGCAACAAAGAGCATGAAGAATATTTAGATGATGACATAAATGAAGAAATAATACAAGCATAAAAAACACTTCATCTACTCAAGAGACAAAGGAACCACCAAAGGAAAAAGGTGGAAGAGGTAAAAGAAAAGATGGATAAGGTCAAAGTATCAAAATTTTTTGAGGTATATAGACACCCACATCATCATGAGAGGAAACAATCATAGAGCCATGAGAGAGAGTGTCATAACAACAATCACTTTGGCTATACAATAAATTAGAGTACTAATCACTATGGCTATGCATGGAAGCCAAAAAAGAACTACTATGGTCATGTATGGAATTAGAGTAGCCTAACGACATATGGAACATGGAATCAATGGGAAAATCACAATGACTATGCATGGAAGAATAACTACTATGGTCATGCATAGAATTTAATAAAGTAATGTAATAAAATATGATACATGGAATCAAAGGAAGAATAATTATGCATGGGCACCAAGGCAGTACATTTATGATCATGAATGGAATCAGAGTAGCATAATTAAATTTGGAAACAAGGTTGGAGAGCTATCAACTACCAAGATCACATACAAATGGTTAGATGATCAAGATTGGAGACAAGCCTGCAATGAGTTGAAGCACACTCATTATTTGGTTTTTCTTATGTTTCAAGGACAAAACATGTCAAGAAGGGATGGAATATTATGTACCTAGGGATATGATATATTAATATATATAGGTTGATGGAGATGTCGACATATGGCACACATCCCCATTGGTTAGTTAAATGGGTCAAATATATTAAGATAAATGAGTAACTTGTGGAATTAGTGCATTAGATAATGATCGACCTACATTGAGATTAGGAGGTTACCGATCCACTGTTAGTTATGTATAGGTTTGTATAAAGGAGGTAAATATCATTGTGAATCAATAAAGTGTGGAGTCTTCTATTTGGTATAAGGATATTGGAGGTTTTCCCCTCCAAGAGACATTATAGAGTTATTCTTTCGTAAAGGAGTATTATATGGTGTTGCCCTATCATAAGGATATTATTCTATTTATGCATATATTGAATATTTGAACATTTTAGGCCACTAATATCTATTATGTTGTGTTGATATACATTATATTATTAATTATTTCTAATTATTATAAGTGTGGATCATACCAAGTACGATGTAGGTGAGCTAATTTTTTATTTCCAGAGTATCCTTTGCCACATGTTACTCAAAAACCTTGTTTTTATACCTCAAACTAACTAACCACGCCTTCTAGCCCTTCCCATTCAAATCCTTCAACCACATCAACCCAACCAATTAAATTATTATACCACTCATCCCATTATCCTTTCATCGACTGTCTCGGCCAAACTTTGAGAAATTGAGTACATAAAAGTTAATGCATTGATTTCCATGTGTACAAGCTCTTAGCACTTTCATTTATTAACTTGGTGTTTTATCATTAAGTAGTATAACATTTTTTGGGAATTCATGAGAATGAATGGTCAACTTAACACATTACATCTAGTTGACACTCATAGGGGTGAAGCATTAGGAAAATTTGAAGTTCATCTATCCTAATACTAATTCAACTCCAATGTGCTTAACCATGGAATTTATACCACAATTAGACCCTATTTACTTGCTACCTCATTTACAAAACCTTCAACTAGTGTTTTGTCTTATGAACCATTTATTATGGAGCTTCGTATCTTTTTGATTTATACATTTGGTGTCTTTGTAGTGTATTGGTATGCAATTTTTTTTGAAGAAGTCTTGATGTTTCACCCTTATGAACATCACATAGATATAATGAATGTCAAGTGGGCCATTAATGTTCATAAGAGGAATATATACAAAATAGAATCAAGTAGATCATTCACACTCATAAAAATTCATAGATTTAATGCATACCATGTATGATTGGAGGGATGGGTTCTTGGGAACTACCTACTCATAAAATATGGACCAAGAAAATTGACTCAAAATTAATGCACTTGATTCAAAAAAAGGAAAGAAAAAAATATATTAAGTTACATGTGAATTTTTAATATATAGTTTTAAAATAATTCCAATTTGGAGTACTTCCTATGCTTAATCGAATAACAATTAAACTTTATAAATATGTGATTTAAAATAAAAATAAATGATTTGAAAATAAAATTAAAAAAGTTATTTTGAATAATAAAACTATTAAATAATGAAAATAGAGTACTTCTAATACCTAATCGAATAATAATAAGAATATTAAATATAATATGACAATTACATGGATAATATAACTTAAATAAGTGTATTATATAATTATGATTTTTTAGTTAGATTGTTTATAAGATTTATAGAAGTTTATTGCTTACTATTTTTTTAATATTAATTTAAGGTGTAATGTACAAATTTATATTGAACTAAATATTGGTATAAAGTAGATAAGTATTAAGATGCTACCTTTAAGACATGGCAAATAACAAGTAGTTATATAAAATGGTAAGAGATTCTAAAAACAAAAGATAACACTTTAATTTTTATAAATCTATAGAATAATTTAATTAAAAATATATTTTAATTTCAAAATATCTTACATTTATTTTTTTATATTTTATATACAAATATCACTTTATAGTTATTTTTTAAACTTAGAATCATCATTTCTAAAACTCTTAATAAATGCTCAATCTTATTTTAATAATTTATTTATGTGTTAATGATGATATAACATTTTTAGATGTTTATATGATACTATTATATACTCTAGAGGAATTATATTCTAAAGGGCACTTGGGTTGAATGGATTGTTACTTTAGTTTTTTCCAAAATTTTAGAATAATAAAGAGGAATCCATACAAACATATAAATATAGATGTCTTTAAACTAATTAAAAAAATCATAGATTACACATCATGATAAATGATATTAAAATGCAACACACTTAATATGGATTGACAACACGACATAGTTGGGTATGTGTGTCAATCAAATTGTTCCTACAACAAGATAAGTACAATATTCAGTATAACTTTCAATTAAAAAAAATCACTATAATTTATAGAATTCTCTTCACTGCTCCTCATTAATGATTACATTTAACCTTCCAACTCAAGATCCAACATTAAAAATTATAACAATAGTGAGTAAACCATAAATAAGAACAATAGGCTTGACGAACTATTAACTAGAAACTGTATTAAGGATGCGCAATCAAAATGCTGATAGAGGTAAAGAAAATGAAATATTATAATAACGCTAAAATGTGTATATAAAAATGAAGACGATTTTAATATAAATAAAAAAGTGAATCAATCAAGGAAGATGAATTTGTGACATGAAATGCAGCCTTTGCTCTTCTTTTTTCTGATCTAAATGTACACACTAGATTGCATTCTTGCATATCTTTTAAAAGAGAAGAGGAAAGATGCATATAAGGAATGAGAAATGTTGGAAATATTATCATTGAGGTCAAAAGGTAATTGTGAATCTGATTAATGACAAAGTATTTTGATAAAATAATTAAATTAAATAAAGAATATTTAATTTAATTAAGGCAATTAAATGTGCAAATAACGGTCATATCTTTGTGTGGAATTAAAGACAAATTAACTATGTTTAAAAGGGCTTAAAGAAGTAATTATGGAAAAGCTTTCAAGGCATTTTTAAAGGCTAAAATGGTCCCCAACCTTGGCTGACCTACTAAAAGACTATGGGACTAATTTCTAAGAAGTCATCCCACCTTTGGGAGAAGTTGTGACTGTTGGGAGGAGTTGTGACCATTGAAGAGTCACAAATTAATTTATGGCTTTCTGTGGGATTTAAAAAGTTGCATAACGAGTGGCAAAATGAGTAGATATGAAAGTGGAAGTTAATAAAGAAGAGAAGAAATATTTAAAGCATAAATTGTTAGAATATTGAAAGAAATATTAGCAAGTATAAGGCAAAGCGTAGCAACGGAAATACTCAAGTATAGATTGGATATAAAGGAGAAAAATTAGTGTTCTATCATTAGTTGTGTTAGCAACAAATCAGAGATAGAAGAGTGTTTCTTATAAGAAGGTTGGTGCCTTCGTGTTGAAGACATTGGTGTCTCTTACTAAGTTGGTGCTCCTGTAGGTTGGTGCCTACAAAATTATAATTAGAATTGGTGCTCTAGTAGGTTGGTGCCTACAAATATTTATATTGAAAAAAATTTCTCTGTGGTTTTCTTTCGAAAGGGTTTCCATGTATATTTGGTGTCAATTTGTATTATGTTATCTTGTGTTGTGATTTGATTACTTTGAATATCTTAATTGGAATAAATTAAGTGTTAAAAAAGAAAATAATATGCAATACTGATTCACCTCCTCTTAGTTTTAGCCTATGCTCAACAATTGGTATCAGAGTGGGTTCCTTCAGATATAGCTTAGTTGATAGAAGGTAGTTTGTATAAGCACACATGGATAGATCACAAGTTCATGATGAATTTTACACTAACAAGGCACTGTTGTTTGATGGCACAAATTATGCCTTCTAGAGCATTAGATTGAAGACATATCTAATGGCTCTTGGGTTCGATATTTGACAAGTAGTTGTAATTGAGTACCAAACACTAAAAACACCACCAATAGATGCTACTAAAAAGAAGGATAGTGAGAATAATGCTAAAGTAATGAATACCATCCTATACGGCCTTTCAAAATTTGAATTCATAAAAGTCATGCAAATTGATTATGTGAAAGAGATTTTGAAAAAAATTAAAAATATCTATGAGGGTGATAGCAAGGTAAGACAAACAAAACTCCAAACTCATAGGAGTCAATTTGAGAGTTTAAGGATGAAGGAAGAAGAAAACATTGTAAGATATCTGCTCTAGGTTGATGAAATAGTCAATGTTATTCGAGGACTTGGAGAAACTATGGAAGAGTCTACAATTATCCAAAAGGTGATGAGGTCCTTACCATTAGGATTTGATGTGAAAGTATTTGCTATTGAAGAAATGAAAGATCTAGATAAATTAAAGATGGATAAGCTACACAGAATCCTCACAACATATGAAATGAGGATTGAACCCGAAAGACCATCAAAAAGAGAAGTAACGTTCAAAGCATCAAAGAAGGAGAATTTCAAGGAACCTGAGCCAAGTGATAGCTCAAGTAGTGAAGAATATGAAAAGGAGGTTCTATTCATTTGAAATCCGAAGAAAGGTTTAGGCAAATATAAAGGTAAGTTACCATTCAAATGTTTTAATTATGGTAAGATTGGTCATTTTGCAATAAAGTACCTAGATAAAGACAATAGTGATGAAGAGGAGAGCAAACCAAAATTTAAGAATGGATTCAAGAAAAATAAAGAAAAGAAGAGATTTGAGAAGCAAAAGAAAAGCTTATACTCTAGGAGGAACTATAGCTAGACGAAAGCAGAGTCAGTGATTCTGAAAATGATGATGAGGAAATATTTTTCATGGCCATAGAAGATAATGCTTCGACAAGTAGAAACAACTTGGAGGAAGAAGAAGATAAAGGTGAGGTAAATCTTGAAGAAGAGCTTATTTGTGCCTTAGGAGAGATATAAGGTCTTAAGAAAAAGAACATGAAACTAAAGCTTTAGATTTATAAATATGAATAAGAGAGTTAGGACTCAGAACCCAGAATTTCACAAGGTCTTGAGGAATCAAAGAAGATAATTGTTGATCTAAAAGTCCAAATCAAAGAGGAAAATAAAATTGAAGAATATCTAATGAATCAGATAAAGAGTAAAGGAGAATACTATGAAAGGTATGAATATGAGATTGATTTTTTGAAAAGGGATCTAGAAAAAACAAATACTAAAATAATAAGTGACTTGAAATCTAATAAAAGCACCTAATTTTTGACTAAGATTATAGAGAGTCAAAGATCAAAATTCAATAAGTCAAGCATTGGGTATGAGAAGGAAAAATAGAAGGCTAAGAGCTATGCTGAAACTCTTAAGGAACTTGTGAAAAATGAGACCAAGAAGGAAGAAGCCCATAATACAAAAACCAACTCTATCAAAAAGGAAAGCAAAGGAAAACAAAACTTCAATAGACCACTTGCTCTAAGATATACCAATAAAACTAAGTTTGGTAATTATTATGATGGATATTGTTATTATTACAATCATTTTGGTCATAAGAAATTAGATTGTAGAAAGAGAGCCAAGGATATTGAAGTCAGGAGCAAAAATAAGGAACCTATGGAGCTTCGAACATAAGCCACAATTCATTTTCTCCCCTATCAAACTTTAATGAAGAGGCTATAGTCTATTACAAGTGAAACAACTATGGACATATAACATGCTATTGTAGAAGTGTGTTCGAATCTGTGAGATAGGATCAAAAGTTCAAGGATCTAGTGATAAAGAAAATGGAACCAACAAAGACCTTGAAGAAGAAGCAAAAAGACAACGAGAAAAATAATGAAGAAGCCATGATCATTCAAACAACATTCCATGCTAGAGATGAAGGAAAATAATGGTTTACTGATAGTGAATGTTTAAGACACGACTGGAGATAAAAGAAAGTTTATCTCATTGAAAAAAGTTAATGATGGCATGGTGAAGTTCAAAGACAACACTACAACCAAAATAATAGGAAAAGGTATGATTAGTCTTGATAATGAAAGAACCAAAATAGAGACTGTGTTATATGTGGAAGGATTAAAGCATAATATTCTAAGTGTGAGCCAAATGTGTGATCAAGGACACACACTCAAGTTCTTTACTAAAGGTTTCAAAATAAAAAAAAGAGACACATGAGAGCTAATTGGAGATGCTCACAGGACAACAAATAATCTATACATGCTTTCATAAGTCAAAAGAGAGAAGTGTTGTCTGAGTCAAGTTGAAGAGAGTTGGCTATGATGTAGAAGAATGGGCCATATAAATTTTGATAACCTTGTGAATATCAACAAGAAGCAAGCTGTAAGGGACATTTCAAAGATAACAAAGCCATCAAACATGCTTGGTAAGCAATGACATCATGGGAAGTAGACCAGGATAAGATTTAGAATGAATGAATATTCCACCATGAAGAAATTAGAGCTAATTTATATAGATCTATGTGGACCCACCAAAATGTAAAGTATATAATGTGAGAGTTATTTTATGCTATTAATTGATGACTACACTAGAATGACATGGGTTTCATTTCTGAAAGAAAAGTCTGAGGCCTTTAGAAAATTCAAAGTGTTTAAAGCGTTAGTTGAAAATGAAATTGATTTAAGGATAAAATGCTTAAGGTCAAATAAAGGAGGTGAGTTCATGTCAAATGAATTCATTGAGTATTGTGAAGACCATGGGATAAAAAGACATTATTCAGCTACAAGAACCCCACAACAAAATGTGGTAGTAGAATGAAAGAATGTGATTGTCCAAGAAATGGCTAGGACAATGCTAAAAAAATCCAAGTTATCAGATAAATATTAGAGAGAAGCAGCCCACACAACTGTATACATCCTAAATAGAGGGCATATTAGAGTCAACAATGATAAGAGCCCATATAAGTTATGGATGTGAAGACTAGATTTTGTCAAATATTTTAAAGTATCTGGAAGTAAGTGATTTATTAAGAAGACTGAAGATGATTTGGGGAAATTTGACTCAAGAGTTGATGAAGGAAATTTTTAAGGATATTCCACCAAAATAAGGCCTACAAATGCTACAACAAGAGAACACAAACTATTGTAGAAAGTGCAAGTGTCAGAGTAGATTAAACTGGAACTCAAAAGGCAAGTGATCCATTAAATGAACTAGATATCATTGAAGAAGAAAATGTTGAAGTAGAGAAGTTGGATGAAGATAAAACAAGACACCAAAGAACCATATTGTTTCATTTAGAAGAACCTTTCCAAAATCCAAATCATTGGAAATATAGATGTTGGAGTATAGACCAGAAGAAGGATTGCAAGAAATTCTAAACAAATGAATTTTTCTTTGTTATCTAAAATATAGCTTAATAATTTTTTAAAAGCAAGCCATGATGAACATTGGGTAAAAGTAATGGAAGAAGAGCTAAACCAAATTGAGAAGAATGAGATGTGGGATATGGTGCCTAGATCAAAGGATCAAAACCAAATGGGTATAAAGGAATAAACTAAATTAGGATGGTCAAGTGATGTGAAATAAGGCTCGATTGGTATGCAAAGGATATGCTCAAATTGAAGGTATTGACTTTGAAGAAACCTTCACTACTGTGGTAAGATAAAAGGCAATTATAATGTTTCTTACCTATATTGTATTTAATAAATTTAAAGTATATAAAATTGATGTAAACTATACCTTTCTTAATAGTAAATTAGAAGAGGAAGTGTAAATCGAGTAGCCAAAAGGATTCCTCCTATCAGAAGATAGCAAATATGTATGTAAATTGAAGAAAGCTTTGTATGGATTGAAACAAGCCCTTAGAGCTTGGTACTGAAGACTTGATAAGTACCTAGAAGACTAGGGATTCAAGAGATGATTTGACAATAGTAATTTTTACATCAAAATTGAAGGCGAGCATTAGCTAATTTTTGTAGTTAATGTTGATGATATAATATTTAGAGGAGATAGTGAGAAGCTATCGAAAGGATTTATCAAAGACATGCAAAAGGAATTTGACATGTACATACTTGGTGATCTATAATTTTTTCTTATATTGTAAATATCTCAGTCTAATAAAGGAATATTCATCTCCCAGACCAAGTATTCTAAAGAAATGTTGAAGAAAATTGGAATGAAAAACTGTGCACCGGTTGGCATGCCTATGGCTACAAGAAACAAGTTGAGTAAGGATGATGAATCACCAAATATAAATTAGTCCCTCTACAGATTAATGATTGGTAGTCTTTTATACATAATGACTTCTAAGTCGGATATCATACAAGTAGTGGGTATGGTAGCACACTATCAGATAACTTATAAAGAAACACATGTGCAAGCGGTGAAGCAAATATTCAAATATCTAAAGGGGACCCTAGACTATGGATTATGGTATCCTACAGGGAAGGATTTCAAATTGGTAGCATATAAAGACTCAGATTGGGTAGGATGCCTAGATGATAGAAAAAACACAAGTGCATGAACATTTTTTCTTGGAGATAGCCTAGTGTCTTGGCTAAGTAAGAAGCAAAATTTATTTTCCTTATCCAAAGTAGAGGCAGAGTACATAAAAATAGTATTGTGTTAAACTCAGATTCTTTAGATGAAGTAGACCCTTAAAGACATCAAGGTAGAATATGATCATCCAATTTCAATATAATGTGACAATACTAATGCTATCAACATCTCAAATAAATAAAGATCAAGTAAACTGGAACTCTTTCCCACCCTGTAGGGCCCTCTGAGTGTGACTGCTACTGAGTGCTTCTTGATCCAATGGAGGCTATTGCCTTTGGCAGTGCCTCTGGGGACCTAAATTTGATAGAGGACGTTCCCTCAAATGGATGGAAGAAAGTGTTAATGGGGGAAAAGATGTGTTCTACTAAAAACATGTCGAGTCTTGTCAAAAAAGATTCCACTGAGGGTATAACCCTGACTATCTCGAATGATCTGGTTGAGGAAATCATAGTGACCATGGATCTTGCATTGATAGGTAAGTTTTTCTCCTTCCATCCTAATATTGAGATGGTTAGAAAAGGGGTGATTTATCGATGGAGAACTAAAGGTAGTGTTTCGATCACTTCTATGACAAGAGGCTTGTTCCTATTTAGATTTATGAATAGGGAGGATATGATAACTATTCTTGCTGGAGGACCATGGCTTTATGGTCCAAATTCACTTGCCTTCTGCCCTTGGAAACTGGGGTTTGACCCTAACTCATACCTCAACAAGTCTGCTACTGTTTGGGTAAGATTGCTAGGGTTCCCATTGGAATTTTGGGATGAAAAAATATTTACGGCTATTGGCAAATCCATTGGACAGTACGTTACTATAGATCATACTACCAAAAATCAATCCAGAAGTGTTTATGCTCAGTTTTGTGTCAATGTATATATTAATCAAACCCTTCCCACGTCTATAGAGTTAAATTCTAAATATGGGATTTGGACTCAGCCGATCATCTATGAAAATGCTACCACCTTTTATCAAATATGCAAGAAAAAGGGACATTTCATGACGCAATGTAAGGCAAAGCAAATGGTAAAGAAAGATGATCCCCCTATTGAAGGTGAGGATCATTCCCATAGATCCAAAAACCTTGATAGTCAGGGAATGGGGGGTAATGCAGAAAATGTTGATAATACTGAGAAGGTTATGGAAAAATATGGTGAAGGGGAGGTCTCTGGTAATGCAAAAAAAGCTGTCCTAGATGAGAATAACAAGAAGGTTATGGATAATGATTGTTAGAATGTTGCAATAGATACAGATAACTCTTTGGATCAATAGACCAATATGTTTGAGGAAGGGGATATACGTGCCCAACTGATAGATGGGGATGATGCAGAAGGCAAAGTTTTGAGAGATGATCAATTGGATCTACCTCTAAAAATAGTAGATACTGAGGGAGAAACAACCTTATATTCAAACATAGATACTTCCCATGCTTTGGAAGTAGGTGACCAATCAACCAATTATTCATTGACAGGTGAAATAGAACAAAATGGTAGTGGTAATGAGCAGGAAGAATGGATTACCCCAAAGAAAAAGAATCGTAGAGGTAAAAAATCTATGGATGTTGGCATTGACTCCAAACAAGGAAGACTAACCCTAAGAGAAATAAGACAACGGGAGATTGCCAGTGGTAAACAAAAAACACTAGACGCCCATTCCCTCAAATCTTCTAAATGAGAATTTTATCCTAGAATTTGAGGGGATTTAACAGTCCCGCCAAATAGTTTGATGTTAAAAACTATATTTTAGATAGTAAATTAGATATTTTATTACTCCAAGAGGTCAAGATGAATGAGGAGAGTTTAAAGAAAATAGCTGATTACATATGGCCTAAGGCTTCTTTTTGCATCAGTCTGGCTGAAGGGGCTTCAGGTGGGATTGTAACTATGTGCAACAGTGTTAAACTTTAGGGATCTCTTATTAATTATAATAAGCATTTTTTGATTATTAACTTCTCTTTGTCTTCCTTAAAATGGTCGTTGATCAATATCTATGGCCCAAATAAAAGAGCTTTGAGGCAAAATTTGTGGACTAATTTGAGTAGCTTTAGGACTAACACCCCACGCACTAGATGGATGCTGGCTAGCAACTTTAACACTATGTTATATCCTTCTAAAAAATATGGTGGGATTATTGATTACTCTGACAACATGTTTGACTTTGTAGAATTTATAAATGATTGGAAATTGCTGGATGTAGAATTGCAAAATCAAAATTTCACCTGGTCTAACAGAAGAAGGGGAGACCAAATGATCCAAGTTAAATTAGATAGGTTTCTTATTTCTAGTAACTGGGATGACTATCATAATATGCATTTGTAGGCTTTTCCTAGAACTATGTCTGATCATTGCCCTATCTTCCTCAGTTGGAAAGATGAGAGCCAAAGTGGCCCTTTCCCTTTCCGATTTGAAGCCATGTGGATTAAACATAAAGACTTCAGACAACTGGTGGCTCAATGGTGGCAAATTACTATCTAGGGCACTCCTATGTTCAGATTAGTCAAAAACTTTAGCATATCAAACAGGAATTTCATGGATGGAATAGATATATCTTTGGTCATATTTTTTATCAGAAGAAAAACATAGCCAAAAAACTTGTAGATGTCCAGCAGTGGATTGCTCAAGGAGATGATTCAAAAGACACTTATAAAGAAGAGAATGTTTTGATTTTTGACTGGAAGAATCTTATGGATAGAGAAGTTTTTTGGAAATATAAATCTAGAATTCAGTGGCTCAAAGAGGGAGACAGGAACATGGCCTTCTTTCATCTTTCAGCCATGAAACACAGGAAGTCTAACTCCATAACAAAGTTATGTTTGGAAAATGGCAATTTTATAACTGAGGATAACGATATAGGGGAACAAGCTAGGATATTATTCTAGAATTTGTTGACCGAACAAACTAATGATGATGGGAATGTCAAAACTATGAATCAATTCATTGATAAAATCCCCTGTTTGATAATTGAGAAAGACAACCTAGAGATGTTAAGGCCTATATCTGAAGAGGAATTCCATGCTATTTT
Organism: Torreya grandis; assembly: GCA_037957365.1. Taxonomy (NCBI): domain Eukaryota; kingdom Viridiplantae; phylum Streptophyta; class Pinopsida; order Cupressales; family Taxaceae; genus Torreya; species Torreya grandis. Next base: position 2,289,548 of record JARHVA010002104.1, on the reverse strand, counting down.
ATTCTCTATGGGTTCCTTCAAAGATCTGGGTCCTGATAACTTCCCTCCTATTTTCTTCTAGGAATATTTGGATATAGTGGGAACAAATCTTACTGCTACTTTTCGTGACTTCTTTAGAATTGGTAAACTTTTAAAACAGGTTAATAATACCTCTATTGTACTAGTTCCTAAAAGGTTGCAGCCCACACAACTTTCAAAATTCAGACCTATTAGTTTCTGTAATACTATTTATAAGCTTTGCACTAAAGTGCTGGTTATGAGAATCCAACCTTTCTTAGACAAAATTATTTTCCCTGCTCAAAAAGGCTTTATCCCAGGTCAACAAATTCTAGATGTTGTGATCTCCACTCATGAAACTATTCATTCCATGGATAAGAGTAGAATCCCTGGTATGGCTCTTAAGTTAGACATTTCTAAAGCATATGATAGGGTCTCATGGAATTTTCTATTTCAAGTCATCAGGTAGTTTGGGTTTAATGATAAAATGTCTCACCTCATATGGAACATTGTTTCTTCTGCTAAATTTTTGGTCCTGGTTAATGGGGTCCCTAGAGGTTTCTTCTCTTCTTCAAGAGGAATCTGCTAGGGGGACCCTCTTTCCCTTTGTTCATCATAATGGTGGAGGCACTTTCGAGATACATACAAGCTAATATAGCCTCTAAACATCTAGTGGGCATCAAACCTTCTTCCTCCCTTCCCCCTGTGGCTATGCAATAGTTTGTTGATGATACCATTATTTTTGGCATCTCTTCTGTGACTGAAGCTCAAAGATGGAAAAATATTTTAAATAACTATGCCATAGATTTTGGGAAAAGCATAAATCTCTAGAAGAGCAATGTGTACTTTAATACTCCTAATGACCTTAGGCAAAAAATCATTGACATCCTAGACTGCGCTAAAGTTGATCTACCGACTACCTATTTGGGCCTCCCCCTTATGATCAAAGAGGTATCTCTAAGTTTTTGGAATGGAATATTGGAAAGAACTCAGGGGAAAATGCTTGGTTGGAAAGGGAAACTACTCAGCAGTGCATGCAAATTGCAGCTTCTTCAGGTCTCTCTACAAGGGATTCCTACTTACTTCTTGTCTCTCTTCAAAATACCTACGTATTTTGCTATCAAATTAGAACATATTCAAATAAATTTTTTATGGATGAGACTGGAAGATAAATAGAGAATGTCTTTGGTCAGTTGGGAAAAAGTGTGTCTTCTAAAATCACATGGTGAACTCAATATTAGATCCATCAGGAGCATGAACAAGGCCCTTCTCTCCAAAATCAATTGGAATCTGATTCATAAACATAATGATTGGGGGGAAATCATGCATGCCAAATATATGCATAGTACTGATGGTTCCAACTTCCTCCAATAGGTAGGGCTACCTAGGGGTCTGTGATATGGAATAAAATGCTCAAAGTTAGAAGTCTTCTTAAGCAAGGGATTAGATGGAAATTGGGAAATGAAAGGTATATTAAAATAATGGAATGACATTTGGGTAAATGATAAGGCTCTTATCACATAGGGAGATTATGGAGAAATTGCTGATATTTCTACTCAATTTTTTGGAGATAAAGTCTACGATTATATGGCTAATAATAATGGCATTAGGGGCTAGAAAAATCTATTATATTGTTGTGCTCATCATCCTGATCTCTCCCCTAGATTTTGAGATGTTCAATAGTTGATTCAAGGGGTCAGAATCCCTCTCTTCCCATGATAAGATGAATAGTACTGGTGGCCAGATAAGAATGGCTGGTTCTCTGTCAAGTCTGCTTATCATTTGTTGATTTCTGAGGCTCAGAGTAAGAAGATATGGAAAAAAGTTTGGAACCATAAACTTATACCAAAAATAAACATGTTTTGGTGGGCTACTGCTCATAACAAAATTTTAACCCAAGACAACCTTTAGAAGAGAGGGTTTACCCTGGTCAATAGATGTTATTTGTGCTACTCAAAGGAGGAAACTGTTTCCCATCTCTTCATACACTATGATTTTGCCCAGGAACTTTGGGACATAATCCTAAATAATTTTAGCATTTAGTGGGTCTGTAATTCTGACCTTAAGGAAGTCATTATCAGCTGGAACGCTACCTTTTCTCATTCCTAGCTCCTTGAGTTATGGAAACAAACTCTACCCTATTTGAGCTAGATTTTATTGAAAGAGCGCAATCATAGAATTTTTAGGGATATTGCTAGAGATGCCTCTCAGGTTTTTCACATTTTTGTTAAGACTCTATTGGAAAGTGTCACTATTGCTCATATTCGCACTGCAGAAAAACCCCTAACTCATGAAGAAGAACAAATTACGACTAAATGGAAGGTCCTAAATCATATTCTTGCTTATAATAATTATGAAATATTACAGAGACTTAATACTAGATGGAATCCCCCGAAGCCTAATTGGTTGAAACTTAACTTTTATGGGGCCTCTAAGTCTAATGGTAAAGCTAGTGGGGGAGGGATTATAAGAAATGACAAAGGGTGGATGATTGCTATCTATGTTGGTGGAATAGGCTGCTAGAACAACAACTATGCTGAAGCAATTGCTCTTCTATGGGGGATAAAATTGGCTATATCCCTTGGTATCAAGCATTTGAGTATCCAGGGGGACTCTAAAATGGTTATTGATGCGGTTAACAAGGTATCGAGTGTATGTATTAAGTAAAAGATATCATTAGGTATATATAAATTCTCCTACAAAAGCTTACCAGGGTAGACATTTCACATATTTATAGGGAGGGCAACAGTGTAGCTGATGCCTACGCCAATTCGGCCAACAATTTTCAAATTGGTGATGTTGGCACCAAATTGATCATATCCCTTTAAATATTAGGGATCTTATTCAAAAGGAAATGACGTATTAAGGGTGAGTCAGATATACTAGAAAGATAGCTCCATTAGTTAGTCCTTTTAGAGGATGTCGATGTGGATCTCAGAGTTCAGGGCCTATTGTACTTTTTTGATCATCATTTCTAATTTATTATACCACTTTTATAAGGCGAGTGGGCTGTTTCATCACTATGGAGATCGCTAAGAAATTATGTTTAAGCATGGGATGAGTAAGTGTCATCTCTACATGATGCTCTAAATTATGTGCTATTTCATCATCATTATGCACATTTATGAGTAAGGGATTGAAGTTACTTCAAATAAGATGGTAAAAATTTGGGATTCTCTTGGTCTATTCTATAAGTCTAACATAGGTGGCAATAGAATTTGAATGGAACCAATTGCTTGCTACGAGTTCAAAGACAACCCAGACCACCAGGTTTGATGAAAACTTGTTTGAACAATTTTCTAGGTCTTAGCTACATTGGTGATTCTCTGTTGGAGGAATTAGCTTTGAGATTTCAGAAAATGTGATAGTTATCGCTACTAGCATGTCTATGCAGGGGATGAAACTGCAACATAAAATAAAAATTGCAGACCTTTCTAGTTAGAAGTTCTTTCTTGGAGAAGATGAAGAACTAACACCTTACCAGAGGGATTTGATTGAGCCAAGTTACTCGAGCCTTGGGACGGCGTGTGTTTTATCCTCATGAAGTATTTCACTCTAGAGGGATGTTTCACCAGGTTTTACAATTATCATCTTCCCTTTCTGAATCATTTTAGGCATAATGCTCACATTAGTTTTCATTTTTATCTGCCTTCTTCCCTCAAGCATTCTGTCCTTAGGGTGAGAGCTAAATTGGCTAAAAAGCCTAATAAGAATCCTATCCCCCTTCATTAGGGCCTCATTTTCTATCTGTATAATTTACACCATGCCCTCGAGCTGTTTAAGGCCATTAATTTGATAGTGGGCAAATTTCTTCTAACCCTATTGCTATCGATGCTGTCGAAGATCCCTATCCTTCCCCTATCTCTTCTAAAACTAAAGAAATTTCCTTTTCTACTCCTGAGGAGACTCCCATAGACAATCTGGGCTCTTTTGTGAGTATGAAGTGCAAGAAGAGGAAGATATACGTTGGTGAAGTGGGCACTATGGGGAATACTATGGAGACCCCTAAAAATCCTTGTAGGACCCCTATGGGTCAAGTTAATAAGTCCCATTTGTCTACTAAGGCTATTAAGGAGGGTCTCTCCTCAGGAGTTAGGCAATTAGGGAGAATTGCTAACAAACCTTCTCCCAAGGCTAGGCTTATCGACTACTCTGAGATCACCTCAGATGAAGCCACTTAGGATGATGAGACCAAGGACTTGGATGTTCAAGTAATCTCTGAGGATACTGAAGGTAAGCATGAGACAAATGAATTAGAGGCTACCGCTGAGGATGCTGCTGACTTTGTAGAAAATGTTGACAAAGCAGGAAAGATGTTTGTGGAAGACACTGATGATGAAACCAAAATCAAGGCTAGACTGGGAGCTAAAATTGTAGTCCTAAAGGGTTGTATTCAAAAATTAAAACATAACTTTTCTACTATGCTCCAGAATTCTATTTTCCTGAACATGTCCATGCTGCAGGACTTGGGTGCTACTGCATTTGTTGACAATGTGGAGAACACTGAGAAATTGGACGACCTCATTAAATCTATGTTTAAGGAGAGATCTTGCCTCCTTAGTTATTACTTTTTCTTGATACTATCCTCTCTTTTATTCCTATATTAGTTTATAATTATGGTTTTGTTGTGTTTGTTGGATCACTGAATGTGACGTTCCTGTCATAAGGCATCTTCTGTGTTGATTGCCTTTGTGGTTTCTATGCTATTTGTAAGGGTTCGGCCCCTAGTTTATCCTCCTTATATTATCAAAAACATCTCAAATAATCTAGTGATATATTCCAGAATAAAGCACATTCTAATTAGATACCATTTCTTAAGAGAGCAAGTTGAAAAATAGCAATTAAAATTGGAATATATTACCACCACAGAATAGATAGCAGACATTTTCACCAAGCCACTTCCAAAGGACACATTTGAATACCTACATGAGAAGTTGGGAGTAATCTCTTTTGCTTCCTTCCACTAAAGGGAAGTATTGGTTAAGGGGGAGATAAACATTATATTATCTAGATCCTAGGTAGTCCCTTTGCCATTGATGTCAAAGGGGGAGAAGTGTGGAAATAGGGAGTCATAGAAAGGGGGAGCTACAAAAAAAGATCTCAGACAAAAGAAACAATACAATAAGGAGAAGTAGATTTAGTGCATGGTTTCCATCAATGACAAAGGGGGAGATTGTTGAAAATATTGTCATTGATGTCAAAGGGTAATCATGAATTTGATTAATGGCAAAGTATTTCTATAAAAGAAATAAATTAAATAAATAATATTTAATTTAATTGAGGCAATTAAATGTGTAAATAACAATCATATATTTTTGTGGAATCAAATACAAATTAATTATGTTTAAATGGGCTTAAAGAGGTAATTATGGCAAAGCTTTCAAGGTAATTTTTAAGGCTGAAATGGTCCCCAATGTTGGCCAACCTACTAAAAGACCATAATGCTATTTTTTAAGAAGTCATCCCACCTTTGGGAGGAGTTGTGACTATTAAAGAGTCATGACCTTAATTTATGGCTTTTCATGGGCTATAAAAAGGTGCATAATGAGTGGCAAAATGAGTAGATCTGAAAGTAGAAGTTAATAAAGAAGAGAAAAAATATTTGAAGTAGAAATTGTTAGAATATTGAAATAAATATTAGAAACTACAAGGCAAAGCATAGCAACAAAAATACTCAAGTGTAGATCAGATCTAAAGGAGAAAAAATAGTGTTCTATCATCAGTTGTGTTAGCAACAAATTTGAGATAGAAGAGTGTTTATTGTAAGAAGGTTGGTGCCTTCATATTTAAGAGATTGGTATCTCTTACTAAGTTGGTGCTCGGAAAAAGGGGTTGGTGATATTGTAGGTTGGTGCCTACAAAATTATAATTGGGGTTGGTGTTCCAGTAGGTTGATGCCTATAAATATTTATATCAAGAAATATTTATCCATGGTTTTCTCCCAAAGGGGTTTCCACATATATCTAGTGTCACTTTGTATTGTGTTATCTTGTGTTTTGATTTGATTGATTTGAATATATTAATTGGAATAAGTGATCAAGTGTTAGAAAAGAAAAGAATATATAATACTAATTCACCCCACCTCTCAGTATTATCTTGTGCTCAACAAGAAATAAGACCATACCAAGAACTTATGAATCTAAAGCATTCACAACAAAAGTATCACAAGAGGTTATAAGGATGAAATGTAAAGACAAGGAAAATCATATAATATTTATAATAAGACATGCAAGTACAATGGAGAGACCTTGCATAAGTAGGCAAGGAAAAATAAGAAACAAGCCTAACTAACCAGTGTGGGACAAATCCACACAAGGGACAAAACTAGGAAAATATGAAAAACTATCTAGAACCTAGTAAGCATGAGAATAATATACCTAATACCCCACCCCAAGCATTCACAACAAAAGTATCACAAGAGGTTACAAGGATGAAATGTAAAGACAAGGCAAATCATATAATATTTATAATAAGACATGTAAATACAATGGAGAGACCTTGCATAAGTAGGCAAGGAAAAATAAGAAACAAGCCTAACTAACCAATGTGGGACAAATCCACACAAGGGACAAAACTAGGAAAATATGAAAAAATGTGTTGCATGTTGGGTCCTTGTGTTATATGAGGTATACATTGTGTAAAATCCAATTATTTCCTAATGGGTATTTGATGCAAGTTGGGACATTTTTATTGAGTAAACACCTATTGTGAGTTGGGCATTTATTGGGTGTTAGGTATCTATTATTGACCAATAGGAATACATTATTTATCAGACAACATCTATGATAAACTCACCATTTTTTATATTGTCACATTATCTACATTTATAATTGTAGATTACTATTTATCACTTATTGAGGTGGGTAGTGTTCGACACGTGTTGGTTTGTGTTTGGCTACTTACCCCTTGATATGTATTTGAGGAAGCTATTAGTTGAGGGGTTGAAGTGGACTTCTATGGTTGGGAACTAAGCATGCTTTCCCTTTGTTGTTGTGAACCAATCATGGTATTGGTAAGAGGCACCTGTTGTGAATTTTTTTGTGGCCTATTTGACCCACCTTAGTTTAAATTAGGACACACTTACCTGTTATCCACTATATTTTGTAAATGGTCTTGGGTAAAATACACGAGAACTTCCTCAATGGTTGAGACATTTAACATGTCACCAAATAATGTATTTTGGATAAATTTCTTCATGTTCAAGTTAGTATGGCTTGAAACATCAACTTGTACCCACGTTCAAGGAGTTAACTCTATAAGTGGAGTGTTTAAAATAGCCATAACATTAAAATTCCATGCTAAATTGAGTTACATATGATATGCCTACTAATCTATGTGAATTGGTTAGCCATTGGACCCTTTCATTTTGTAATCATAGTAAGAACTTGGTTAGGTATTAACATGAGTGATTGATGGTAACTAGTTGAGCCATGTTCAATTGGTTTGACTTGAAGTTCATTGCTAGGCACCCTAACTAAAATAGGTAAACTTTCATGGGGAAAGTCTACTAAGAATTTTTCTCATACTTTTATGGACCTAACTAAAATATCATCCTTGTTTTCAAGTAAGTGATGATCAAACAAGTATGGGTCTTAACTTATTGGCATGGTTACATAGTAGGGCTACTACTTTTGGACCTATTTGATGATGGGTGGCACATTGACAAGGTATTGGGGAATTTGTTCTTGCCTTTACCCTGGATAAAAAAAGTGCATTAACTAGGTACTATACTAGTGGGGCATGTCCTTATTATGTATATTAAGTAGCATAAAAGGGATATAGATCCATCTCAAAAACTACATCATCACCATATGGGTCTTGAATGAAGGGGTTATTTATGACTACATTCTCATAATCTATATTATGCATAGTCCCACTAATTATATATCAAGGCATATCCGAATCTACAACTAACATCTCTTGAAGAAAAAATTTAATGTTTGCAAGTGATCAAAACATGGTCTAAAAATATTGGTCCCTTATTGTAAATATCTTGAAACTTGGCCGAGAAAGAAATACTAGTCTATTGTTACAAATGTACAAATTGTCCTAGAAAGGATCCCTTATTGAAAACTAACAATCAAAATTTGGTCTAAAATATCACTAAAAATCTAAGGTCCTTTGAGTGAATGTTCAACAAAAGGCAATCTTGGATCTTGATTTTGGCAAGTGTTTTAAACAAACTCAAATCTAGGAATGGAGAATGTGAGATTTGAACTATGTAAACAAACTAAGGTCTAGAACTAGGCATATGAAATCGGTCTTTCACAAGGTGCTTCAAACAAACTTAATCTAGGTTTGGCAATGAAATAAAAAGTACTAGGTCTTTGAATAATGTCACAAATCTAGACTTAGAAAGGAATGAACTAGTTCTAAATCATTAAAATAATGTTAGGTCTTTATCCAACATCACAAATCTAGACTTGGAAACTAAGTGGCTGAGCTAAAAACTTGAAATCAATCTAACTCTAAGGTAAATGGTTTGAAATACTTGATCTAAACACATGAATTAATCTTGGCACATAAAATTAAGACAAACTTGACCTTGGTACAAATAAATTATTCTAGGCATGTGTCTTAAAATAATTAATAAATTCAATCTCAAACAACATACTAAGAGAAAAGAGTAAATCATTCAAGCCCAAGTGATAAGCAAGGCTCAAATGTAAACTAGCCATGCCTAGAACTATACTTAAAGAATGAATTTTGACCTTAGTTTGAGATGGTAAATTGGTTTGAGACACATAAAAGTAAACCACTCCTATGTTAGGGCAAAGTTATTTAAATCAAGCAAGAAATTGATCCAAGTTACATTTTACAAATGTAAAAGGTCAATGCACATGCCCAACTTAGACAAGACTTCGACATAGACCAATTAGTTTTAGATCTGAACTTTGAAAGATGAATTTTGAACTTGGTATAAAAGACTCAATTTTTCAAATGAATAATGGCCTACAATCAAATGGGTAGCACAAAGACATATTAAAGGTACACAAATACTTTTGGACTTGGTTTTGAACAAAGGTAAATATCCTAGAATAAAATCAGAAGCGTAACAACATCTCTTTGAATAAGTGTATAAAATGTGGTTTTAAAACTCTCAAACTAAAGTAAATGTTTTGAGTGATTTTGATAGCATAAAACTTATTTACTCAAAGTGGTTGAATAACATGTGTTTTATTTTTGAAGTTTTTGACTCCTTTTGTACGTGTTTTGACACAAAAAAACAATTTAGACCTTAAAACAAATGCAAGTAAAAGATTAAGAAAAGCACCTAAGTTCATCCCTACCCTAAAACTTACAAGCTTTCATAGTCTCTACCAAAGTGTCCATATACCAATTCTCAATTTTTTTTTTGTTAATCTAAAAAATAAAGAGCATATATATGTAGAGTTTTTAATCCCCCCTCTATCTCTCAAGCATTGATACATGACGAGAACTTAGAGTGCCAAAGCAACTCGGTAGTTGGTTGAATATTATATGTTAAGTGGGGTTGATTTAAATCTAATTTTTTTGATGCATTCTAGATGTTTCACATTTTTGGATAACATGAGAGATTAATCATGTCAAATGAGTCCAAACCATCTAGTTTGTTATGTAATGATCTAGTCCTTTGCATAACAAACTCATCTATGTACTTCTTAGTGAATTCTAATGTCTAGTTGCCACATGGCCCAAGAACCCATTGAGATGTTCAAACTAACCACTCACCACTATCCCATCCAAAGGTATGCCTAATTTTTATACCCTATCAAGTAGTGGGGTTATAATAGTGTTGGGAGATGAAACCCTAGGTCAAAGTCTTCCTAAAGAACTCATGAGGAGGCTATGAACTCCTATTTACAAGCCAACGTGTGAAAAGAAATAAATAAAAATGGAACAAATTTAGGGTTATTTATAAGTAACCCAATTCACTTGAAGCTTAGGGAGAGCATACATGATATTTATTCATTTATAAAACTCCAAAAAATAATAAAAAATGATACACTTTTGATCACCCAAGTTCCATAAAGGGGATAAGAAAAAGATCATACATGTGAAGTTTTAATATAAAGAAACTACTTTGGGAAAAGAAACTAAGTAGTTTTGTATAAAAGGAAACCAAAAATTAAAAGCTCTTAAGAGCACTAAATCTAACGTTTTTGTTCTTTTTATAACACTTAACAAAATGTGAAGTGAAGTTTGGCCCTTTGTGTTTGAACTTGTAACTTTGAAAAACAAAAATTAAATTTGTTTTGCAAGTGATTTTTAAGCACCAAAAAACAAGTGTGAATGACTTTTAAAGTGACTAAAACCTTCTCTTTTTGACCTAGTTTCTTACAAAAAGTGTTAGTGGATTCATCTATGTTTGTTTAAAATATTTAATCTAAAATGACTTTCACTTTTGAAGCTCTTGAGTTTTTGACATAGGGTGAAGTTGCCATTTATAGAATAGGGTGAAGTCACCATTTATAGAACAGGTTTAAGTCACCAATTTACTAAAAAACTAACACAAACAAAATATAATTTTGGATAAGTCTCCATTTAATAGGTACAAAGTCACTAATTATATTAGTCAAATTCATTATTTTTCTTAAAAATCATGTAAAGATAGAGGATGGTTACCTGACAAAGTCACCATTCTCGAGGGATGAATTCATTATTTCCTTTGGATGAAGTTGTTTCTAGAAAGGTATGTTATAGGTTGAAATCACTAAAACATAGGGGATAAAGTCATTGTTTTGATCAAAGTCATCAAAATTCACTATCAAAGTCACCATTTTCCTAAAAAACACAGTTAAAAATAAAACATAAGAAACCTAGAGAAATCATTGATTAGCTATAGAGAAGTTAAAGAAACATAATCAAACAAAAAACACATATTTTCAAGGGAAAAAATCTTAAAATTATGGTTTAAGAGAGCTTTTCTTGGATTTTAAAGGTCTAATATCATTACCTTAATGCATATGGGGTGCGTAGTCCTACCAAGCATGCTATTATGTAGCATAAGATTATGAAGGATATCGTTAGTCTTCTCTTTTTAGTGGAATTACAAAGCCCAAACCAAACAAATCAATGAAAATAACAACTACTTTCCTAAGTACTTCGGTGAATAATAATGTAACTAAGCTCAAATAAAACTATAAGATAAAGTAAATACCACCTTTACCTTGTCAAATTATGCTTGTTCGTTGTCATATAAGTGTGTTCATGTTTAGATTTTGTGTCCAATAGAGTCCTTTGTTAATGTGTTTGATTTATAGGTAGCATCTCTGCTTATCCACTTGTGATTTGGCTTGGCTTGGCTTGGTATGTGATAACAAAATGAAGCTTTCTAGAGACAATTTGGCATTATTTCTTTGAAAAAAAAGATTGTTAAACAATAGGCTTGGCACTTATATTTATAGGTTCTCAAACTAAACCTAACTCAAGTGTAATTAGGTTATATTTAACCATGGTTAGGTTAGGAAGGGGACATGCAATTGATATTTGGGATAGAGATCCCATTTATTAAGCATGGCTCTCCATTTCTAAATTTAAGGATTTTATGAAGATATTTCCAATTCCTTGACTTTGAGGAGGATGATATCATCAAGACCTCATTTTTATTGAAATTTCCTTTTTTAAAAATTGATATTCACTAATTGAACATTTAATTTTCATTTAAGCAGTTAATTGGATTTTCTTAGGTAATTAATTCTTCTTAAGGTTTTGGAATTTTAGGAATTGGTTAAGTACCCTTATTAATGGTTCAAAAGGCCAATTTGTCAATTTTCTAGGTTGCAATTTGATAGGTGATGAATCCATGGGAGTTTATTATTACATATAGAATAATACCCCAAATAGGGATGCCTCAACATGATTCTAGGCACTAATGTCTGATGTGTAGATTAAATTGGGACATCTAGTGAATTCTAGGCTTAATTTATATTGTTTGGTAGAAATTAATTTGAAATCCAATTGGAACATAGTTTTGGTCAAAATGTGGTGTCTATAAGAGGAAATGTGTGAATTTTTACATGCACAGTTTCAGTTACAACCTACTATGAAATAAGAATGGCCATTATTTCAAGAAGGCCAATGTCTTGAGTTGTATATTCATGGATGTGTATATATATATGGTCTACATAAAGAGTTGATCCTAAGTATTGGGTGCACATTTTTAGTCACACACTAGTGCCACTCCCAACTACCTAGTGCATAAACCAAGAACACAAGGGAGAGACCAAATATTGGGCATAAGTGTAGTAAGACTTTATTCAAACTTTTATGTTTAAAGATGTTAACCATTGGTACATAACGTATTGCAGAAACTAAATTTTTTTCTATGTTACTATTTAGTAGAGGTTTTAGGAGTTATAACAAAGTCATCATCAAAGGAATAAGTAACCCAAGATTTGTATCTTGTGAATCACAATTATAAGGCCAGTAAACAAGAATAAATTATTATTAAGCCTTGCAATAGAATTATAGATGTGCTAACATAATCTAGTGATAATGATAGATACCTAGATTTAGAAGGCTTCTTTGAACTAGAATGATAAGGTTAACCAACAATTGATCAAAGTGAAGAAAAAGTTGAAGAGGAAAGAATATGCAACATAAACATTCTAGAATGGAAAGGGAAACACACTCTATAGGAGGATATACCTAGTGGATCAAACAAAGTATATTAAGAGCCACTAAATAATATTGAATACAATATTACAATAGAGTCTGTACCTAAAATTGTGATTTTGGGAGACTAATGGAGGAAGGATGAGATCTCCAAGACATTAGAACTACTATGAGACTATCAGGATGTATTTCTAACCAAATTCTTAGAAGTAAAAGGTGTATATCCATCATTGGGGGAGATATACATAGAACTAAAAGAGTGCACTAGACCAATTAAAAAGTACCCATACAAACTAAACCCCAACATGAATAAAAAAATTAAATGTTGAACTAGATCACATGAAAGAAGTAGGTATCATTTATCTAGTTGAAAAGGCAGATTGATGAGTCCCATAGTTGCATAGCCAAATAAGTTTGAGGATATTTAGGTTCATGGGGATTACCATGCACTAAATGGTGCCTTCAATAATTACCCATTTATAATACCATTTAAAGATGAAGTACTCAAGTTATTCATAGGTCATGAGGTGTACTCATTCACATATGGATTCAATGGATACCATTAGATCATAATCATAAAAGAGGAACAAGCTAAAACAACATTTGTAATAGAATGGGGGTCATTCACATATAACGTAATACCCTTTCGTATTAGTAATATGCTAGAAGTATTCTCTAGGGATGTAATAATTTCATTTAAATACTTAATTCATGATTTTATTGAAGTATATTTGGATGACTGGGATATCTTCTCCTTGTTTAAAGACAATCTATCAAAGCTATGATTAATGATAGAATGGTGTTGATCCCTCTGCATTATTTTGAATGTAAATAAGTGCTTGTTTTTCACACCTTTTGCTATTATTATGGTCCATGTCATATATAATTATGGAATCTTAGTTGACGAAGCTAATATTGTAGTAATAGTGGGATGCCACCCCTAAATAGCTCTATAGAAGTGCATACCTTTCTAGGTCATACGAGATACTATAAAAAAATATATATATAAGGATACACAACCATATTTGTGATGATGGAAATTCTACTACACAAATATATAAAGTTTGATTGGATATTAGAAAGATAAAAAAAACCTTTATTGATTTAAAACAAAGGTCATTAACAATGCATATCTTAATTTTTCCTAATTGGAATAATCCATTCCACGTACATGTGGATGTTTTTGGTATTGTAGTAAGAGATGTCTTAGTGTAGATAAGGGTTGGTGGGTTGGATCATCCCATACATGTTTTTATTAGGAAATTATCAAAAACAAAGGAAAACTATATGAGTAAAAAAAATATTCCTTAGCTATGGTGTTTACATTACAAAAGTTTTGACATTATCTATCAGCCACACAATTTGTTTTTTTCACAGACCACTAAGCATTACGATACCTAGTTAACAAGATGATGTTGGGAAGGAAGATCTATATGTGGCCAATGTTGTATCAAGAGTTTCAATTCTAAATCAATTTGAATCTAGGTTGAGAAAATATGGGACCAGATAATCTAAGTAAGCTACAAAATGTAGAACTAGAATAAATATAGGGTGATTCCCCAGATGTGCACTTGTTAAAATATGCTATGATCATTGAAAACATGGAATACATTGGAAAAATTTAGAGAAATGAAATTTACTTACATATTATGTTAAAAGGGATAAAAATCAAATGGTGACAAGAGCAATTCTATATAGTCTCATCAATGGATCTCTATACAAGATTAAGAAATATGATGTGTTGTGCAGAGTAACATTAGAGAATGAACGACCATAAATTATCTAATAAGCACATTAGGGAGTTGTAGGAGGTAAATTCATAGGTGAAGACACTACAATAAAAATATTACATAGTGGTATTTGGTGGCCAACCTTATTTTGGGATGCTCAGGTGGAAATTGTTTTGACACCAAGTTGCAATGTGAAGAATGCTACCAAATTATTATATGAAAATATAATTATAATATTTGGATGTCTGATAAAGTTGGTTAGTGTTAAAGATCATAATTTTGTCAATAACATGATCAAGAATCTCATTGAGGAGTTTATGATATCACACCAAAAGTGTATGACTTATCATCCATGAGTAAATGGATAAGTTGAAGCTTTGAACAAAGTATTGGGTAAAATGCTAAAATAAATATGCAATGTTTAAAGGTATGATTGGAAGGACTAAATTCCTAAAATTCTTTAGGAGTACAAGGAAAATTAAAAATTCACCACAGGATTCACTCTCTTTCAAATCATTTATGGTCTTGTGGTAGTTATGCTTATGGAGTACATTGTTCCTAGTCTATGAATTGTATAGGTTATGAGGTTGAGAAATTAAGACTCTTTGTAAAAAAAATTATTGTATTTGGTCAAAATGGAAGAAAATTGACAAAGGTCATAGTGGATGTAGGATATCAATAAGTTTAGTCAAACAGTATGGCATGATTGTAACTTATGATATAAATAATTTCATTCAAAATAAGTGGTACTATTATATGGTAAAAGATTTAAATTATTCATAGGATAACTATGCATCAGATGGAAGGGACCCTAAATTATTCATGATGTCATACAATAGGGTAATTTTTTTTTAAACGATTTATAGGGAACTATTTTTCTAGGGCATATCAATAGATATAGGATTAAGTCTTATTATCAATAATCTTTATCATGCATTGATGTAAATGAGAGACAGAGTGTTGAGTAGCACCATGTAGTTAGGAGTTTTATTTAATGTTTTTTTATTTAGGTTTAGTGTGTTTATAAAATGTGATCTTTGGATCATAGCACATCAAAATAGAGATTGACCATTCAATATCACAAAGTGTTATCGATTCATAGAGATATCTTGAAGGAAGGACAATAGATAAAAACTACATGATGGTATTAAAATAAGTCTAGGAAGGTGGTGATGATAAGACATGTATGGTAAAAGGATAGAAAATGGTAATTTAAGACCGCTAATGACAAAGTACTCAAACATATTACACAAGTTCTTGAAGTAGATCATATGATAAAATGATAGGTTGGGTCATAAAATAAATGGGATAGATGAAAGGATGTAGAGTCACTTATGCTACCTAACAACACATGAATCAAAGAATCTAGATATAAAAGGGTAACCATCATATCAAATAATAGTTGGTTGATAATAATTTTTAGGTCAAACTCATGTGCAACTAGATCAATACATTTAAACTAGTTAGATAGATGGATTTGGGTGCCAAAAATTATATAACAAAGGGCATGGAAATCACAAAGACATTACACTCTTATGCCAATAAATAAACCTTGTGATATGAATTCAAAGTAGTTATTTGTGCACTAATTCCTCAATCAAGCTAGACCAATTGAATGAAGTGTTTGAATAAACCCACTACAATAACCATAGATTGAGCTCAATTATTGATCCCACTTTTTGATGCACAAAAATAAGAAATGGGGATTGTCCTAGGCCTAAGGAAAACTAAATATCAGGATCTAGATATCTTTGAATTCATTGATGTGGTATAAGCTACTTTATTTTCTTGTGATCTACAAGATGCAACACCAGAAGGATCCCTAACACTTCAACATCTATTGTAAGGCTTGGATGTCAAATTATTGATTAAAATGCTTACTTTTGGACAATTGAATGAGATAATTATCATTTATTGATGTTGAGATGGTGATGTTATAGAAATATTGGGATTGTAATTCCATGGGTCTAAACTAGATTTAAAGTAGTATTGATTGATGTTTGGATAAGTTAATGTGATTTGATTACAATTTATATTTGATCTTATGTTTTACATTATATTTGATTAGGGAATTTAATGTTATTAATATCAGATTAAATTTTAAATTTTATTTGGATGGAAGAGAAGATGGATGCTATGATTTAATCATTCCCAACCAATAGGTGTGGGAGATTAAATGGAAAGACAATGATATGATTTAAATTTGGATGTTGAAATAATTTGGAATTAATGTGACTTGGTGAAAATAGATGCTAGTTTAACTTTTGATTCTTGGGCTTAATATTCTGATTTAATTTGATTTGGTCAAAGTTGACCTTGGGTTTTGTCTCAATTTTATTTTGGTCAAATTTTACCTAATTTTGGATAGCTTACTTGGAGTTATTGACTTTGGACCTTTGACTTATTTTGACTTAGTCAAATATGACCTTAGATTTGACTTTTGAATTAAATGTTTTGAATCTGGACTTGGGTTTGACTTTGACTATTTGACCTAGTCAATGTTGATCAAATTTGGTCTTTAATGTTGAATTTGATTAGATTTGGTATTTGATGTTGAATTTTATTAAACTTGGTCAAATTTGACTAAATTTAACTTGGTCAAAATTTAACCTTCAATACTTGACTTGATTTAAAATGTTGACTTTGCTAAAATTTGACTATGAATTAATGTTTTAAGGTTGAATTTGAAAGGTTTGACCTTATTTGACTTGATTTGGAAAATGTGGACCAGATTTGAATAATTAATTTAGAATTGGACATTGGTCAAAATAGATGTGATTAGATTTTGGATGTGGTTTAAATGGGATAGTAACAGTATAATTTAGGCATCCTAATATTACTATTGGTTAGAATGACTCTTTATTTTAGTAGAATAATGCCTTAGCACATAACTCTATAATTGGATTTGATAAGGTTGGTCTTAAAAAATTTAGACTTGTTTGAGGTATATGGGATAACACACAATACAAATATTGACAACAAATAAGAAGTTATATAAGTACAATCCCTATGTTTAGTAATAAATGGGTGTGCAATGCAACCATCTTCCCATTGATCATGCAATTTGGTGAATAGGTTAGTATCCCAATCCTCACTAAGCATATGTATGTGATGGATAATATTTGGGAATGTTATTTTCCATACAATGTATGTAAATTATGGTTTATTAATCATAAATTATATAAGGGGGATATTTAGGGTTAATAATATATAAATGAATAAACACAAGGGTGATAAACAAATATATAGTAAGCCAATTAATTTATAATCTCAAATAAATAACATTCTAAATTTAAATACTTAGATATGCCAAAAATAGAAAATACAACTATTGATTGATATTGTAATAAATTATAAACAAGAGTACTTAGCTAGTTTATTATGCACATTTAGATCTAGGTTGAAATAAGATGGAAGTAGACTGGATTAGGATCTTAAAATAATTATTAGCTTTTAGAATTTTACATTGTGTCCTTAGACATTTAAATCAGATCTAAACAATTGTATCAATGTTGGTGTTTAAACTAGATGTAGGTGTCTTATATGGAATAATGATTAAATCTAGATGCAACCAACTAGAGCCTTTTGGCATTTTTATCACCTTTCCTCTAGTGTCTTCATATCATGTGCATATGATGCAACTCTTCATAAAATTATCAAAACCCTAACTTCTTTACCCTTGGAGTGACTATGGAAAGAATGGGTTAGTGGGCACATGGTTTTGAACTACCCTAAGGACTCCTCTATAAATGGGCACTACCTAAATATCCAATACTCTAAATAGGGCCTCAAATTTATTTTATTTTCCCCTATGCATTGGCTTGTGCATGCATAAGGCTATAATTTTTATAAGAAAGCAAGCTTGTAACTTATCAAATATGGATCATTAGATGATCCTTCAATACTTTAGACATGTAAGGATATTTTTCCTATGACTTATATGGATATAGGGATCAATAGGGTAGGCATGCTCACTTTAATGCTTGATTGAGTGTTTTTTTGGTAGGTTACCTTGTGGTTTCCCTATATTTTCTATGTGAGGAATGAATGAGGGTTGATATTATATATATACCAATCCATTTTAGAAATATATTTCACTAAATCACTTAGGAAGACCTTTTGGATACACTTCATTTGAAAATTGGATGACTTTCAGGCATTGGACACTTAGTTGGTGAAGGGACACCTATGTCAACATAGGCATCTGGCTAGGATTCAAGTGTTTGAGAACATAGAAAACATGTATATGTCCAAAACTAATAGATAAGGATAATTTTTAGGTTTATATCATTATAATAACAATGATTAGACTAAGAGATAAGCAATTTGACACAAATAAATAATGAACACAAGCCTTTTTGATATCAAGAAGGTCTTAGAAATTATGGGTACAACCATGATAGGTATTTGAAAAATGTAAAAGACTGAGGTGTTATATAATTTATATTTAGTGTATACATTCTCCCCCTTTTAATATAGTAAAGAAATTTTTAGTTTAAAGGAAAAGAAATGCATACCTAGGTGTGTATAACACACCTTGTCTTTGTATGAGCCCAACTTGTGTGATTTTTTGGTGACTGACCTAAAACAACGATCATGTTATATTTTATAATTAATGCATATAATCTATAATTTAAATCATTTAAAATGTTTAAAAGTAAAGAGAGTAAGGTTAAGAATGCACCTTCCTATTGGTGTAACCATCTTGCCTTTTGATAATTTGATTTGAACAGATACTTCATTATGAATCATTGGATCTGAGATTAAGAAAATTTTAAAACCTGAAAGTGTATGCATATATAAATATTATAGGACTAAATTACCCCAACCTTGGTGAAAAGGTGATTTTACGCATGACTATTGAGTTTATCTCAATCGTGCAACCCAATCATGCTTATAACTTAATGAGTGTGAGTGATACAATCAAATAACACATCATATATGGTGAGGGTGAATGATTTAATCACTCCATCCTATAGATATAGTGAATTTATATGATTTAGTAAATTATAACTTATAAATTTGGAAATATTGAGTGATTTAATCAACTCAACCTTCCAAAATATGAACCAACTATTATCATATATTGGCTCAATATAAATACATAAAAGTCCATCCTAGATATGATAATAATCCATAGTAGTATTTGAAATCTTAAAACTGATTCAATTTTTTATTTTTAGGTGCACTTTGTATGGCATATGAATCTCATATATGTCATAATCTAAAACATGTGTATAAAAATGTTACCAATGTATATAATTTTGACACAAATGTGTATCTGAATCATATAACTATAAAATTTGGCCAATTTGAATTTTTTCAAGCATGGAGGACATGTTCCCATGACATGCCCCCATTGATTGTGGAGAATATAAAAACTAGTGTAAGTGTGGATAGCATGTTTACATAACATTACCCCATTTAAATTTTAAATTGTAAAAGTGTGGAAGCCATGCCTCTATGACATGCCCCCCTTTTGAGGTTAGGGGAAGTAGAAATTAGTATGTACCTTACCTCAAAAGGATAATATAGTTGTATAATCTATGTATAGATAATGTAGCATATATTATTAACATGTATAGGTAGATATAATAATGAATAACATAGTATGTGATCACCTTTATTACTAAGATGCATGATATAGATCATGTCAATGTCTAGAGAGTAATATTACAAGCTTAAAAAGTAATCAATCTCACACACAATCAAAAGCCAATGGTCCAAGGAGACATCATACAATGGGTATGTTAAAATTCCACACAATAAAAGGGACATGACTTAATAAAATGTCCACAAAGCATAAAATGACTTTTTTAAATGTCCATATACAATAAACTATGACATGTTTAAATGTCACAATAGGTAGACAAAGGCACAGGGGCCACAAGAAATGGAGCATATTCAAATGCTCAAACAAAAAAGAGAATAGAAAATAAATAAAGACACTCAAGTAAGTATAAATAGAAAATTAAGGAATCATAAGCAACCAACATAAACATATCACACTAGTTCCTAGATACATGTGTTAGCAAAAAATGTTAAGTACATAACATATCAAGTACACTACAATATTTATTAGCATTGATTAAGGAATGTGTAAGTACATAAGATCAAACATGATAATGGAGAGTTATTATATAATAATATAACCTAGGTGTATCACAATTAAGGAAGTGCATATCCCTAATGTATTGATGACATGAATAGAGGGAAGGCCCAACATCTGTATGTGCATATATCATGTGCCTAGGTAGGCCTGAATCACACTCAAAAGATGTGTGAAACATATGTGTATATAGAAATAAATTATATGTTATCTACCAATACAGAACCAATAACATATATTCCAAGGATCTAATAAAAAATGGAAATGCTGAATATTTTTGGAAATTTGAATGTTTTAATTTTTTTGGTATTTTTATAATATTTGAATGTTTTGTAAAAAAGACATGTACAAATAAAATTACTACTAGAAGCTAATAAACTCATCAATAAATTTTTTTTGTGAAAGTTTTGTATCATTTGTATAATATTCATATGTTGCATAAGTAATATCATTAGGATCATACCAATTTTCTATGTTATTAATATAGGAAATGTGGAACTTCTTAGGTTATTCTTAAAGTTGTGATATAACATTTCAAGCATCTATGTATGAAAATATAAAATGTACCATATATTAGATTTTCCTTCTTAAAATTTTGTGTGTGTTGTCTATGTTCATAATTGTCAAAATGTTTCATCTCATGATGGGATAGAGAAGAGTCTTGTATTTTTTATTGCACAATAGGAGAAGATGTAATTTGTGCCTTGAATTATTTATTTAAGGATGAAAACATATACTTTTTAGTATTATAATTAACTATTTTTTCCTCTATACATGGAATAGATATGATGTTAGGATTCTTTTAAATCATATTTGTATCCTTTGATTTTGTGGGCATGTCTTGATTTGAAATTTGTTTTGTTAGGATTCCTATTTTTAGAATGCTTGTATGTTTATCACGAGTTTGATTTTTAAACTTGTGTTCTTGCTCTTTTTGTAACGTTAAATTTTATAGTTATTCCTTTTCATTTTGATCTTTTTATAATAGTTTTTATTCTAAATCTTTTCTTGTTATAATTTTTTCATTTTTGTGTGTGGAACTATCCTTTGGTACCCATAATTTTGGTTGTGGCACTTATTTTTTAGCAGAGGTACTCATAATGTGAGTGGGTTTCTTGGTTTATGTATCGAGGATAGGGTCACCACTATATTTTTGAATTTTTATTTTTTATTTAATGAAAAAGAACAATATGTTTGATGTCCATCCATTCTATGATATGAACAATAGTATTTTTATCTCTTTATAGGATGTAGGGAAGGTAGTTGGATCACTTTGTTTCTAATCATCGCTTAGGATTTCACTGGGAATCTTATTATAATTTTGTTCACTTTTGGAATCACTTGTTTTAGATGTATTTTATTTTAGATTTTCATTTGGATAAGAAACCTTTTTGGGGTTTAACATTGTTATATGAAGATTCAAACACATGATTAACACTAGCATATTTTGGATTTTGCATGTATGTAATTTGATTTTGTAACTCTTTTATTAACTTTATCATGTTGGTGATTTGATATTTTAGGGCTTCATAAGTACAAACCCCAGGTGACTCAGATTGAATATGCATTCATGTACCATCTAGGAATTTAAGAAGGGTTTGTTGGATAATCTTGTTTGCGATTATAGGATGGTCAACCTTACCCTTTGAAGAAGTGATAACATGAACCTGGTCAGAGGGATGGTAACTATCAACCTCCCTAAGGTTAGGAGGAGGAATAAGTTATCTTTTAGCCATATTAAACATGATTATACACACACACACACATGTATATATATATATATATATGTATGTATGTATGTATGTATGTATATATATATATATATATATATATATATATATATATATATATATATATATATATATATATTTAAAATATTGTAACAATTGAGAGATTAGGAAACTTAGAAAAGCCCTAGAGCACATTAAGAGTTGTATGTAAAGATACAAAATTCAAGTTCACTAAATGTTTAACCCTGAATTAGATAGGGGTATATAGGGTTAAGAATATAGAATTTAATAAGAACAAGGGTGATAAAAATATCTATATTAGGATAATTAATTTATAAATTCAGATACAAAATATTCTAAATTTAAATACTAAGATATGCTAAAAATAGAAAGTGATTGATATTGAAAAAAATTCGAAACAAGATTACTTAGGTGGTTTATTGTGCACATTCAGATCTAGGATAAAACAAGCTATAAGTTTATTTGATAAAGATAATATAATAATCATTAGATTCTATAATTTTAAATTCTATGACCTTATACACTTGTGTCGAATTTGGATAGTTACATTGATACTGGTATTTACACTATATGTAAGTGTCCCATATATAATAGTGACTGGATATGGATGCAACCAACTAGAGCCTTTTAGGTTTGCTATTTCCTTTTCTCTAATGTCTTTAGATCATGCACATAGGCTATTTCTCTTCATCAAATGATCAAAACCCTAACTTCCTCACCCTTGGAGTGGGTATGGAAAAAATGGGTTAGTGGGCACATGGTGTTGAGATAACCAAAGGATGCCTATAAAGATGGGCACTACATACATAATCAATACTCATAGGGCTTTAGACTTATGTAGTTTTCCCTTACATGTTGGATTTTGTGTGAATAAGGATACAATGTGTGATAATCATCTACATATAGTGACCTAGATTGTAACTTATCAAATATGGATCATGGGATACTCATTTAGTATCTTTAGACATTTATGGATACTACTCCTATGAATGATATGGAAATAGGGATGAATAGGGTAGGTTTACTTAATTTAATACTTAATTGAGTACTTCTTAATAGGTTACCTTGTGAGTTCTTGGTATTTTATAGGTGAGGAATGAATGAGGGTTGAACTTTTATATATACCAATATTTTTTGGAAATATATTTCATAAATAATTTATTTTGACATTTTATATATGATTCATTTACACATTGGATGAATTTTGGTCACTAGAAACTTAGTTGGAAAAGGGAAAACTATGTCGACATAGGCATTTGGCTGGGATGCAAGTGTATGGGAAGCTAAAAAATAGGTAATTTGGAAAAGAAGGATGTTGATTAGGTTTAGAGAATCTTCATATTATAGAAGGCCTAACCATCAAAATAATAGTGGTTAGACTAAGAGACAAATAATTTGGCACAAAGAGATAGTGAACATTAGTATTTCAATAGTGGGAAGGTATTAGAACTAATGGGTATAACTATGATAGGTATTCTCCAAATGTACAACACTGAGGTTATATGTAATTAATATTTAGTGTCTACTATAACTAAAGGTCTTAATCTAAGAATAAAAAAGTTTATCTAGGTGCATCCATTGTAAGCTATTTTAGTGTGATTTTTACGTGAGTTAGTTAGACTCACTATCTTAGGCTTAGGGTTAGCATAGGATTAATTATTTCAAATATATCCAATGCCCATTGATATGTATGTAATTATATTCCTATGTAATGTGAACTGAGTGACTTGTTTTGTGTTATTTTGAAACTAAATTTACATTCGATACCAGAGCATTATTATGAGATCTTGATATTTCAAGGGTAGGTTTCCCTTGTGTATATTATTTTCATAGTATATAGTAATCAATGTGATAAAATATTATGCATGAGGATATCATTCACCACTATTCATTATTCCCTTGAGTAGACTATTGTACACCATTATTCAAGACTTACTATTTTTTATACACAAAATTTTGTATTTGTCTAGTTGTGCCAAAGATAACAAACTACCCAACTATGCACTATTATATATCTCCCAGTTATATACAAATATGTTATATTGAATATCACCTAGTTGTATATCCTAATTGATGTTCCAACTATTTATTTTTAGTTTTTCATAAAAACTCTATGCATTATGGAGAGATGGACAAGTGATTCACATAAAATCATATTCATTTTCCATTTAAATTAAATAGGTTTTTAGTTATATGTATTTTTGTATTCTTTGGTGTTTGCCAATAGGTATAGGTGTTAAGATTACTTTTTATTATATAGTTTATTTTAGTTTATAATCTATAGTATTTTTTTAAGTACATTTTTTCAAAAGTAGAGAATATATTTTGTTAAAATTGTAATTTTTAGCTAGGTATGTTAAACATCTATAGGTTAAATCCCAAAAATAGGAAAATAATGAAAGAATCATTTTTAGAAGAGGGATGGTTTTATATTAGGGATTAGGTCTATAAATATATAATATTTATTAGATATAGTAGTTTATTATCATTTATGTTATTATTTTTTATTGTAAAGGATGCATTATTGGTAGGAACCAACATCCTATATCTTTTTTTATTCATTTTTTAAAGTATGGGAATTCCTTTAGAAAAGTATTATGAGCTAAATTTTCACACTTGGAAGGTGAAAATAAAAATGTGATTGATGAACAAAAAATAATGGGGAATAGTAAGTGGAAAAGAAAAAATTATTATAGAACACAATATGTTATTAGAATGGTAAAGTAGGAATGATAAATTAAAGGCCATTATTGGTCTTAATCTCTTAGACTTTGAGATAAATTACGTAAACCTAGAAAATCCATCTACATAAATTTGGGATAATCTAAATAAATTATTTGGATAACATAAAGTAAATGTAAATTTATCTTTAAAAATCTAGTTATTTATATTCAATATGGGTGACAGATATTCCATGTCTTTTGAGAAGTGTTGTCATTGATGTCAATGTTGATGTCATTTGATGTTAAGGTTGATGTCATTGATGTTAATCTGCAAGTCAGAGAGAAAATTTGAAGGCAACCTAATATAGTTCTATTAGGAGAGAATTTAAATTCAACCTAATGATTCTTATATTAGTTATTGTCAATTTTGTTATAGTGGTTTAAGAGTGTTTTCTAATGAATGTTCTTGTTTGGTATCATCATTGAGGTAATCATGTTTAAGTACTAGTCTTTGAATACAAGGTGTCTTGAGAAGCCTAGTCATAACAAGTATAGTCATATCATGAGCATGTGCATGGTGAGCATGAAGAGGTATGTAAAAAAGTATGAATTTTTTTAAGGATCATGTAAGGCATGTGAAAAATATTTAGAAGCATTAAAGAGTGTTTCAAGATCATTTTTCAAGCTTCAAGTTCTTGAGAAGCCTAGTCATTGCACTAGTTATAGCTTTTGAGAAGGTTTGAGCATGGTCGCCTAGTGAGATGGATGAAAATAATAATAAGAGGATATATAAGGTTTCTTGATCATGAATATGAGGCATTGGATTACTCAAGAGATTTTTAAGGTGAGCCTATAGAGGTAATACTTTAAGTCCACGTCTACAAATAGACTAGTTTTAGACCCCACCTAACCTAATGATGTGTCTTGAGGTGTTGTCAAGGCATATGAAGGATGTTTGACATTTTTTGATCATGTGATATGTTGTGTAATCATGTAAGTGAGGTGGAGAGCACATGGAAAGAGGCATGAAGGTTAGTTTCAAGTCTTAATGTGATTTACAGGTAAAGATTTAAGCAAGTAATGAGAGTATGGCCTAATGAGGTACGAGGTTCTATTTCCAAGGTAAGTATTGAAAATTGATTATTTTCAAAGGCATGCTACATTTTTTCAATAATGTTCACAAGGTTTGAGGTCATGGTTTGAAATAAAAGGCATGAAAAGTGGTTTTGAGGTCTCTTGAGTGCATAAAATGAAGGGTTCTAAACCCAAGAAGGAATTTTAAGTGTTCATTGGCATGTGTAACCTCTACATGGGAACTTAATATATTCAAGGTAAATGGGTAAGTTTCCTAGATAAAATTTTTAGTAATTAGTTTTTGGAATAATGGGATATGCTTTATGAATGATCTTTAAGATTGGAAGATGGTTTAAACCCTTAAAGAACATTTATAGTGAACCAATATGAAAGAATTTGTTCTAAAGTGATCATAATGGTTTGGTATGGATATTTAAGTGATTGAAAGTTATAGTGAACTCTCCCAAAAATATCCAAGTGTGATAGGTTTGTCAGGTGTGTGAGTAGACCCTATTGAAAAGTGCTAGTTTCTCCAAAAATTGATGTAGCAGTCAGAGTTAACTAATTAAAAGTTGATAAATAAATGGAGAACAAAGTTTGATAATTTTATTTTTTTTCCATGGTGGTTTATAGATGGGTTATATCCATCAAGGGTGCTAAAATAGTCATCTAAGTTGACTAGTTGCTAATAGGCCTAATGGTGCAAATAGTGAGAAACCTAGGAGAAGTGATAAGATGATTAAGAATGTGTTATAATGGAATAGGGATGAATACAAGTGCATGGAAACATTTTTAAATACCTATAAGACATGTTAATTTTGGATAGAATTTTTGGAGGATAGCAGATATGATGAAAATGTTGCTCATAAGTTGTCATATCTGGTTCAGATGAGATAGTGAGGTGCAAGAATATGAGATTGGTTTACAAGACTAATATTTCCATTTAACCATATTATATTTATATATGATAATGTTATAATTATATAAAAAGATAATCCACATGAATTAGGAGTCTTTGTAATTGGTTATAAAGATGATTGGAGGTCATTGTCACCATGACTGTGCTTTAAGGTAAATTGGTAGTTCTGGGTAAGCAAGTTATAATGATGAGTTTGAGACTACATGCCTTGAGTTAAAGAATATAATGTACATGGTGTTTATATTTTAGAATTTTATTCTCTATCCATTATTTTTATAAGGTTTTGTATTTATTAAAATTGATTAAAATATTGAAGCTAAAATGGGTTAACTGGTTCAGGTTTGACTATGTGTAATAAAGACAATAAATTGGTCTACAAGACCAATAATTTCCATTAGAGTTTATGATATTTTTATTGGAGGTTGTTATGAGTATATTTTAGGATTAGTTTCATGTATTTTAAGTCCTTGATTTTTTTCTTTTAAGTGTCAAAATTTCAAGTTTTCATGACTATGTTTTGAGGCTAGTTGGCAGTTTTGAGTGGGTTATTTGTAGAGAAAGGTTTGAGTCCTTTTACCCTAAGTGTGAAATATAAATAATATGGTTATGAACCTAAGGTCATTAGTTTTATTAATATTTTATTTATTTCCATGGTTTTTTATCCAATTGGTGTTTTATCTTCAGTAGTTCAAGACAGACTTTTTAGGTATGCACATGCCTAATTGTGAATAGTAATGATGGCATGCTTCAAGTGGTGGTTGGAGTTAAAAAGTATCATGGACATAATTTTAGATTATTATAGGTATATTGGATTTTAATTTCATTTTTTCCTACCATGTGAGGATTTTGAATGTGTTTTAAATAAGGTAAAGTGTAACGTGTCCTAAAGTAGACCTAATGGGATTAGGTCTCTGTGAGACCTCAAAATGAAATAAGGCATAATTGAGATATGTCATACCTAAAGGGAGTAAAATAAAATTTTATTCATGTTTATTATATATCCTAAGATCTATTACATGGTTAAAATAAGAGGGTAAGGCTATTTGGCTGACCAAGAAGGATACAAACAAGAGACTTGAATAAATACAAGGTAGTTTTAGGCATATTGTGTGAATAGAGAGAAAGTGAATAGAATAAAAAATTATATAGAATAAGTAGGTATTTTATACCATTATATGAGTGTATAGGATATTTTATGAATATTTTATATAGGTTTTGTGTATGAGGATCAAGGTCATATGACCTGATTAGTCTTGAAGAGACCTAATTGAGCAAAGAGACTTAGAAGGTAGTTTGAGAGGGCTAAGAGTGTGAAGATAAAAAGAGGTGGTCATCATCAGTTAGTTGAGAAACAATGTGTCTTGAAGGTAATTAAATAAATTAGGTGGATTATTTGGTTGTAAGTTATATATGGGGTTGGCACCTTTCAAGTTAGGGCTTACTAAAGCCTAGTTGAGTTAGTGCTCCATGTGAAGTGGGTACTTCACTAAATTTGTCATTTGTCTTATAGGACTATAGTCCATTTAAAAATATTAGTGGGTTTTCTTCACCTTGAGTATTTCCCACATATATGATGTATTCATGTGTTTCATGCTTATATAGATAAGTGTTTATGCATGCTAGATCTATATGTTTGTTTGAATGTTCTATGATTACTTAAGTGAAATTGATAAGAAGGTTTTTGAAGAATGATTTACCCCCCGCCCCCCCCCCCCCCCCCCCCATCTCAGTCATTTTGATTCAAACATTTTGTGTTAGGGTAGGTCCTTTTAATTAGGTATAATATCCTAAAAGATATCTTAGAAGTAAGGATGTCTAGTTAACAAGCTTAAGGTGGTTTCTTTACCATTAAGGCTCAGTTATTCAATAGATATAATTATGCCTTTTGGAACATTAATATGAAGATATATTTGATGTCTCAAGGTCATGATATTTGGCATTCAATTGTGGATGGATACAGTGTTCCTTCTATTACACCAACTAATGCAATAAGTAATAATGTTAGTAAACACAACTCTAAGGCAATGATTACCATTCTTTGTGGCCTATCAGAGGCAGAGTTTGTGAAGGTGATGCACTATGTATCATCTAAAGAGATATGCGACAAATTGAAGACTATATATGAATGAGACACCAATGTGAATATGTCCAAGTTGTAGACCAATTGGAGATAGTTTGAAAGTCTAAAGATGAGTGAACATAAAATAATTGCACCTTACCTGTTGAAGGTTGATGAAGTTGTCAATGTCATTAGAGGATTAGGAGAAGAAGTGAAATAATTTGTAGTTTTTCAAAAAGTATTGAGATCACTTACTCCTAAGTTTGATTCTTAGGTATCTACATTAGAATAAATGCAAGATTTGGACAAAATTGAAATAGATGGGCTTCATTGCATCTTGATTGCTTATAAGATGAGAACAAATGAAAGAAGACCCCCTAAGAAGGAACCATATTTCAAAATTGAAAATAAGTCAAAATTGAAGAAGGTCAAAGATGAGGTATGTTCAGATGTTGATGATGGTGAAATCATAGCTATGTTTACTAGGAAATTGAGGTTTGGATCTAGTAAGTACAAGGGAAATTTTCCCTTCAAATGTTTCAACTATGGTAAGATTGGTCACTTTGCATCTAAGTTTCCTAAAAAGTGTAAGATTTAGCATAATAAATAACATGATGAACATCATGGAGATGATAAAAAAGTCTATAAGCCTAACAAGAACAAGATATATTTCAAGAAGTATGAAGGTAGGGAAAGGTCATTCAAAAATAAGAAAAATTTCTATACCAAAGAAGATAACTCATCTAAAGTAAGTGACACAAGCACATCTGATAGTGATGATGATAGTAATGAACATGAATATGACAATAATGAAATCATATTCATGGATATAGAATTAGATAATGAGGGTTAATAAAATAGGAAAGGCCTTATGGTTGATGTATAATTAGATGAAGAAGAAGCTGAAGTGAACCTTGAGGTAGAATTGGTAAGTGCCCTTAAGGATTTGATGTTCCAAAGAAGAAGGAATCACAAACTATGATCATTAGTTAAGGACTGTGAGGCACATATTAGATTGTTTAAGGAGAGACAAAGTAAAACTTCTTTGGAATATGATGAGATCATCTATCTAATTGAAGCATAGATGAATATAGTTAATGCAAACCTAAAGGATAAAGAGGAAGAATTCACTAGGTATGAAACTAAAGTGGAATCCTTGAAAGTTGAGTTGGATCAAGAATATATCAAGGTGAATACCTTCATGAAGTTTGAAAAGATCACTAAGGCTCTAGATGACATATTGATTATTCAAAATTTTGCAAGTGATAAGATAAGTCTTGATTTCAAATAATACTAAAAGGAGGTAGCTAAAGTCAAGGAGAAGGCTATTAAATACAAGAAATTTAGCATGAAAAGACATATCAAACATCCTAATACCATGAGGTATTCTAGTTCGTTCAATGGTTACTATTTTGTATGTAGTTATTTTTGTCATAGAGAATGAGAGTGTAGAATATCCTCTAAGAATGATCACTCATGGGATTATGGAAGGAGTCACAATTCACATCAATAAAGAGGTATGAATGATGTGGTTAACTATAATTGTCATAGGATGGGACATATTGTAATATTTTTCCCTAATAAAGTAAGAAGGTCATCAAGTCAAAATAAGAGGTTTGAAGCTTCTAGAGTGAAGAAAAGAAGGCAAATAAAAGTATGGAAACTAAAGACAATAAATACAAGTTAATTGGTAGGTGTTGTCATTAATTTCAACTATTGATGTCATGTGTGCATTGATGTCAAAGGTAATGACAAAGTGGTAATGCCAGGATGATGATGAGTTTGAGCCTAAAGTTGTGAAAGGAAGTATTTAAATGAATATGAGCTAAGGTAAGTATTGTTTGAGGCCTATCATATTTTATCTAGCATGTTGATATGGTTTTAGGTTAAGAAGAGAAGACAAGCATGTGAATAGTATGTTGGCATAAGCTTGGTAGCCTAGTATGTAAGCATGGATCTTTAGTATATGCTTTGATAGGAAGTTGATGAATGTTATAGATGATGATATCATGTTACTGAGGTCCTATGGGGTATCAAGAGTGATTAAAATTATTATGGTAATGTATGGTGTTCATCAAATTCTTTATTATGTTCATCTAGGCATAGTTGGTTCTATGGTAGAAAAATATGATTAATCAGTTTGATGGCATCATATTTCACACGCATGAAGGATCCAAGAGCATATTGATATATGGATGGATTACCCTATGTGAGGAGTTTATATGTTTTAAATTTTATGTCATGAGGTTGAGCATATCTAAAGATATGTGGGTGTTAGGTTGGCCTCTCAGATAGAAGTTCACTAAGTTTCTATACTTAGCTAGACTGTCACTACACATCATGTAGATATGAATTAACTAGAAAGTTTTTTCATTTAATTTAGGTACTAAAAAATCCAATTGAGGTAAAATTTTTACATGTATAATTTTTCTATAGTTCCAAGAATCTCCCTAAAAATTTGGAGTCATGAAGTGTTTTCTAGCTAAAGTTCTAAAGCTTAAAAGTTGATCTAGCAGATTGGCATGGGCTAGAGACCATAAAGTTTAATCATGTTGAAGTTTAATGTCATTGGTCTAAAATATCCAAAAATGATAACTTAATCAAAAATATTGAGATCAATGATGCATATGAATTCAACATGTCAAAGGTTGTATGTACTGGTGACAAGTGTCACAAGCTCGCTAATCTGACAGAAGATCAATGGTGGGTGGTGGTTCATACCTATTAAGATCAATGGTTTTAGATAAGTCAAAGAGTCAACAAAGCACATAGGATTTCTAAGTGGCACAAGTGCATGGATAGACAAAAAAGTATTTAGAAGGTATTTGAGGGTGCCAAGTATCATAATCACAAGAATTATGATCAATATCTAATGGTCAGCACTACAAGATAAATACGTGGTTAATCTATATAGATCGATGGTGCATATTTATTTAATATTACAAGGGTGCACGAGATGAGGTCAAACTAATAGATGTTTATCATAGTTAATGTTTCTATGCTAATTTTGCTTTCACATTCAAAAGATAGAAATGAGAAACTAAGAGATGGTCTAGGGTTAGAAGATACCCGGATGTAGTCATGCGCACCAAAATCAGACGTTGGAAGGTACTCCTCTTTGGCTATGGAGGAATGACACCCATGAAGAAAAAGAGACTAAACACAAAAAATGTTAGATGAGGAGACGGTGGGCTGTCAAGCAAATGCTTGATCCCTGAAGTATGAAGACTTCCTTAAGGGATGTCAACCCACTAATAAAAAGCAGAATATTTGACTGAAGTAGGAATAATGAAAGACAAAATGAAAGAAACAAAAGATGAAAAGTAGAATGCATACCTGATATGCAACAAACTATTCTGCACAGTCATCGGTGTCAGTCTCTGTGCCGGTGTTGGTCAGGGGAAGGTGCCGGCATCGGTTAAAGTGCCATCGTCGGTCGGGGTAATGACTGGCATCGGTCGGGGCAATAGTTTTGGACAGAGTCTAGTCGGGTTTGGATAGGGTCTTAGGATTTTGCAAAAATGTCTGATGTTTTTGTCTGAGGGTTCGGGAAGCTAGTTTAGGAGTCAGAGGGATTGTTTGGGGGTTTATGCAGGGATCTAGGTAGAGTTATAGGTTGTATTTTTTTTACAGAGGGTGGATAGAGGTGATACAGGTGGAAATAAGGTCGGGGCTATAGTCTAAATCTAAATCTAGGTAATGATAGCAATTAAAAACAATAACCAAAGAGCAGAATAAAAACACAGAGCAAAGCTTACCTGTTATACGCTGAAAATAGAGTTGGACACATGATTGATGTTGTCACTGTGTCGTAGAAGTTTGGTGTAGCAGAATGCCTGTACTGGAGAGACAGAGTGTGAGAGATCGATTGCATATTGGTTGGATGCAAGAAATTGGTTGATCACAAGAGTTGGTTCCTCGTAAGAATGAAGAGGTTGCTGATGAAGTTGAAGGAAGGTCTGATAACCGATCGAGAAATGGATTGGCAACCAAATGGATAACGGATAACAGATAATGGTTCCTGCATTTGGGTTGAGAATGCAGTGTTAAGGATGACCGATGCCAGCAGAACTGTCGACGTTGGCTGATAAGTGACCGACATCGGCGACGTCAGCCAGGTAGTGACCATCATCGACAGATGTAGAATGGGGACAGAGGCTAGCTTTAGCTTTTTGCTCATTTTTACATGCTGCCAGGGTCAAGGCTCATGGGAAAATGGTCGATAGGGGTTAGATAGGTGTGGGAGAATAAAATGGGGGTTAAGGGGAGGACAACAAGGGTTAGACACAATTACGATGTCTACATTTGCCCCTTTTTATCTTGTTGGTTATTCTGGACGAACTGCAAGACAAAAACAAGAGTTGGTTGCCCCAGGTGTGGGATAAGGAGGTGGATTGCCCCGATTATGGATGAGGTATTCCTCCTCAAAGAAGGAGTCAAGAGAAGGGAACTGAGAATCGGGTGCTGATTTGACAAAGAGTGGATGAAAAAGGGGGAGGGTGAACACTACAAAAGTCATGATTGCGTGCATACCACTTCACGAGATGGTCAGGTCAAATTGTCGCAGGTCAAGGGTCGAGGAGTGCCAAAATTGAAGTAACCAGGCCCCAACATTTAGTCGTCTGCTGATTGGGTTATTCAATCTAAGCTGTAGCTCTAAATGGTCGTCATGTTCCAGGTATCTCAGGCTCAGGAAGTGCTCTTAGAAACACAAAAAAGTCACAAGTAGTGCGGATCAACCGGCTTGCGATCCTATACTTGTGAGGGTCCAAAAAAATAGTCTGTGCACAATTTTGCTAACCAGTCATGAGGTAGCATACAAGCAAAAACAACCAAGGCAACATAGTCTTGGAAGTGGTCGAAGTCAAAGGAGATAGGCATAATCTCCAATGGTCATTGGTCAAGGTGGATGGATGGATGAAAGGATGTGACCGAGCTAACCTCAAAAGACGTTATGTGATCTGAGTGCTGCCTACATAGCCCTTGTGTGAAGGGCCTCAGGCCAATGTAGTTCTCCCTAAAAGGGAGGAAGGGTCAAAGGGATGGAATTGGTCTTGGTCGAGGGCAAGGTCAAGGTCAAAAGGAGGAAAAAAGGTTTGTCCATCATAGAGACGAACAAACGAGGATGGTCGAGCTAACCCCAAAAGATATCATGTCATCTGAGTGCTGCCTACATAGCCCCAGTCTTAGGGCCTCAGACCAATGTAGTTCAAAACTAGAAGTCTGAGTGGTAGACAGGTGGTGAAAGTGGTTGATAGACTGGTCTTGGTCAAGGTCAAAATGATGAGGAGAAAAAAGATGTTACAGCCTTTTCCAAATGGTGTATTCTGTAACATTGGTGATGTGGTCTTTCATCCCTAGCAATTGTCCATAGTCGTGATGGATGTATGCTAAAAATGAATTGAGGTCTAGTTATGCTTCAACAAGTATTGGTTTATGCTTAACATAAATTGCATCTGGTCGATAATTTCCATGTGTATTGGTGTCCATAGAAACTAGTGTGAATAGGTTATGATGATGTGACAGGTCTGAAAATGTTGGGTTGGTTTGGTTGGGTTTGACAAGTGATGAAGTTAAATGTGACCAAGGTGTAGAAAAAGTGAAAGGCATATTGCTCTTTCATTGACAAGGACCAGTAAGACAACATAGATAGGGGTTATTAGAACCAAGAGCCCCATTCATGCATGACGTCGTTGACCATTCGAATCACTTTGACATTAAAGTGAGCTCGAAGTCCCTTGAGTAGGTGATAGGAGGAGGATAGGGTAACCCATTTTAGAGCAGAGATAACTTTGCCCTTTTTTATAGGAGACCCTGAGACAACTACAAGCCAAGTCTAGAAAGACAGCATAGATAGGGGTTATTAGAACCAAGAGCCCCATTCATGCATGACGTCGTTGACCATTTGAATCACTTTGACATTAAAGTGAGGTCGAAGTCCCTTGAGCAGGTGATAGGAGGAGGATAGGGTAACCCATTTTAGAGCAGAGATAACTTTGCCCTTTTTTATAGGAGACCCTGAGACAACTACAAGCCAAGTTCATGACTTTTTTTTTTTTGGTGTAGACTGATCAATGCGAGAAGTCTACATAGAGATGTCATTTGCTTGGTGGTCATTTGCGAAGCTGATCAATGCGGGAAGCTTCTAAGAAAGATTGCTATTTGTAGCAAGAATTAGTCATAGCCATCCTTCGAGGGAGTGGTCTATATTTTGCTTTATATATAAGGGCTTTGAATAGCTGTCCTTCGAGGGAGCAGTTTATTAGCTACAACAATGATGGTACAGCTATCCTTTGAGGGAGCAGTCTGCCTTTTTGATTTGAATTTGGTGACCTTGGATATTTTGACATCTTGATTTGTTTTGACAGAAATGTGAGTCATGGACAGGACTATAGAAGGTCAAGGGTTCCCTTTTATTAGGACAAAGCATCCATAATATATAAAAGGGGTATATAGGATTTGTTAAGGGGATTAGGGTTGAAAGGAATGAGGACTAAGAGGATGGGGATTGCTCAAGGGATGAGCTCAAGATAAATGTCAAGTGGATTAGTACTCGACTAACAGAAGAATGGTCGTAGATGCAACGCATTAAGAGGCTCAGGTTCTGGTCGTCCATTGAGAGAAGACAAACGATACATCCCTGATCCATACTTATGCATGATAATGAAAGGTTCGAGCCAATTAGAGGCAAACTTGCCTCATTTACTTCACTCCATATTGGTCACGTGCTGATTTTCTTTAAGGACGAGGTCTCCGATATTGAAATCTCATTCTCACAGATTTTTGTCATAGGCTCACTTGATACGATGTTGATAGACATGGAGATGGTTGAGGGCAACAAGACGACGCTCATCAAGTAACTCAAGTTGAGTTAAGCAATCTTGACGAAAGTCATCATTAGAAAGAATGTCATGCAGAGAGATGCAGAGAGACGAGATCTGTACTTCGAGAGGTAAGACAACCTCTGTTCCATACACGAGAGAGAAAGGGGTAGCACCCGTGGAGGTTCAAATGCTAGTGCGGTAGGCCCACAAAGCGAAGGGAATGTGAATATGCCAATCCCTTCCAGTGTCGCTGACCACCTTCATGAGAATTTTAGTCAAAATTTTGTTGGAAGCCTCGGCCTGCCCATTTGCTTGTGGGTAGTAAGGCAAAGAGAAACTGAGCTTGATGCCAAATGAGTCACAGAGTTTTTGGATGGTCTTGTTTTTGAAGGACTTGCCATTGTCGGTGATGATCTTGTGA
Organism: Torreya grandis; assembly: GCA_037957365.1. Taxonomy (NCBI): domain Eukaryota; kingdom Viridiplantae; phylum Streptophyta; class Pinopsida; order Cupressales; family Taxaceae; genus Torreya; species Torreya grandis. The sequence continues at coordinate 2,253,404 of JARHVA010002104.1, read as the reverse complement.
GGGACACCGAAATGATAGATGATGTGGCTGCTGATGAAGTCGACGATCTTGTCGGCTTTTGTGGAGACAAGAGGAATGGCTTCCACCCACTTGGTGAAATACTCGGTGGCAGTGATGATGGATTGATGACAAAGAGATGAATGAGGGTTAATCTCATCGATGAGATCTAAGCCCCACTGAGAAAAAGGCTAGAAATTCTAAGTGACTTATAAGGCGTGACTAGGAAGATGAAGCAAGTTAGAGTGCTGCTGACACTTGATGTAATGTCGAACATAGTCGCTATAATCTTGATGAAGGGTAGGCCAATAATAGCCCAGATGAAGGATGCGCTTGGCAACTAAATTCCCACTAAAATGTCTGCCACAAATCCTGTCATGGACTTGCTTAATGGCTTGAGATGCTTCAGTGGAGGTGAGACAGTGAAGAAGGAGGCCGTCAAAGCCTCGCTTATAGAGAAGACCCCCTAGCATGGTATAGTGAGTGGTACGCTTTGTAAAAGCTCATTGTGCATTGTTAGAGAGGTTGGGAGGAATGACAAAAAAAGATAAGTAGTCCACAAGTTGCTTATACCAAACATCTCGTGTGCTAGAGTCTATAGTATCGACATGATTAATGTTAGGAGAGATATAGGAAGGCAATGGCACGCGATGCACCATGACAAAAAGTCTGGATGCAGATGAGGAAGATGGGATATGGGAAGCGAGAGAAGCCATGGTGTCAGCAAACTTATTCATGGATCAAGGAACAGTCTGTAGGAGGTAATGGTTGAAAGATGCAAGGAGAATGTCAGCATGGTTTTTATACCTTTGCAAAATTTCATTTTTACAGAGGTATGAACCGTTGACCTGATTAACGATGAGCTGTGAGTCGTCGAAGATGTTGATGGACTTGATGCTGAGAGAGAGGGCAGTCTGAAGTCCCAAAATTAAGGCCTCGTATTCAGCCATATTATTGGTACAATTAAAGTCGAGCTTGAAAGACAAAGGCATGGGCTCACCATTGAGTGGGATGAGAATGACTCCCATACCCCCACCAAGTTGACATTTGGAGTCGTCGAAGAACATGGTCATTTGGTAGATAGTGTCATCGGTGGAAAGCGCGGTGATAGACTTGTCAGGGAACTCGCACTATGAAGGTTGATTTTTGGGAAGAGGGGCATCTACCAGTTGATCAGCAATGGTTTGCCCCTTGATAGATTTCTACTGGATGAATTCAAGATCGAACGCAGCAAGCAGCATGAGCCACCGAGCCATACGTTGATGTTGATATGGCTTGGAGTGCATAAACTTAAGAGGGTCATTGTGAGTGATGACAAAGGTTTTGTGATTAAGAAGATAGTGGTGGAGCTTGGTAGCGGCAAAGACTAATGCCAAATAGAGTTTCTCGGTATGAGTATACCGAGTTTCATAGTCGACCAGTGTTCAGCTGATCTAGTAGACTGCTTGCTCACGGTGATGCTCATCTCGGTGCGCGATCATGGCACCTAACGAATGGTTGGTGACAGAGATGTAAAGGTAGAAGGGTTGATCGCCTTTAGGTGGAATGAGGACTGGTGGAGAGACCAGATAGCATTTGAGGGCTTGAAAAGCCTCTTGACAGTCCTTATCCCATGTAAAAGAGATGTCCTTCTTAAGGAGATGATGAAAAGGTTGGCAGCGGTCAGAAAGGTGTGAGATGAAACAACGAATGGACTGGAGCTTCCCTTATAGATTGTGAAGCTACTTGAAATTGGTTGGGGGTAGCATCTCGAGGATAGCGTGGATCTTGGCGGGATCTATCGTGATGCCATGGAAAGAAATGATAAAGCCTAAGAGCTTGCCAAAGAGGACCCCAAAGACGCATTTCTTAGGGTTAAGGTGAACATTGTATTAAAGAAGGTGAGAGAAGAAGATTTTGAGAATTGTCAAATGGTCACGGTGAAGCTTGGACTTGCCGAGCAGGTCATCCACATAGTCCTCCATGATTTTGTAGAGGAGATCATGGAAAATGTAAGTCATGGCACGCTGATAAGTGGCACCTGCATTCTTCAAGCCGAAAGGCATGACTCGATAGTAGAGATTCCCCCATGGGGTAATGAAAGTAGTCTTGTGCTGATCTTCCAGAGCAATCAAGATTTGATTGTATCCTGAAAACCCATCCATGAGAGATAGCATCTCATGGCCGGCTATGAGATCAACAAGCTGGTCAATGTTAGGAAGAGAAAAGTCATCTTTGGGACAGGCTAGGTTAAGGTCGTGATAGTTTGTGCAAATCCGGATCCCCCCGACTTCCTTGGTGACTGTGACGATGTTAGAGACCCACTGCAGATAATCGATGGGCTGGATGAAGGAGACAAAAAGGAGGTGCTGAAGCTCCTCTTTGACAAGGAGGGCAATGCGAGGATGCATCTTTTGAAGCTTTTGCCTAATAGGTTTAGCCTCTAGTTTGGTGACAATGTTATGGGTAGCGATGGTGGGGTCGATGCCAGGCATGTCATGGTAGGTCCAGGCAAAGGCTTTGCTATGGTCTGAGAGGAATTCGGTATAGTCAAGCTGCTCCTAAGCGTCTAAATATTGACCAATCTTTAAGACGTGAGGAACATTAGAAGAAGGGAGGTTGATGTCAATGGTTGATTCATTTAACATAACTTGGGTCTCAGAAGGGAGAGAGCGCTGGATAAAAGAGTCGTCGGTGCCCATGTAGGAAAGAATGGCATCGTTGTCAACACAGTGGACAGTGTGAATGGTTGTCAACTCAGCTTCTACCATGCTGGGAAAAATGAGAGGGAGAGATTTGGACACCCCATTGAGCTGATAAGTCAAGGGTTCCAGGCGGATGGTGTTTATGGAAAAAAAAACTAGGAGGGATGGAAACCACCGACTCCGTAGGTGAAGGAGGAGGGATGGGTGAGCCTAGAAGAGATTGGTCAAGGGTTGGTTCGGGACAAAGGTCTATAGGGTCCTGAGTGGGGTTGTGATATCCCAGGCCATACCGTTTCTTAGCATCGTCATTGTTGAGCGGTTTGATGGGCTGATGGGAGCCTTGCTCATAGTGTCCGAACCCAAAACCCTTCCATGCACACCTATAAAGGTAAGTGTGTGCAAAGGTGGGGTTGCCAAGAAATGAGAAGTCTGATGTGAAAGGTTGAGGTGAAGGAAGAGGATTGCAATCAACAGGAGCTTGATTGAGCCCCCCATAGACAAGGTTGGTTCGGAGGTGAGGGGGACCATAAGGCACGATCATCCTGATCCGATGGTCGTAACTAGGGCTATGATGAAGGCATCCATACTCTTGTGGAGTTTGGAACATGTCTAAGGTCAGCAAGCGATACTCCCCCAATGAAAGTCTTTGGAAGATGTCTTTCATGGGGTCTATGGTCGTCGCTTAAAGGGGAGGTGTGAGGATGACTGTTTGTTGTGAATTGGTCAAAGCTTCCGCGGATGGAGGTGGTGTCGAGATTGATGGCTTGATAGGAATGAGGATGTCATTTGGACGATAGGTGGTGTTACAAGTTTTGAAGGGTGAAGGGTCAGTGGGAATGATATGGACTTGCCCATCATGCTCGAATTTCACACAACGGTGTAGGGTGGAGGGGACACAGGCCATGGCACGGATCCAGGGTCAGCCTAACAAGATGTTGTATTGAAACTCTCCTTCGATGATATAGAAGAGCTCTGGGACTGTGCGTGGACCAATGCGGATGTGAAGGATGACTGTGCCAATGGTCGTGGCAGTGGTGTCATTAAAGGAGCACAAGATTGTGTCAGTTTTGGAGACATAACTCTTGGGAAGAGCCAATTGTTCAAAGGCATGGGTGGAGATAATGTTGATGCTGGCACCTCCATCGATCATAACGTGTTTAATGCGTGTCTGATCAACATAGGCCGTGATGAAGAGGGCGGCATTCTGATCTTTTGTGTTGGATGTGGGAATCTCAAAAGCGCTGAATGTGATGGAGGCAATAGGAGATAAAGAATGGATGAGGGCAATGAGTGGTTGGGGTTCCTCGGGTTGGACTTCTGTTGCCTGCAAGGCTCAGATGAGGGCTTGACGATGTTGAGGCGAGGTTTGAATGAGGTCATAAAGGGACATCTTCATGGGCATCTGGTGAAGCTGTTTCAACATGGAGTCATGGATTGGTCTGAAAGAAGAAGAAGAAGAGGAGGGTTGAGGTGCGCCAAGGATAGAAATCTTAGGCTTGGGTAGTTGAGGTGGCTGGACGAAAGGGTAGGTCCAAGGAATGGTGGCTTTTTCCTTCGCCTTGTCCTTTTGTGACCTGGTGGTTATGTGAATGGCATTGATTTCGAAGATAGGGGGTGAAGGAGATGAAGGGGTCGTGGTTTGCTGATGAGATGTTGATGGGTTTGAAGAGGTTGGAGGGTTATGAGAAGGAGTCAGGGGTCGGTCAAGAGTGTCCTCAAAGAGAAGAGTGTCTTTCTCCAGATAGTGGTGAATGATGGTCTTGAGGGTACAACAAGTCTCGGTATTGTGTCCTGGCGTATGATGATATAAGCAAATCTTCGTGTCATCAAACCAGGAGGGCTTAGACCTGAGGGGTTGGAAAGGCCTGATGGGCAGAAGGGTTATGCTGGAAGTCTACAAAAGTTGGTGCAAGATCAAAGAGTACGAGCCCACTAAAGGGTCCATGCTCGTCGATGTGTGCGATACTGGTGACTTTTGCTTGGGCGGAGTCGGAGGAGGCTTTCGTACCACCTTTTGGGTTGACGGTGTGGTGACAGGTGGAGATGGTACTTTCTTCATGGGAGGTACTGCCCTTTTAGGAGAGGGTAGGTTGGAGGTAGGCAAAGGAAGCAAAGGAGGCAACTGGTTTTGATTAAAGGTCAGAGTGGGAAGGACTCTATTCAAGGTCGAAGGATGGGGGCCCAAAATGGAGGGCAATGGTGACGGAGGAGGAGGCGTTCACCTCTATGGTTTAGCAGTCTTTTGTGACCTAGATTGAAGACTACTATTAGTCGAGGTCTGATCTAGGTCCACCTTCACTTGCGGATGAGTGAGGTTGGAGACAGGGTGAACGCCAAGTGACTTGATAGGTTTAGATGGGGTAGATGTGAGTTTTGGTTTTGATGGGGTCAGTTGAGGCTTAGAAATGGGAGTCTAGTTTTTGTTAAGGGTCTTGGGAGATTTCACCATGGGAGGATTAGCTGCATGAGACGAGAGGGCACAGGCATGTTGAAGAGCTATGAGACGCTCCCACAATACCTGATGCTCCACTTTCCTTGAAGGGAGAAGTTTGAGTTTCTCCACTAGTTGGGAAAATGGCTGAGAAGATGTTGGATGCGGTTTGGGTTCTTGAGAAGATGTGGATGGTTGTGGGGTTGAAGATGAGACTGGTGTAGCGGTCTTAGACCCAAGGCATGATGGAGTCGTGACAGGTTCGTCTGTGGTTGGAGACGAAGGAGAGGTAGGTTCTTCCTTAGGTGGAGAAGAAACTGGAGAATGAGGCTCCTCAAGTGGGTAAAGGGCAGGGATGATTGTGCCCTCCACTTGCAATTGAGGAGTAGGAAGGGTTAAGTCCTCCATGGGCAACAAAAAGGAGGATGGTGAAACTGGCGGTGCTGGTAAGGTCGAGGCATCCTCCAAGATGAGAGAGGTTGACGGAGAACTAACCGAAGAAAGAGGTTCGTCCACATGTGATGGACTGATAGGTGGACTTACCTCTTGAGGTTGGTCAAAAATGAAGGGCAAAACTGTATTGACTGTTCGTATATTGTGTTCATGAATGTTGTCAGTCAAGGTCTGGACATTGTTTTGAGTTGGTGGATGATTGGGGAATGGTTGCTTGAAGATGTCGATGCCCTGATTAGGTGGCACATTGGGATTGTCGAGGATGAGGTCACCCTTTTCTAACATGTCTTGGATGATTTTTTTAAGGGTTTTACAGTTGCCCGTGTCATGTCCCTTAACTCGGTGGTAGTTACAGAAGTCATTTTCCCTATACCACGCAGGGATGGCGTGTGAGGGATCAAATTGTGGAGGTGGTCAGATCTGGGGGAGATTGAGGACCCCCTATTTGACGAGTTTTTCCAGCACAAATGCATATAATTCTCTGAGTGGAGTATACTGTTACTGTATGTATCTCTGCTAGAATAGACGGGTGGCACTCTGAGATGTGGATGGCTCAGGCTGGTTAGTTGAAGGTGAAGAGGAGGAAGATCTAACGACCAAACGTTTACTGAAGCTTTAGATTTAGGATTGGATGAGGAGGGCTTAGAAAAGGGGTCATTGGTCTTGGAGTTGGGATTCTTGCTCTGCAACTTGACTTTATTCTCCTCGACGGCACGTAACTCAAGTTTACGGGCCATCGTGGAGGCTTCATTGAAGGTGCAGAAGGTCTGAACCCTCAAGGTGGAAGAAATATGTCTGGCGCAGGCTTGGGAGAAGAGTTCAATAAGTTCAGGTTGGGGTAAAGAAAAGGAGAGTTGATTGATAAGGCCCCTCCATCGAGCAACAAAATCAACAATGGATTCATCCTCGAATTGGCAGATAGAATAGAGGTCTGTGATTGAGACCTTCTTGGTGATGTTGATAGAGAAATGGTCAAGGAAGAGCTAGGCCAGTTGAGTGAACGTGAAGAGGGAATGGCTAGCAAGGGAACTGTACCAGTCAAGCACAGCACATGAGAGAGACATAGGAAACGTACGTAAAAGCAATGCATTGTTGTGGGCAATAAGGTAATAGGCATGTCTGAATGCCCATAAGTGCTGTTGTGGGTCTTCCTTGCTTTGAAAACGAAAAAACTTAGGAAGTTCCCACTAGCTAGGATATGGCCTGATTGGGACAGAAGGATGAATGGGCTCATTGCAAATTTGTTTGTATGACAGAGTATTACGTGAGCCAGAAATAGAGGTCTCTAGGCTAGACATCTTGTCCATCAACATTTTGATGATATATACTGACAGATTGGAGGGTGGAGCGCCCCCTAGATTGTAAGGTGCTTGAATGAGGCTAGAAGAGGCGTACGACGTAGTCGGTTGTACCAGTAAGGGCGCAACGTATGAATGACTAGTCGTAGGGATAAAAGAGGAGATTAAGGATGGTTGGGTAGAAGGCACGGCTAGGCTCGATGTTGCGATGGGAGGTTGGTTAGTGGTAACATGGGCCAATGGATAGGTAGTCACCCTGGTGTTGATAGGGGTAAGGGTAGGCAGAATAGAGATGACCAGATTCTGAAAGGGGGTAGAGAGTGGTTGAGTGGGCTGAGGTTGATAGGGGGCCGAAACCCCAGTGGAAGTGGGCCCAAAGATGGAGGGAGAGGCCACACTTGGATGGTTGGTCAAAGGCTGGTCATTGGTTGAGGCAATAGCCTGGGTGTCTAAAGGTTGAACTACGGATGCTGTTGATACGGCTGCAATTTTGAGAAGAGAGGTCAGCATTCCGTAGATTAGATTGCCCAAGGAGTCTCGCGTTTGGCTATTCGCGAGATAGTGCTGCAAGGCTTTGACATTGAGGTCCAAGAATCATGAAAAATCTTGGTCCCCTTCTAGGACAATAGGCGTCTGGGTCGGGGATGGTCTAGTAGGAGTTCTTTCAATCTCCGAGCGGAACTCCATTATAGGACTGGTTATGGACGGGGTAGACGGAAGCGGGTGATGCCTCGCGTGATCGACTGGAGCCTTGGCTTGACTACGAGTCAGAACCATTCAAGGCAAGAAAAAATGTCCTCACAAGCTCAAACAAGCAGATAAGAACTAAAAAAATGAGGAACACAAGCATATCTTAAAACCCTAAGAGTAAATTATTAGGATTATAGTGGCTTATACCTTAGAATGTGTGTAGAGGAAGATTGGCTTTTGAGTCGGGTCCTAGAAGAAGTAGTCTATGGATGGTTTTAGGTTAGTTATGGTGCTGAAGAAGTCTGTGTTAGGTTTCGTACAAGGCCTGGTGCTAAGGAGCAAGCTCCCCTCACTTCACGAGTCCAGTGATGAGCTGGGCCCGCTTAGCCAAAATATACTTCCCCTATAGTTTAGACTCTGCTAGAGAATAGAGTGGGCTTTCCCTTTGGTGATGAAATCCAAGTAAGATCGCCGAGACGGGTAAGGTATCCGCTGGGGGATGAAATCCCAGTCGGGCCTTGTCTCAGGTAAGTTAAGATGTTTGTTTTGTGCAAGTGGTTTGGTCGTGTAACATCAAGTGGACTAGATTAATTCAATATGCGGTTTGTTAATTACTAAGTGTGGTCTAAGAAATGCAAGCACAAGCAGAAATGCAATGCAACGTGTTTTAAGTCCAAGTCAAAATGTTTTGTTCGTATGAAGATGAATGGAGAAAGGGTCGAAGAATATGAGTTTTGACTAGTCTAGAAATGCAAGAAAGAAAAGAAAAGTTCTTTTTATTCCTACTTATGATGTCATTTAGAAGAGACGAAAGAGGCGAAAAGGAAGGAACCTAATGCATCCTATATGAACAAAAGAAATAAAGAACCCAAGGAAGGCCCTAGGGTCCCACCAGGCGTGCCAGAATGTTTCTACGCTAATTTCGCTTTCACATTCAAAAGATAGAAATGAGAAACTAAGAGATGGTCTAGGGTTAGAAGATACCCGGATGTAGTCGTGCACACCGAAATTAGACATTGGAAGGTACTCCTCTTTGGCTATGGAGGAATGACACCTGCGAAGAAAAAGAGACTAAACACAAAAAATGTTAGACGAGGAGACGATGGGCTGTCAAGCAAACGCTTGATCCCTGAAGTACGAAGACTTCCTTAAGGGATATCAACCCACTAATAAAAAGTAGAATATTTAACTAAAGTAGGAATAATGAAAGACAGAATGAAAGAAATAAAAGACAAAAAGTAGAATGCATACCTGATATGCAACAAACTGTTCTACACAGTCATCGGTGTCAGTCTCTGTGTCAGTGTCGGTCAGGGAAAGGTGCCGATGTCGGTTAAAGTGCCAGCGTCGATCGGGGCAATGATTGGCATCGGTTGGGGCAATAGTTTTGGATAGAGTCTAGTCAGGGTTGGACAGGGTCTTAGGATTTTGCAAAAAGGTCTGATGTTTTTGTCTGAGGGTTCAGGAAGCCAGTTTAGGAGTCAGAGGGATTATTTGGGGGTTTGTACAGGGATCTGGGTAGAGTTATAGGTTGTATTTTTTTACAGAGGGTGGATAGAGGTGATATAGGTGGAAATAAGGTCGGGGCTATAGTCTGAATCTAAATCTAGGTAATGATAGCAATTAAAAACAATAACCAGAGAGCAAAATAAAAACATAGAGCAAAGCTTACCTGTTATATGCTGAAAATAGAGTCAGAGACATGATTGATGTTGTCGCTGTGTCATAGAAGTTTGGTGTAGCAGAATGCCTGTACTGGAGAGACAGAACGTGAGAGATCGATTGCAGATTGGTTGGATGCAAGAAATTGGCTGATCGCAAGAGTTGGTTCCTCGTAAGAATGAAGAGGTTGCTGATGAAGTCGAAGGAAGGTCCAATAACCAATCGAGAAATGGATTGGCAACCGAATGGATAATGGATAATGGATAATGGATAACAGTTCCTGCGTTTGGGTTGAGAACGCAGTGTTAAGGATGACCGACGCCAGCAGGACTGCCAACGTCGGCCGATAAGTGACCGACGTCGGTGACATCGGTCAGGTAGTGACCGTCGTCGGTAGATGCGAAATGGGGATAGAGGCTAGCTTTAGCTTTTTGCTCATTTTTACATGCTTCCAGGGTCAAGGCTCATGGGAAAATGGTCGACAGGGGTTAGATAGGCGCGGGAGAATAAAATGGGGGTTAAGGGGAGGACGACAAGGGTTAGACACAATTACGATGTCTACAGTTAAATATCAAGATAGTTTTGAGGGAGATCGATGATGCAAATTTTTTGAATCTATGAGAGGGCATGAAATGTTAACTAAGTGTTTGATGTTTAATTGTGAACACTAGCATTTGAATTTAATAAAGGGGAAAACCAATCTACAGTATTTTGATCCAAGATGAATTCAAAGGTGTAGTAAAAATAAAAGTTTTATAGGACTTCAAGGCACATCTAGAAAACCTAGTTATAAGGTTTGAATATTTTTACAATAAAATTTATTGAGCTCCAAAGTTGACTATGTGTTTGACCATGTTCTATAAGTGACTTAAGAAGGATATTTTAAGCTATTCTGATGGTATTTAGATGTTTCAATGGGACTTAGCTATTATAGAGTATTGTATATTTTGTGAGGATCATATGTATGGATTTTAGAGGTTTAGCCAATCCATATTTGATATGAACAAAGTCTTAGAAGTTGACTGTGTGTTCATTCTTGGTGATCATATGTATAAAATGATGTTTGGGCTAATTGTGTTATAGTATAAGGGTGATGTTATGGATGTTGTCACTTAATGTGGACCTATAGATCATATGGCATTGGTATATGTATTTTTAAAGTGTTCTTATGTTATAAATTTTATTGGATAAGTGTTAAAGATGTGAATGGGTCTCTATAGGACTTATAAGGGATATTAAGGCCTAATTGATAGGCATAGCTACTTAAGTGTGACCCATGGATGATATGGCCAATGTGTGTGGATGGTATTAAGCTATGTTATATGTCTTAATGGTTATTATGGGGCTAGCTCTCCAATGTCAACTAGACCATGTGGTACTACTTATTCCAAATAGGACTCCCTCATTGTGATGGGATTTACAAGAACTACGGAATACACCTTCAGTGTTTACCTATACAAGTAACCCACAAACATAGTGGACAACAACTTGTATAAATAAAGGATTAGCAGTGGAAAGATAAACACACACTTGATTAGGAAATTGGCTCAACACATATGATCATTCACATAATGAAAGAAAACTAGGAGTAACGTGTATTTTATTCACTCTTCAAGACAATATAGTCCAAAGTAAAATAAATGGGCCAACTAGCCAACATACACAATAACCACTAAGTCAGGCTCAGTCAATAATGCTTAAAACCACTCTAATGATTACAATGAACAATTCCCTCCCTAGGTCTGATTACTCTCTACCTAGGACAACCCACCCCTACTTCACAAAATTTGAGACCACATAACTACTCACAAACACCTACATGATGCTTGTACAGACACATGCACATGGTCCACATAAACTTGGGACTAACACAGACTTGCTTCATAATGATTTGCTTTTCATCACTTTGACAGTTCAGACTTGCATTCACCCAAATCATTGTGCAAAGAAAGCTCACCATTTTTTGATCAAGGCAAACCAAACCTATGAATAAAGTTAGGGATGTTAAAGTAACAAATCCCTCATAGACTCCCCCACTTAAAAATTGGTGACATCCTTGATGCCAGCATGACTCCATTGGTAGGAACCCATGAGGGCAACAATATTCTATTCAGACTCAACCCAGATCCAAAAGATTAACCCATCCCTTCTTCAAACCCATTCCAAGCCAAGAGGCCAACACTTCCCCTTTCCAAGATTTATCTAGAATCCAGAGTCAAGAAACCACCATGTCCCCTCTTCAGACCCAAAGATAAGAGATAAACACATCCCCTTACTAAGCTTCCTTTAGAGTCAAGAGACCAAAACAACCCCCTTTTTAGACCCAAAGCCAAGAGATAAACACACCCCCTTTTTAGGCTCTTCCAAAGTCAAGATATTAACACAACCCCATTTTTTAACCCAAATCTAAGAGAAACACATCCCCTTTTCAATATTTTTTGAGTCAAGAGATTAAAATGCCTCCTTTTCAAACCCAAAGCCAAGAGAAAACACATCCCCTATTCAAGCTCCATCGAGAGTTAAGAGACCAAGGCCAAACTCCATGACCTTAACTTTTGAGGGCTTCCACCTGCTCCTAGCTTGCTAAAAAAAATCCATTCTAAAACCATTAAAAACTCCCTCCACTTTAGATTTCCAAGTAACCCACTATCTTCACCCTAAACTAAGGAATCTAACTAGGTACCAAACTAAGAAATACACTAAATCTCTAGCAAATTCTGCACGTAGACAAAGCTTGCCTACACAAGCTACACCAAACCAATGTAGCTTCACAAGATCACCCTAGTCTTGCCAACCCCAAAACTTGGGGTGGAGGAAAATTGCTCTTGGTGGCCCACCTCTTCAAGACTCTACAAACCTAGAGAAGTCTAAGTGACCCCATTGACCTTTCCCCCAAATAGTACTAAAACTCCAAACAAGAGTATAATAGGCAAAGACAACTTTTCAGATCAAACACCCCAGGCCCAATAATAGGAACAAAGTCCTTCCCAATAAATCTCCTCTAGAGCCAATGTGATGATCATGATCAATTATGTTCTCTGTGACACAACAAGATGATGTTTCCTTGACCATACCAATGGTTGTGAAGAACCCACCCCACATCAATAGGAAAAAGGAACCTACTACCCCCTTCTCAACATCCCAACTACCACCAAGCAAATACAAGATCCACTGACTCCTCACAAAATATTTCACTATTTTGCATGCTCAACCCAACACCACTTTCATCTTCCCAATCCCACTCCTCTACATAATCTTCACCCTACACATCTACAATAGATCTAACACAAGAGAACTCTGAGATGGAGAAAAATTGTCACCTTACCCAACCTGGGTAAACCCTATCTCAGCACAACATAGATGGTTTGTAACTTCTCTAAGCGTACTCAAACCCTCAGAGGTCTGGAGGCCAAGTCTCTAAGGTTAAACTGATTGACTTCCAATTCTAGAACACTTGAGTCCATGAGCTCCCCTTCCACAATAATCAACCCTAACAAGTTACACACAACCACCTCCAAACCCAAGCTTCACCTAGTATTAAGGTCTCATGAGCACACCCACTATTTGCTCGCACCATTCATCTAGATCTCCCCTTCTGAACTACAAACACCCCTACCACTTTAGACAATCTCACTTGTAGTGATTCCCACCACCCTTCTAACACCTCAAACGAAACTACTTCCCACTTGACTCTCTAACTAGTGACTTCATCTCGCCACCCATGGAAGTGCTCTAAGACTTACAAGATCCCTCTGATGAATCCAAAGTAGCCTTCCTTCTATAGTCATCCACTAGCTTCCCTAAAGACCTACTCAACCCCTTACCAGTGTCACCCCACCTGGATGCACAAGGGCCCAAGGTGTTTCTAGATAAATAACCCTCTCTATAATCTAAGAGACAGTTTGTTATAGCAATTGCTTTGCTAACATCAGACACTTCATGGTGATAGAGCTCCCCCTAAGCCCATGGTTGAAGACCATGAGTAAATTGAAACAACTTATCCACCTCTGTCATGTTGGTGGCCTCCAACAAAAGGCTTTAGAAAGCATGGATATACTCACCCATCTCCCTCACTTGATTCAAGCAAATCAACTTAGTCCTAGCCAACCATGTTGCATTCCCAAGTTGAAATTGATCCCTAAGGGCTTCTTTCAGATCCTCCCAAGAGTCCAACCTCTATGTAAAACTCCTTGATGAAATGTCATTAGCCAAGGTTTTATACCAAACCTTTGCCATACTTGTGAGGTACCTTGTTGTAGTGTGCACCTCTTATGTGCTTGATAGACCTCCTAACCCTATCAAGAAATCCTCCATGCTCTAGAATAAACTATCTAGAAGATGGTCATCTCTCTCACCATCATAAGACTCTAGATCCTTCAACGTGGGAGTCTCATGACTGAAGAAGAACTAGACCCTAATGCTTTCACCAAACCTGATACCATTGATCAGACCAAATCCACTTCATCTTGTAACTCCATTTAGAACATCAAACCCTTTTCTAGCCTTATAGTAAGTTTCATGATCATCTAACCCATATTAGTCACCTTCTCCTCAAGCTCACTGAATCTCATACCCACACAGTCCCCTATCAATTGAAACTAGGCACCAACTCACTCAACAAGGCCTTCACCCACTCTGGTAACTCTTGACTTACCAATGTGGAAACTACCACCACCTGCACCTTTACCTTTGCCCTTATTATGCTCTCAACCCCTATTAGTTGCTTCCTTGAGTAACATCCTAGATAGATCTATGACCATACTAATGCAAACACACTAGACACAGACTTGATTGACTTGACAGGGGAAGGCACAAGACTATTTAACTTTCAATAAAATATAATCCCACAAAAAAAACTATGTACTTTGATACCAACTATCATAAGGCCATCTCTCTAGAGCTGGCTAGACCATGTAGAACTACTTGTTTCAACTAGGACTCCCTCATTGTGATAGGATTTACAAGAAATATGGACTATGGCTTTAGTGTTTAGTTGCATAAGCAACCCACAAACATAATGGATAATAACTTGTATAAAGAAAGGATTAGTAGTGGAAAGACAAAAACACACTTAAAAAGATTGAGAAATTAACTCAACGCACATGAGCATTCACACAATGCAAGAAAACTGGGAGTAATGTGTATTTTATTCACTCTTCAAGATAATCCAATCTAAAGTATAATAAATGGGCCAACTGGGCAACATACACAACAACCACTGAGTTAGGATCAGCTAATAATTCTCAGAACCACTTGAATGATTACAATGAACAATTCCCTCCTAGGTCTAATTAATCTCTACCTAAGACAACCCACCCCTAATTCATGAAATCTAAGACCAAAAAACTACTCATAAATACCTGCATGATGCTTATACAGACACATGCCCATGGTCCAAATAAACTTGGGACTAATGTATACTTTTTTCACAATGATTCAATTTTCACCACTTTGACAGTTTAGACTTGCATTCACCCAAATCACTGTGCAAAGAAATCTCACCATTCATTTGATCAAGGTATACCAAACCCGTGAATGAAGTTAGGGATGTTGAAGCAACACATCCCTCATAATGGCTAACATAAGTATTATATTTGACCTAGTAGATATTAATCATGATGGATCTATAAAAGGTGAAATCAAAGGCGGTGATTTCTAGACTTGAGAGACCTAAGAGAAGAGGTATGTGTGAGATTTGAAGAGTGAAAGAAAGGGTGTGTGCCCATTGGATGGGTTTTAGAGAAGAGCAGGTTATTGACTATGTGTATGACTTATAGGTTATATTTATGATGTAAAATATAGTGAGCATATAGGTTTTAAGATTGAGGATAAGCAAAGAGGTCTAGAGTGATCCAAAATGATGTTTTGGATGCCTTGAGTGTGAGCAAAGGATAGATGATGTCTATGTAATCTTGGTAGTTGATTTGAGAGGTATATCAAAGTGTGGACTATGTGTATGACCATTTGGTCATGTTATTAAGGTTGTGATATAGTTATTATTGAGAAGTGTAGAGTGATCCAAAAGGTGGTTTTGAATATTTGTGGTTATGTGAAGATGTAAAGGGGATGATATACATTGTATCTCCATTAGATTGGTAGGAAATTAGTGATCAAGATATGTTCATTTCATAGGTGTTAGGAGGGTGCTCAAAATCTAAGTCAAAAGGACTTGAGCAATAGGTGGTCAGAAGGACTTGACCAACTTAGGGGTAGGTGTTCCTTGTAAAATAGGTGTTTCACTAAAGCTAGTATAAGGACTTGACCAATAGGTGGTCAGAAGGACTTGATCATCCTAGGGGTAGGTGCTCCTTGTGAAATAGGTGTTTCACTAAATTTTGGCCAGAAGGAATTAACCAATATCATGTTTATGATCATATTATAGGACAAGTAGTCCATGTGTTTGCAAACTTGAGAGTGGGTTTTATTCCCCAAGAGGATTTCCCACATAGATCTTGTGTTGTCTATGTGATCTTTCATTATCTTCATTATTCATTTCTATAAAAATCATTTATGCTTCATGAATGGTTGTATTTAATTCTCAACTGGTTGAAGGGTTTGGAAATTAAATTGGATTATTTGTCACCATTGATTCACCCCCCACCCCCCTCAGTTATTATACCTATAACAAAGTCATGATTATTCTATAAACATAAATGGAATGTTTGATATGGTAGATCATACTTCAAATGAGAAATCAATTTAGGAATATTTATTAACAACTCATATTGATGATCAAATGGTTGATATAGAGGTCAATCCTATAGTGTTTATCAAGCCTAAAAGGATACTAAAGGATATTTAGTCTTTTGAGAACATGGAGATCGAGGAATATTTTAATCTTGTGTTATTTTAGTGACCTATGGAAATATTTGATTCCATTATGCTTCATGGAGACACTCTTAATTTAACAAAAGCATGGTGAATGCTTGGTTTGAGGAACAAATATTCATCTTGTTGACTAAGCTTGATCTGTATTCTAAGTTCATTTGAAGGAGGTATGAATGGAGTAATGGGGATCATGTTCTTGCAATGATTCATAACCTTTGTTTCAATAAGGTGTGTTTCCATATGGTAGTTTATGGAAGACCCTTTGTCATTAATGTCAAAGGGGGAGAAGTTCAAGAAGGGAGATTTGACTAGTATGGGGATGATGTGAGTGATAAGTGATCAGATTAAAGAATGTTTACCACCAATGATAAAGGGGGATTTTTTTGAGAATTATTTTCATTAATGTTAAGGTTTATGTTATTTTATGTCAAGGTTGATGTCATTGATGTAAATATGCAGGTCAAAGAGAGAATTTGAAGGCAACCTAATGTCTTTCTATTGAGAGAGAATTTTAAAGTAACATAATGACTCTTTTGTTAGTTGTTATCAATTTTTTTACAATGGTGTAAGATTTTTTTCTAATTAATGTACTTATTTTATATCATTATTGAGGTAAGCATGTTTGATTACTAGTCTTTGAATACAAGGTGTCTTGAGAAGCCTAGTCATAATAAGCATAGTCATATCATGAGCATGTGCATGGTGAGCATAAAGAGGTATGTATAGAAGTATCACATTATCTTAGGATCATGTAAGGCATGTGAAAAATGTGTATAAGAATCAAAGAGTGTTTCAAGATTAGTTTTAAAGCTTCAAGTGCTTGAGAAACCTAGTCATGGCACTAGTCACAACTTATGATAAGCTTTGAGCATGGTGTCTTGGTGAGATGGATACATAGAGGCATAATAGGATATATAAGTTTTATTTAGTATTCATATGAGGCATTATAACACTCAAGAGAGTTTCAAGGTGATCTTATATGGGTATGTCCTTAAGCCCAAGTCTGCAACTATACTAGTTCTAGACCCTATCTGACTTAATGAGGTGTTATCAAGGCATATAAAGGATGTTTGACATTGTTTGAGAATGTTAGATGTTTTTTAATCATGTAAGTGAGATGGAGATCACATGTAAAGAGGAATGAAGATCAATTTCAAGGCCTAATGTGTTTTTTAGGTCAAGGTTTAAGCAAGTAATGAGAGAGAGAGTATGGCCTAATGAGGTATGAGGTTCTATTTCCAAGGAAATTATGGATAAGTGATTATTTTCAAAGGTATGGTACATTATTTCAATCATTTTCACAAAAATTGACGTCATGGTTTGAAATAAAAGGCATGAAAAGTGGTTTTGATGTCTCTCAATTATATATAATGAAGGGTTGTCAACCTAAGAAGGACTTTCAAGTGTTCATTGACACATGTAAACTTTTCATTATAACTTAATCTATTCATTGTATATAGTAAATGGTTCTAGATCAAAATTCCAAGCATTAGTTTTTAGATTAAGGGGATGTGCTTTATGAATGATCATTAAGACTGAAAGATGGTTTAAACCATCAAAGAACCCTAATAGTGACTTGATATGAAATAAGTTATTCTAAAGTGCTCATAGTGGTTTGGTATGATTATTTAAGTTGTTGGAGGTTGTATTAAACTCTCCTAGGCAAATCTAGATCTAATTGGTTTGTCAGTTATGTGAGTGGACCTTATAGGAAAGTGTTAGTTTCTTAAAACATTGTTATAGCAGTCAGAGTTGACAATGTCAAAGTTGATAAATGGATGGAGGATAAAGTTTGATACTTTTATTTTGTGTCCATGGTGATTTTTGGATAGGTTCTATTCCTCATGGGTGTTAAATTGGTCATCTAAGTTGACCAGTCGCTAATAGGTCTAAGGTGTAAATAGTGAGAAACCCAGGTAAAAGTGAGAAGATGATTAGGGATGTGTTATCATGTAATAGGGATGAATATAATTACATGGATACATTTTTATATACTTTTAATACATATTCATGTTTGATATAAGTTTTGAAAGATAGTGGATATGATGAAAATGTTGCTCATATGTTATCTTATCTAGTTTAGATGATACAGTGAGGTACAAGATTATGAGATTGGTCTACAAGACAAATATTTAAATTTTATATTAGTATACTTATATATTATAATGGTTTAATTATCTCATAATATCATCCACATGCATTAGTAAATTGGCAATTTTGGGTAAGTATGTTGTAGTGATGAATTTGAGACTTTATGCTCTAAGTTGAAGCATATAATGTGCATGGTGTTTATATTTGGTAATTTTATGTTTTATCATTTATTTTTTTAAGGTTTTTTAGTTATTTAAATTTATTTAAATAGTGAAGTCAAAATGGGTTAACTAGTTCAGGTTTGACTGTGTGTACTAAAGATAATAAATTGGTTTGCAAGACCAATAATTACCATTAGAGTTTATGATATTTTGGTTTTATGTTGTTTTGATTATTTTTAGTATCATTTTAATTATTTTATTATGTTATTTTATGTGTCATAATTTTAAGTTTCCATGACTATGTTTTGAGGCTAGTTGGCAGATCTGAGTGGGCTATTTGCAGAGAAAGGTTTGAGTCCTTTTGCCTTGAGGTGTGAAATATAAATAATATAGTGATTACCATGATTTAATGAATTTTTATGATATGTGATTTATTTCTATGCTTTTTAATCTAATTTATTTTTTATCTTTAGTAGTTCAAGACAGACTTTTTGGGTATGCACAGGCCTAATTGTGAATAGTACTAATGGCATGCTTCAAGTGATGGTTGGAGTTAAAAAGTGTCATTTAAATAATTTTATATTGTTATAGGTATATTTTAGTGTAATATAATATTTTACCTTCATGTGTGGTGTTTTAATGTGTTCTAAGGAAGGCAAAGTGTAATGTGTCCTAAAGTAAACCTAATGGGATTAGGTCTCCATGAGATCTAAAGATGAAATAAGGCCTAATTGAGATATGTCAGACCTAAATGGACTCAAATAACATTTTATTAATTTTTAGTATATTTTATAATATCTATTACATGGCCTACCTAAGAGGGTAAGGGTGTTTGACCAACCAAGAAGGATATGAACAAGAGACTTGTATAAATACAAGGTAGGTTTAAGCCTATTGTGTGAGTAGAGAGAAAGTGATTAGAATAAAAAATTTAAGAGTATAAGGATGTATTTTATATCATTATATTATTTTATAGGATATATGATGAATATTTTATAGAGTTTCTATGTATAAGGATCGAGGTCATATGACCTTATCAGTCTTGGAAGAAACCTAATTGGGTGAAGAGACTTAAAAAGTAGTTTGAGAGGGATAAGAGTGTGAAGAGAAGAAGAGGTGGTCATCATCATTTTGTTGAGAATCAAGTTTTATTGAAGGTGATAAAATAAATTAGGTGGCTGAGTTGGTTCTAAGTCATCTAGGGTGTTGGTGCCTCCTTGCAAGTTGGTTCTTGTTAAAGCCTACCTGAGTTGGTGCTTAGTTAGTTGGGGTTGGTGCTCCATGTGAAGTGTGTGCTTCACTAAATTTTGTGTTTGTCCTATATTAATATATTTAATTGGTATATATAAGTTGATTTTATTCCCCTCTAAGGTTTCCCACATATGTGATGTGTTCATGTGTTTCATGTTTATATGGATAAGTGTTTATGTATGCTAGATCTATATACTTTTTTGAATGGTAAATGATTGATTGAGTGAAATTAATAAGAATTTTTTTGAATAATGATTCACTCCCCCTCTTATTCATTTTTATTCCAACAATTTCAAGTCATATAAATAATCTAAGGTCTCTCATTAGATAGCTAGATAATGTTAAAGTTACAATAGAAAATGAGGATACTAAATCAATCTTGTTAAACAATTTGTCTTATAAATAAAACAATGTTATTTTTACCCTTGGACATATGCCTTATCAAACCTTTTAAGAAATTCTTTCAGCTCTCCTAGATGAATAAGAGAATAGTGTTGAAAACATAGAAGAGGAAAGTGTAGTAATAAAAAGAAATAAGGTTAACTTGTCTTTTCAAGTAAAAAGTCATAAACACAAATATTCAAGAAGAGAGTATATTTATCATTATTGTAATAATAAATAACACATTATTATGCACTATAATAAAATATCACAAGATCTCATAGATGATAAACTAGAACAAAAATCTTTAGTTGTTGAATAAATTGATTGGGATGAATATCTTCCCTACACTAGTGGTGAAGATTCTTCTTTCCATAATGATTAATATTATGTATATTAAGTTTTTGTATGGTTTAATAATAATAATAATAAATTCCTATTCACATGTTTGGTATGAAATAATAAAAAAAATTATATTTTCACTATGATGATAGTATGAAGGATCATCTTGGTGTAACAAACATGTACTTGATAAGAACTGTGATTGGTTGGTTGATATGTTTATATGAATTAGTTGATGGGTACCAATTCATAAAATATGTACTCATTTGAATAGTTTTATGGGCCCATATTAATTTCATATTTGGTTCCCATAGTCTATAGTTATGTCATGGTTGTATAAACTTGATTTTAACCACTTCCATGTCTAAACTATGTTTAGAATAACTTTATACAATTACACCCAAATTTAATTATAAATCTCCCACTACACCAAACATACCTTCACAAGTTAATTTTAACCTAAAATCATAACAATACATCCTTGATTAGGTTAATAAATCATCTTTCATCATTTATCTTATCTAGTGCATCCTAAATTAAATCAGCCCTTTGGAAGTATTTTCAAAAGGAAATGAAGTGAATAATTGATTGATAAATAGAAACATTGAAAAAATCACATTTATTCTAATTGTTTATTAATCCAACTTAATCAAGCCTAATTATTCCTCTAATGGGAAAATCCATGGATTTGAGTTATCTTATTTTCTTAAATTCAAAATTATAATATTTCCTCACCTAAAAAGACATCATCAAGCAAAGTGTGAAAGAAACCAAAGTTTATGACATGTCTTAGACATCAATTAAACACTCAAGATAAGTTCTTACACATCTCTTATACACTCCTTATCTTACACCCCTCTTACACATTTAGAAAGAATAATGATTGTACTTTTCTTCCAATGTGCCTTTTATACTCCTAAAAGGTCTTAAATGGCCTCACTTACACACTCCATGTGTGTAATCATGGATTTGAGGATTAATACTCAACCCTATATATTGATATGATATAAATGGTCTACAATATTTCAAAAAATATATAAATAAAACCCTCACACCCCCCATTTCATCAAGGTTCCTAATATAAACTTTCTTTACTAGATTATTCCAAGAAGCTTAATCAACTCTTACATGCACAAGATAAATCATGTGTAGAAAAATATAGATGCTAATCATGTGAGGATTCAATAATTTACAAATACTTATACATAGACAAGCTAAGCTAAACCTCTTTAGACTGGTATTCAAATGAATCTTCAAGGGAGGTAAAACAACATGGTTGTTTATCTTCCAATTTGTATTTCTTGTTTGTATTCCATAGCTCAAGTTAGGGATTAGGCTTTAGAAGTTATGTCTATAATTTATTTTTATTTATTCACTAATAATTGAATAATATATCTTGGATTCATGATCTACATAATGGCATGCCCAATGATCTTCCCAATTTCAAATTCAATCAACTTTCAATATCAAATCAAGCCTAATTGAAGTCAAATGATCAAAACCAATGCCAGTAAAACATTATTTTAAGATAAATTATATCCATGGTTCACACATTTTTAAATAAAATAAACATTACAAAGTGAAATCAAACTTGTTAAAAGCCTTTGATGTACCAAGACTTGTGTACCCTTTTGGAAACAAGTTTGATTCACACATATTTCATATTTGGATACTTACATGAACAAACTTTTATTGAACTATTAAATTTGAAAATTTGCATTGATTGACCCAATAAAACATTTAATTTCTATGAAAGTCAATTCCATGAACCATATCTTGATTCAAAACTAAAATTGGTTCATCTTGAGCCATGTACCATGCTAATCAAAAACCAAATCTGGTTCATTTTAGACCATATGCAAAACTAAATTCTATGCCATTCTAAATCTATTATGGTTCATATTTAACCACATTCCATTTTAATTAGGTTAATATTGAACCCCATTCTCATTTTAGTGCCAAATCAAGTCCATTTAGGACAAATCTAACTATTCCATTTGAATCGTATATATGCCAATACCACTCTCATTAGGCCCATTCTAATATCTAGACCAATACCCCAATTTTTGGGGGAAATCCTCTTCTAATCAAGATAAATAATACCCTTATTTAGGACCATTACAATCTATGCCAATATGCCCCTCTTTAGGACCATTCTAATTAAGACCAAGTCTTCCCTCTTTGGGGCCAATTTCTTCAGTCCATTTACCCATACATGTATCTTTGTTTGGGGGCATTATTCTAAGGTTAATTAAATTCATGGAATACTAAAATTATAGAATTATATTATGTTAAAATAATATAGATAAAATCACCCAAGTTACCCAACAACTATCCTACTTTGCATTTATTTTAGACACTTAAACCATTATTCCAAAACCCAATCTGGTCTTACAGCTACAACTAAGCCAACTGACCATTATACATCAACAATACCTATAAATATGTCATGTAGTATAAAATAAAAATAATAATAATCTAATCAATAACTATTTGATAACAAAGATGAAAGCATTATTAGAGTGTTAGAGCTTAGTGTTAAACTTCTAACTAGATTTTTTATAGAGAAATTATGCTATTTCATTAGAGTTCATAAAGAGACACCACAAAAACTTCAATGGTCTAGACATATTATGACATTGCCTATCCAAGGACCATTACCAGTTTATGATCCAAGTGTATCCAAGTCTGATAACTACTCAATTGGAATATATCATGATCCCCTTCTAAAGCATGATCAAATATGTGCACTTCCAAAACAGTATCAAGATATCAAACCATCATCAATATTTTTGTAAAATCACCCATATTTGATCAAATCCAAATCATTAATTATCCACATGTATTTAATTAAGAGCTTCCATTTCACACAAGATCCATCTGTGATGAGCCCATCTTTGAAAAACTTATTATTATTGAACTAGAGCCCATTATTCAACCATTGCCAAATATTTAACCAATGCCAAAATTTATTGATTTCCAAACAGTCCTTCATCCAAAATCTTCCATTTCTAAGTGAAAGGTAGACAAGGTACTTACGGATAACATAATTCAATAGGCCCTTTTTATGGCTACTTCAACATTAAAATTAGGTTTTATTTTAGAACCATTATCAAAATTGGGTTCCATTTCAGAACCAATATCATATTTATCATCATAAATAGAATCAATATCATTTTATACATTAGATTTAAATCCTTTTGAGTCAAAATCAGCTTTAGAATCATAAAATATTAATGGCTGTTATGACATTGGCTACACATTTCTAGTTTATCTGATTGAAAACATTTGTTATCCTTCCAAAGCTTTTGAGAAAGATTCCTTTGACATCAACACAATTTCTCCTAATAATCTCTATGAGAAATATGTTGCCCTTTAATCTTCCATTTCCATTACACATGCCTTTACCATTGACCAACCTATCTATTATATTGACATTCCATATCCCACTAACATCAATTGGGACTAATAGAATCACACATTACTCAACTTATTACATGGTGATAATTCAGTGCCAAAATATCCAGGGATCTAAGACAATATCCAAGAAAAATAACAATCTCTTAGTGAAACCTTGTTTGAGGCACTATGAGAAAATCAAATTTTAAACTCAACATCTTTTAGTGAAACCTTGTTTAAGGTGCTAGATGATAATGATAATAAAACATAGAATCATTTAGTGAAACCTTGCTTAAAGTGCTAAGGCACAATCAAAATGAATTATAAAAATCCCTTAGTGAAACCTTATTCAAGGTACTATTGGATAATATAAGTCAGAATAATCAAGAAAACTATGTTGGTGAAAACATCTTTGAGGTGCTAATAGTTGAGCTAATTAGTTCCTCATTGATTGATGAAGATATTATTAAAGACAATATCAACCCTGTCACAACCAAAATCAAGTTAAATCTAGAATCAATAACAATGTATGTGACTAAAAATCCTAATCTTCATTTGTCTATCAACCATTATAAATTTTATTATGATCTTATTATCCATTCAAGATCTATATTACATTATCCAATCAAACCATTTATCCCCCACCTATCCTTATTTACCCTTCTTGGTGACACTTTTTTTTCTAGAGGCTATAAAGACATATTGTCTAGAGGTTTAGAGGAAGCAGAATCAATAACCAACAAGGATCATGATATAAGTCATCTCATTTATATCATAAAAAGGATTTAGATAGATTAACCATTATGGGTAGGTATTGGTTAGATGATAGAGTTCCCACATTGTACATCTTGTAATCCTCCATTGAGTTGAGATGCTATAAAATCCAAAAAACTCATAAAAATGAATTAAAAATACAAAACAATAAAAAAATAAAGAGAAATAATTCATTCAACAATGACTACCATTCTTGTGGTGCCTTGGATAAGTACATTATGGAAACTAGGTTTTTGGCATCATGTGTAAATATATATTTTTTGCAAGTACCTTGGCACTTAGGGACATCCCTATACACATTATAGACCATTTTTTTAAATCAATATTAGCCATTATAGATCATTTCCATTTAGGCCATTTTATCTATTCAATCTTATTTCTACTAGGTTCATCTTATTTAACACCATTAGTCTTCACATCTTTACATTGTTATGGAAGTGGAAGGTATATTGAGACATGTTTGGGAATTTTTTTTGCCTATTAGCCACATGACACTTTGGCAGCTTGAGACATTTGTTTCTTATGTGACAAGATCATTGGAAACTTATAGTTATTTCCCTCATTGTCATTTATCCACTAATCTTACTATGTCAATCTTGTACCATTTGTTTTTTTCCTATTTCATTCCTATTTTCAAGTTCTTGTCAAAATGTGACATCATTTTGACCTTTATGAGTTCAATTTTATTTCATGTTTCTTTTTCCTAGAAGATTATATGATTTTTCATAGCTTACTCATACCCTTGCATTGTTAAATCATGAGTTCAAACCCATTTCTAATCACCTCAGAGAAGTTAAGGTTTCTTAGAATAAATTAAACTATTTGGGGATGTTAAGGTTTCTATTTCGGCTAATAGGGGTCTTTTCAAAGCTTCTTTATTTCATGGTTTTTAGAAAATATGAACAATAGTCCATATGAGGTCTTATAGGGTCTTGGTCAAATGAAGTGTCTACTCCATGAGGTCATCTAGTTTTACTAGTTTTTTTTACACTTTAAAATTGCTTTTTAAGGATTAT
The DNA here is from genome assembly GCA_037957365.1 of Torreya grandis. Lineage (NCBI taxonomy): Eukaryota > Viridiplantae > Streptophyta > Pinopsida > Cupressales > Taxaceae > Torreya > Torreya grandis. The sequence continues at coordinate 2,227,946 of JARHVA010002104.1, read as the reverse complement.
CGATCCATTTCTAAGATGAGTATGAAGTATGGTAAATACAAGTGATATTTTAAAAGTAGGTAAAGATGTTTTATGATGTTCCTAATGTTAGAACAAGTCATAGGTTAGTCAACCCTTGTAGGTTTAATGCTCAAGGAAGGAAAATCAAGCTAAAAGGGGCATTTCCAATCACTTGTATGGTCATATTTAAGAGTGAATATATGAGAATTAAATCACCATATCCTTACTCATTTTCAAAATTCATAGAGTTTTCATAGGTATTTTTGGCCAATTTTAACTTATATATATATATTTTCCTAAGTAGATCAATTTTTGAAAGTTCCTAGATGGAGTATAAAGCTGAAACAAGTTCTTGATGGAATGAGTGGACCTAAATAGGCTTAGAAATAGGTCTAAGATTGCAAAGTGTGAGTATCAGTAGGTTCTCATGGTGATCATGACCTTCATGGACATAAATCAGGTTTTGTAGGTCTCAAGGACTCATTTTGAGCCTTGAAAGTTTAAGAATAAGCTTTGAAGAGCCAGACCATCATCAGGATGTCATGCAGAAATGAGAAGCCCAGTTCAATTGTGCATTTTATAAGTTTTCTCAAGAATCCCCCATGAGCCAAAGAGTCACATGGGATTGAATTTATTGGTACCTAGATCATCCTTTGAAAGTTTCATGCCTTGGAAAGTTCTCTATCTCAAGTTATAAGCATGAAAAGATAGACTTACAAAGTGAAACATTCATGAAAACATCAAATTTAAGCCCAAAAAAATAACTATTTGGATTTAAAAATTCTTAGACATTCACACAAACATCAAATGATAGGCATGAAAATGTCAATTTTAATCTCAACAAAATAACCATTGGGGTTTAAAATGTGATGGGCTCATCAACATCAATGATGGGCTCATGAATGTCAAATGACGGGTGTGCAGATGTCAAATTTAAGCCATGACAAATAATCACTGGGGTTCAAAAATCTTATTGAAGGTCATGTAGACATCAAATATGTTCATGTAGACCTCAAATATGAGCATGTATATGTCAAATTTAAGCCTCATGAATTAGCCATTTGATTTCAAATGGTGGATCCTAGTAAGATCAAGGGCTCGCATTCAATTATACATCAAATATCTATAGCATGTGAATAGGTCAAAAATTTAGAGGATCTAGATCAAAGGCTTACATTCATTCATACATATTAAGATCGATGGTGTGAAGTAAATTCAAGGAGTTAACATATCATAAGGACCAATCAAGAGAAGATAGTTTGGCACAATTTGATTGGCCCAAACTAGTACTAATTACCAATGAATTTAAAGGTTAAAAAGCTTTGGGACTTCATGGAGATTGAACACATGACCAAGGTTGAACCAGGGTAATATTTTCAAAGGGCATGTGATGCCATTGAATATTGATAGAGTACCATTAAAAGACCATATTGATGAAGTTAGGGTAATTAATGATGAAGTCTCAATGCCATTAAAGCTAAATATAGACCTATAGTTCAAAGATTTATATCATGCAGGGTTCTGTGACTGTGTTTGTGATTCTTATAGAAAGACTTGTATGTGGTGAGTTCTCAATTTTTATGAATGATAAAAGGCAAAAGTAAGTTTTATACCTAATGAAAATAAAAGATAAAGCTATGCATTCTATAGGTCTGCATCGATATAAGTGACTATAGGAAAACCAATAAAATAGATTAGTTTTCATCTCTAGTAAAGATCCAGGTCCATATTTGATCAAGGGTAGATATCTATGATATTGAAGAGGTTCCTCATCCTTTGACATAGCCATATATTCAACAAGTAGTGGCCTAAAATAGACATGGCCATGTTCCTATTAGATCCATGAGAATGAATTTTTTTATTTAAGTGAGAGATGGGGTGGAGGAATTATTTAGTCTCAAAGTAAATTTATTTATTTATTTTTACTTTAGTTTTTTGATATAATTTTTCATACAAGTTATATTATATTAGGTTGGTTTTTAACATTTTTTTGTAAATAAAAATTGTCCACAAGGTATTGGGGTGCATTATTCCAATTGGGAAACTTTTTTTTCATGTTTATGAAAGGAACATTAACAAGATCATTCCAAACCCAAGATCTAAAGAATTAATAGTAAAAGTATCACAAGAAGAGTTATAAGAGCTACAAAGATGATGTGCAAAGACCAAGGCAATATAATATAATATCCATAAAATAAATTATATATGTTATAAAAGAGAATCCTTGCATATATAGGCAAGGACAAAAAATAATCAAGTCAAACTAACCAATGTGGGATAAATCCATAAAAATCTAAATTAGTAAAAAGACAAAAACTATCTATAGAACCTAGAAAACATGAAAACATTCAATGCATTCTCAAAACCTTTAAAAAAAAATTCAACTTGGTAAGCCACAAATAATGTCCTAATTGATAAAAATATTGGTAGAGCATTTATTAGGGAATGGAGGTATCTAATTTATTGACTCTATAATGGCTTGCTCCTATACTCTTGATATCTCTCCCTTCCCATATATATCTCATTCTCTTCTCCATGAAAAAGGTTCTAAGATTTTAGATTTTCTCATCTTTCTGGGAGACAACGATACTCATTGAGACTCTTAAAAGAGGGTGCTCATTTGATAATGCTAGACCCTATCAAAACTTTTATAAAATACCTATTGAAGCTAATAAATATTTCCTTTACCTATCTCTTGCCTTTTAACTATGTTTAATGAGATTGTGCATGATGACATTATGAAGGAGAAAATTCCATGCCCATTGTCCTTCTTCCTTGACTATTTTAGGGTGTTCTCTATTTTAATTTAGGTATAAATATGTGTTATTTATACCATTAATGTAATATTTGTGTGTCTTATAATTCCTCTTAGCTTCATTCATTACTTCTTGAACCTAGTGTATGAAATATGTATCCAATCAGCTAAAGTTTGAGATTGTGTGAGCTAGTGCTATCTTATGCTTCTTCAGTGTACATTTCATTATTATGTGAATTATAATTTAATTTGGTACATCACATTTTTATCCCTCTTAGGATAAATTTTCCCTCTTCTAACCCTTTTCCCTATGCAAGCATTAGTTTATGTGAGCATCAAGAAGAAGCTAGACTTCTCTAGAGTTTCAACCCCACCATAGGTTACCCATAGCCTGGGGTTAATATAATATTATAGATAAGAGTTATAAATCCTAAAAAAATATCTCAAAAGGGTGAAATTATATGCTAAAATAGTTTATGGCATGCCTAGTGGGACTACGTTATTCATTGAGTAAAGAGTTTTAGTGTTCTCTTCATCCAATCAACATTTGGAGGTATGTGTGTAAATACCAATGGTGACTCCAAGTATTTATCAACTGGTATAATAAAACAAAGTTCTTAATCATTATTATTTTTTTGTATTATCACTCACTTGATCAAAATTCATGTTCCTTTCTCCTTTATCCTTCATATCAGATTAGTAATATTTATGGCTTTACCCCAAGTGGCTCTCAAGCTTTAGTGTGTCAGCCTTGTCAGAGTTTGTCTCTATTCAGTCAACTAGAAAAGAGTTATTTTCAAATAAAATTGAGAGATATTGATAGGGTGGAAGAGTGTCATAGGCAACAATTAAATCTTGAACACCAATCTTTTATTCAAGAGCAAGAGTTGAGGTTTTAGGAAGAGTGGTTGGTTAGGCAAGACCAAGCCAAGAAAGAAAATGATTATCAATTGTTATTAAGAATGAAAGAAGACAATCCCAAACCATAATTTCCCTCTCCTACCCCTATTTATGCTCAAATCCATCCCCCTAGTCCACTTTGTTTAATCTCACCTTTGTCAAGAGTTAAGCAAATCATTATAGACCATGGGAGATTGATCATGAAGGTGAATGCCAAGGTATCCCTTGGTAAAGAGTTCCCCATCCATGCCATGAATAAGATAATTGATACTCTCTCCCTTCCCAAAGAACCACCTAAAAGATCTTTCAAAGTCCCTAGTTGGAAGGATACTCTCTTAATTTGTAATAAAGGTGAAATTTTTCACCCTCCCACCATCTCCATTTTGAAGAAGGGGCTTGTTATACCAATACATGTTAAAGAGGAAAGGCTTGATGAGTTGGAAATGATAGAGCCACAACTAGGCCCTCAAGTTGTTACTATGCATGAAGGAATGGAAGACCAAAATGAGTTTTCAGAGGTTGACCAATCATAAGAGGTTAAGTCAATTGAAGTAAATATTGATGCCTTCATACTTGAAGAGATGTGTATTTAGGTTGAAGCTAATATTAAAAGATATTTTTATTTGTTTCAAGAGTTTCCATTTGGTATGGTTGAAAATGAAGATGATCAAGGTGAAAAAATTGATATGGTTGCAACAGTCAATCAATAAGCTAATCATGTTAAAGAGGTCATAAATGAGTAAGAGAAAGAAAAGGAGGAGCATTTATTAAAACATCTTGGTGAGGTTTAAGATCTTGATGAAGTTCACTTGTAACCATAGGTCTTTAATGATTCTTCAAATGTGCTAGAAATGGTTTAACAAGGTAACTATGAAGACTTGTTTGAAGTGTTGGAAGCAAGCTATATGTTATTATCAAGTAATTATGAGTTGAAAAAGGTAATTGGAGGTAGTCTTGGTAACCTAATTAGTAATTAGAAGTGGTGGATGAACAAGTGTAAATTCCTAAAGAGGCTATTGATAGCCAAATATGCCACTTCAATTAGCCATGGATGAATAAGGTTGGAGTAGTTGATTAATCATGAGATGAAGTGTCACTTCAAGGTAGTACTAATGTTTTTAGGTTTGAAGAAGATTATTCAAATAAAGAGATTCAAATGACTACCCCTCTTAAAAATGACCAAGATCTTTTGAGATGAATTATAACTCTTTTGCCTAAGCTTGGATAGTCAACCTTCTTGTTCAAAAGAGCTATCAAGTGAGAATATTGCAAGTGCTCCTATAGTCCAACATGAAGAAATATTTGAAGAATTGGACCAGTATGTATACATTGGAGACATATTTCTTCCTTTTCATCCACTTGAGATCATGTCAAGAAGATTAAAAATCAAGCATCCTAATGTAAGATTGGCACCAAGTAAATTGACATCCAAGCCTGCTCTCTCACACCATAACCCATCTCCTGAAGGAGGTGATCCAAATGATTTTCCATTTCATCTAGGTGGAAGGTACTAGTGAGTTTGCAACCTTGTATATATTACATTAGATGTGCCTTTGCTCATTTATATTTTATTTTCCCCTTCTTCCAATTGCCCTATGCAGATATTTTTTAGTTATGTGTTTCCCTTCCCTAAGTGCCTTAGGCATAATTTTGGTTTTATTTTTTGTTTTCCTTATTTCTTCAAAAGGAGGTTTTCAAAAATGGGAAGCCTTATATCAGTTTCATATTAACTAGGAAAGAAAGACTTATGACCCCGTATTTTTAATAGATCAAATAAGGTAACTGGTCTATTGCATAATAGGCATGTAGCTTAAAGATGTCATAAAAAATGTTGGCCAATTTTGGCCTACATACATAAATTTGCCTAAGTATATCAATTTATAGAAGTTCCTAGATTGAGTATCAAGATAAATAGAGTTCTTGATGGAATGAGTGAACCTAAATAGGCTTGGAAATAGGTCTAATATTGCAAAGTGTGAAGATCATTGGGTTTTCATGATGATCATGACATTCATGGACATAAATTAGGTTTCACAAGTCTCAAGGACTCATTTTGAGACTTGAAAGTTCAAGAACAAGCTTTGAAGGGATAGAATGACATTAGAAATGAGCAAACCATTTCACTTGTGAATTTTATAAGTTTTATTAGGAATCCCCTATGAGCCAAAGAGTCACATGGGATTGAATTTCTTAGTGCCTAGATCATCCTCTAAAATTTCCATGCCTTGACAAGTTATCTAGATCAAGTTATAGGCATGTAAAGATATACTTGTAGAGTGAAATGTTCATGCTAACATCAAATTTAAGCCCCAAAAAATAACTATTTAGATTTAAAAATCCTTATAAATTCATGTAAACATCAAATCATGGGTGTGTAGACATCAATTTTAATCTCAAAAAATAATCATTGGGGTTTAAAATTTCATGGGCTCACGAATGTCAATGACATGCTTGTGAACATCAATTGACCAGTGCATGGATGTCATGTTTAAACCATAACAAATAACCATTGGGGTTCAAAAATATTAATGAAAATCACATAGATGTCAAATATGTTCATGTAGACATCAAATATAGGCACATAGACATCAACTTTAGGCCTCGTGAATTAACCATTTGAGTTCAAATGGTGGGTCCTAGCAAGATCAAAGGATCACATTTAATTATAAATCAAATATCTAAGGCATGTGAGTAGGTCAAAAAGTTATAGGATCTAGATCAAAGGCTTGCATTCATTCATATAGACTAAAATCAATAGTATGAGTAAATTTAAGGAGTCAATGTATCCTAAGGACTAATTTGGAGAAGATAATTTGGCATAATTTGATTGGCCCAAGCTGGTATCAATGACCAATGAATTTATAGGTTAAAAAGCTTTGAGACTTCATGGAGATTAAACACATGACAAAGGTCAAACTAGGAAAAACTTTTTAAAGTGCATGTGTCACCATTGAAGCTCAGATGAGTACCATTAAAAGACCATAGTGATGAAGTCAGGGCAATCAATGATGAAGTCTTAATATCATTAAAGCTAAAAATAGACCTCTAGTTTAAATATTTATATCATGTGAGGTTTATTCAGGGACTATGTTCACCATTCTTGTAAAAACCTTGTATGTGGTGAGTTTTTGGTTTCTACAAATTTTCAAAGGAAAAATTAAGTTTTAGACTTAATGGAAATCAAAAACAAGGCTATGTAGTCTATAGCTCTACATTGTAATGGTGACTATAGGAAAACCAATAATGGATATTGGTTTTTATCTATAGTAAATATCCAAGTCTAGATTTGATCAAGGGCATATATCCATGATATTGAAAAGGCTCTTAATCCTTTGACATAGCCATATATTTGACAAGTAACCACCTAAAATATACATGGCCATATTCTTGTCAAATCCATGAGCATGAAGTTTTGTCTCTAAGTAAGAGATGGCATGGAAGATCAAAGAAAAGGGTCTAGTTTTTGGAATTGTAGCTAGGAGCATTTAATGCATTCTTGAAACCTTACAAAACTTTTTCAACTTGGTAAGCTACAAACAATGTCCTAATTGATCAAAAATGTGGTGTAACATTCATTAAGGCATGGTGGAATCTCATTAATTGACTCTATGATGATTTGATCCTACACTCTTACTATCTCTCCATTCCCTTATATATCTCATTCTTTTCTCCATGAAAAAGGTTCTCAGATTTTAGATTTTCTCATCTTTCTAGGAGAAAAGGATACTCATTAAGACTCTTGTAAAATGGTGGTCATTTGATAAGGATAGACCCTATCAAAACTTGTATTAAGACATATTAAATCTCATAAATATTTCCTTTACCTATCTATTGCTTTTAAACTATGTTTAGTGAGCTTGTGCATGATGGCATTGTGAAGGATAATCTTCCATGCCCGTTGTCCTTCTTCCTTGATTATTTTAGGGTGCTATCTATTTGATTGAATTTTTGAATTTGTGTTATTTTTACCATTAATGTAAGATTGGTGTGAGTCTTAGAATTCCTCTTAGATTAATTCATTGCTTCTTAAACCTAGTGTATGAAATACTTATGAAATTAACTAATTTTTAAGATTGTGTGAACTAGTACTATCTTATGATTCTTCAGTGTATATTTAATGCTTGTGTGAGTGATCATTTAATTTGTAACATCACCCTTTTATCCTTTTTATCGGATCTCTTTTCCACCTTATAACTCTTTTCCTTGTGAAAGCATTAGTTTAGGTGAGCATCAAAAGGAAGTAAACCTTCTCTAAAGGTTCAACCCCACCATATGTTAATCACAGCTTGGAGTTGCTCCAATATTATAGATAGGAGTGAGAGACTTTGAAAAACACTCCCAAAAAGGTTAAATTATACTCTATAATAGGTCAAAAAATTCCAAGATATTTAAGTTCTACTTTTTAGGTCCTTTGGTAACCTTGTAAGGGTCATGTCTAAATGTTTGTTCTATATAGAATATAGAGATATGGATTTTGATATCTTCACCATATATGTGGACCCCAATGGTATTGAGATTCATATAATTATTAGTTGGTTTAGGATCTTGTTATTTATGAATAAATGCTAAGAAATTAAAGTTCTTGGAGAAAGATCTAAACCTCATCACCTCTATTTATTTATAGTCTTATTGCATATATGGACTTGTTTTTGCAAAAAAAAATGTTTTAGGAGATTAAAAATGGTCTAATAATAATTATAGTTCCATCATATGAACTCATCTAGTGCATGAAAATTTAGGAGATCTCCATGTTTCTTCATGATTATAGATTTGTCTCATTAGGTGGTAGTCATCAATGTGACCAGTGAGCATTTTCAGACCTTCTATGGTCTAATAACATGAAAACACATCAAAAATTATAAATATAACCCCTATACAGTTTAAATAAGGTCTCATGATGATAGGTTCCCTAAGGACTCAGTGGTCAAGGGGAGAGTGCACCTATAACTAGCCCTTTTGAGACACCTATGAATGATATATGTAGGACATGGGCTAAACACACTACTAAACATTGTAGATATTCAAGTGCATAAATGAGAAGGAGGTTCCTAAAATACCATTCACAAAGTAATGGTTGTTGATTCCATGGAGTAATTTCTACTATTTGATTGAGTAAAATACTCAGAGTTGTAAGCTCAATTTAGGATTATTATAAGGTTTCAAGAAGGATCTCATTAATTGTAAGTCAGGTATAAGTTTTAGGTTTGAATAAAGAATGGTTAAGAATATATAAAATCCATAATGAGCATATATAGTTCTCAAGGTGCTAGGATGAGACTATCACATAGATTCAAGTACCCCATCATAAGGTACAATTACCTAGTTGTAGACCACTAGTAGAGATGAACCAGTCATGAGAGAGATTGAGTTTTGAGGCCCTCATAGGCATTATTAAAGTTTTTGAATGGATACATATGTTTGTTATTATTAGACCAAGATGTTCATGGTCATCTCAAATCCATACAAGTAACATGTATACTAATTATTTTTCTCAGACCTTGTTCACTCCATTAGCAAGGGACAGTCTTGAGACCAAGGGATTTGTTTGAACCCAAAAAACAAGACAAGCATGTAAAAACCCAATGGAAGGACCTTGAGGTGATACATAATCATATATAGTGTCTCAATACACTTTTAAGTTATACAAAACCTTAGTTTTCAATCGAAATGCTCTTGAGGGCTAGCAAGGAGCTAATAGGCTTTAAACCCTAAGTCCCCTAACTAGTGCACCAAATGCATATAGTGGAGTAATAATAATTACCAAAGCATGTATAATCATTAAGAATATTTTTTTGAGGTTTTTGAATCTCTCCTAGTAATGGGATTGAGTTTTGAGGCCTAAAACCCAAATTAGACCTCTCTCGAGTTTAAGAAAGCTAAGTTTGCCACATAAGGAGTAGATTCACACACTCACACCATCTCTCACACTTTGAATGGGAATATGAGCCAATTGGAATAGGTATGGGGTCAGTCAAGAAGTTTTTACAAGTGGAATGAGGCCAATTAGTGTCATATGGTTATGAATGATTGTTAAGACCCCAAACGGGTTTTAAACCCTCATAAAACCATCAGGTGAATTTGATATGGGATATTTGCCTTATAATGGATACCAATTAACTATTTAAACTCTAAAAACACTTGAAACTTGTCAATAGATCTCTAATTATCCTCACCATGAAATTGGATGTTAATGTCACCTATACAATCACACTAAATGCCTTCCTTTTTGTTGGTTTTGATGAGATTGAAGGGTAAAAATATGGATGAATGCTTGAATATAATTTTAGGAGGTACCATGAGATGTATTATAACTTCTAAAGTCACAAAATCCTTTCATCTACTTATGAAACCATTCTTACAAGTCTACCCAAAAAAGATAATATGAGGTGTACTAGGAATGAGAGACTTAGCTACCTAGATTGGCAAGAACAATAGGTTTATAATGCCTTGAAAGCCTTATCCATATAATTAAGTGATTTTTTGGTCTAATAGAATGATATTAGGCCTTATTATATGTATATAGTCAGTTTTCATGTCTATTCAAATATACTAACATGTGTAACTAGGCCTAGCTGCCAACTAGTACTAGATAACCAACATTGAAGTGACTCCTTGAAAAGTATGGAAAGATTTAAAAGGTGTCAATTAGAGCTTATATTTGTTATTTATAATCTCCATATAAATATTTAGATGATCTCTCTATTGTCCAGGAAGATAGACTACACCTCATGAGCTAAGCTAACTCCCTCTTCCAAGAAAGCATATTTCAAGGGTAGATAATTATTCATAAACCTTGGTGAGGTGTTTCTCCACCATTTTACATGAATATGAATTCAATTTCAAGGTATATAAAGAATATTCCTACAAAATATGAGATTAGTTCTTTAGAAGGCTTATGAACTCCTCAAGGACTGATTCTTTCTGACTTTAAGGTAGTTTGCAAAAGACTTAGAGATCAAATAACACTTTTTCAATACTTTAGATGATTCATCCTAACTCTTTATAATCTAATAAATATTTTATATATTCTTTTAACCCCCAAAAATTTCTCTCTCTCTCTCTCTCTCTCTCTCTCTCTCTCTCTCTCTCTCTCTCTCTCTCTCTCTCTCTTTCTCTGTATGCCTAGTTTTGGCATTGTAAGGGATTCAAAAAGATAGGTAGGCAAAGCCATGCTATTTTTTTACTCATATTTTTCCTTAATAAATGAATTCAAACTAGTTTAGGCTTTCCAAGTTCATATTTTAGTGTGTTAACTTTTATTTTCAAGATATTAATCAAAAAATTTCTTATCCTTACATCTTATCCTACTTATGTACACTTGGGTATGGATACATTATCTTCTTATAGGTCACTTAAATTAAACTAAAGTGTGGTATTGTAGATAAGTGTTTTGGAGTTTTAGTAGTGTCTTCTCAATCCTTTGAATCTCTCACCATATTTTCTATACTCACCATAGTCTCTAAGTTAAAATACTTATGTTAGAAGTTTTCTCTTAAAGTATAGACCAGATTATAATTTTATTTCTTTTAAATTCAAGTATATTATAGTGTTGTATCAAATATTCTATTGTATAACCTAGTTTTTCCAATTTCATTTTAATCAAATAGGTTCTTACCCCTTTTCATACACCAACTAGTTACTAAGAAGACAATAAAGACAAATTTAGGGAGCTAACCCTATCAATTAGACACCCCCACTATAGACAACCCATTGGTCTAGGGGTAACCCAATTATTTCATTCAATTGGAGTCGGCTTGAACTAATTCTCTAAGGCTATAAATTTGAGTGAAAACTATTCTCACATACTTGGTGGGATAGTTGTCCCAAGCACTTATTATCAAGGTGAATGTTATTTTTGATAAGACCACAGCTGCACAAGTGTTTCCTACTCAACATTTGGTGACTCTACTAAAGTTACAACATCTAGTTTTAGACAAATTTATTATTTTTATGCTTTGTGGTCACTACTAGATCAATTGATAGTATAGTTAATCATTATAAAAATCTAGTCTCTCATCTTGATATTCTTCTTGAAGTTCAGTATCTTAAGCCTTTCTTGACACTTGAAAATCTTGAGGAAGAGTGTAAAGAGAAATAATATTTTAAAATTCAAGAGGATCAAGAGAGTGAATAAGAGATTGAAGGTAACATGGTTAGGTAACATGCTTTCCTAGCTTTCAATACTAAAAATCCCATAAACCTTGTTGCCTATGATGATATCCCTCATAATGCCACCAAGTATGTCCCTACTTTATATGGGGAAGGTCTTATCATCCCAAGTGAACACATTAGAGACATATCCAACTTTTACAATTTATATAGTATCACACAAATTAACATAGCAATCATATTAGTTACCATGTCCCTTAAGGGAAAATGTGTTGATTCATATGAAACCTTGCTAGGAAGATGTAATACTACATGGGATGAAATTAGGGAGTTATTGAATAAAATATTTGAGGATAAGAGTGATCATACATCACTGATCCATCATCTAAATGTCATCCAAAGAGGGCCTAAGTAATCCATGCATGATTTTAATGAAAAGTTCCAAAGGACATGGAATAGACTTCCACCTCCCATGAGACCCCCTCCAAGTTTTATTTTCCCAACTGACCTTAGAACTATTAGGGCTAATATAGTTGTCATGTTTCAATCCATGGGAGGGTATACCTTGCCTAATGCCTATGATGTGGCTATTAGAGCTAAGAATGGTTTGATCCAGTCTGGTAAACACCCTTTAAAGGTCTTAATTCCTATATTTCCTAACATGCCTACTACCCCTCTGAGCCTTGCTCCAGTTCCAAATCTAAATAGTAAGTCTAAAGCTACTCCAAAGAAATTAGATGATGAAATTGATTGGAAATCAAAACATAAGGCCTTAGAATCTTCAACTAGGCAATCAAATTATCATATTAGATCTTACCAAAAATCCTACTATTACCCTCCATAAGCAAATATATTTCCACCTTAGCATAATGGTCAATGGAGGGGACAAGGTTAAACTAATTTCAATAGGTCACCTAATGCCTTCAAACCAAATTTTAATCCCACCTCAAGAGCCATGGTTCCAATCCATAGAAACTTAGTTCAAGGAGAAGAATGACCAAATTCTTGGGGGATAAACTCAAGGTTAGTACATGAATTCTAATGAGGGTGAAGTTAAAGCCTTGGTGTCTCAAGGAGGGACTAATCCTTACTTGACATCAGAAGATGATAGCTTCATGTAAGTAGAACCAAGTGGGGAGTGTAGTAATTTAGGAGTGAGATTTGTAAAATACCAAATGGAGGATATATTTTTCCTAAATCAAATCACCTCATTTATAACCAACACAAGGTCAAATATGAGAGTTTTAGGAGAATTTCAATATATGGATAGACCTCCAAACAACCCCCCTTCAAGATAACAAGGTATGGATGCAAATAGGGCAGTTTTTACGAGTCTTACACCTCTTCAAAATTAGAACTTGGGAAAGGTTGTCAAACCTTTATTAACTCAAGATCAATGTACTTCATTTCCTCTAATGATGCAAGAAAATTATAGTGTCTCCTCTTTGAATATTATTTAATCCTTGAATAACATAAAAAGAAGCATATCCCTTTAGGAAGTACTCTATATACCAGGTCAAAAGGAATTACTCCAAGAGTATTTATCCCAAATCCATATTCCCCTTAATCAATAAATCATATTAGTGAAACCCTCATAAATACACCTACTCATATTGTTTAACCTTCCACCAAGTTTGAAAAACCCCCACCTTTCTATCATACCCTCATTATGAGAGATAAGTTGGTCCATAATTGCATTTTGGATAGTGGGGCAAATACTTCAGTCATGCCAAAACTAATTATATATAATTTAGGATTTAATTATGAGACTTATATAAAAGGACTGTTACATCTTTATGGAACACCAACCAAGTATATATATCTCATCAAGGGCTTGAAATTTTTCTCACATGACTACCCAAGTTTTTCAATTATACAAGACATAGTGGTGGTGGATCTACCTACACACTTTTTCATTTGCCTATCAAGATAATTCACTAACAATATAAGAGGTTATTTTACTATTGATTTATATTTATTATATTTTAGAGAAAGTTATGGAGCTAAAATGACAATAATAACACAACCATTGGCCAAGTTTTACATTGAACCATATGTAGTAACTAGTTATAATCTAAACTTCACTATCAATGAGCAAGAGGAGCATGCCATAGATGATGTAACATCTTACACTCTTGACATTATTTTTGATCTCTTCTTAAAAGAATATAATGCTGAGAAAAATGAGTATGACCCCTATACTTTCATGGAAGAGACTAATTTTGGGGTGTATTAAATACATGAGGAAGGAACACCTATACCTTCAATTACTAAGGAGGAGGATGATAGTGATGAAATATGGGAGATGTTCTTTGATTCTTGAAGGAGAAATATTGGTGCAAGATCTAATGTTATGTTGGTTTATCCATCTAAACATCAATATTACTTTTCATATATATTCCATTTTAGTTATACCTTCAATGTGGTTGAGTATGAAGGCCTTGTTTATGGTCTTTAATGGGTAAAGAGGAATGGAATCAAGAATTTACAAGTGTATGGGGATAGTGACCTAATTTTACATCAATTAAGTACTATGAATTCCATTAAGAACCATTTACTTAAGTATTATAAGCATAGTGTGTGGGATTTACTTGAAGACTTTAATGCATTCAACATACAACCAATCTCAAGAGAACAAAACAAGTATGATAATAGGTTGGATGCAATAGGGACACAATTTGACACACTTACTAATATAAATAGTGGATGAAATTAGTTACATATAAATTTTATTATGAGGCCTTATATTCTTGACAATGAATTCTTTTTAAAAGTGTTTGATAGTGACCAGTAGATTGTATAATTGTTAAAAGAGGAGGTTGATTTATCTTCAATAAATTAGAAGAAGCTCTATGATCAATATGAAGATTAGATTCTTCAACTGAGAAAAAATAAGATACCCAAAGGATTGGTTACTTTAGAGAGCATCTTCAATGAGGAGGACCAAATGAAGAAAGATAATGTGGTCATGCCCATAAAGGAGGATAACTATGAAAGGGTCTTAATCTTCAAGGACAAGCTCCTTAAACTAGGTAAGGTATGGTCTCCATCTAAAAAATAGGCATTCATTGAGCTATGTAGAGAATTCCATGATATATTTTCTTGGGATTATAGGAATATAAATGGGTTTGACCCTATCCTATCCCACCATACTATTGAATTAGAGCCTAGAGCCAAACTAGTTAGGCAAAATCAAAGGCCTATTAATCCCAAAGTTGAGTAACTCATGAGAATGGAACTCACCAAAATAATTGAGTCTAAGATAATTTTCCATATCAAGCACTCAAATTACGTAGATAATATTATGCTTATTATAAATAAGAGTGTGGAAATCAGAATTTATGTGGAGTTTAGGGATCTAAAAAGGGTGTAACTCAAAGATCATTATCCCTTACCCCCTATGGGGCAGATCTTGCAAGTATTTTTAGGTTCCCAATGCTTCTCACTCCTAAATGGGTATTATGGTTACAATAATATTTTGGTGAATGAGGATGATCAGTTCAAGACAGCCTTTAATATGAAATGAGGGACCTTTGCTTATAGGAAAATGTCTTTAGACTTGTCAAATGATGGTGCCAATTTTTAGAGGGAAATAAACATGGATTTCAAAGGCCTAATCAATGAGATATTGCTAGTGTACCTTGATGATATAACCATGTTATCAAAGGATCCGAAATACCACATAAAAAATATTAGGTAGGTACAATATTAGGTGTCCTTTAACCCAAATAAGTGCATTTTTGTTATCCATGAAGGTAAGCTGCTAGGACACATTATTTCTAAGGATGGCCTAGCAATTGATCCTAAGAGAGTAGAGACTATTGTATACCTATAATTTACCTTTCACAAGAAAGGACTCCAAATATTCTTGGGTAAGATAAACTTTGTGAGAATATTCATACCTGGTTTTGTATCTTTGGTGAAGCCTATCACAACCATGCTCAAGAAGAATTAGGTTTTTACTTGGACTAAGGAAGGTAAAAATAGTTTTAAAGACATCAAGTAAGAAATTTCACAAGATCCCACTCTTGTAAATCCTAATTTTTATAAGTATTTCAGGTTATATACATTTTCTAGCCTTGACACTATTTCATCTATGCTCATGAAAAATAACGATGAGGGTGTTTAACAACCTATTATGTTCTTTAGTCAAGGATTGGAGGATTATGAAGCCAAATACATATTTGTGGATAAATAAGTAATTTTTGTTGTAAGAGTTCTAAATAAGTTCAAACACGTGATTTCCAATTAAAAAAATTCACCTCATGGTCTCTCATCCTACCACCAATGAGTTCCTCTTGAGTAAAGACCTCAATGAAAAGAGGGTTGGTGGATTGCAAAGGTCATGGAGTATGATTTTAACATCAAGATGACCAAGTTGGTAAGGGGTAAAGTTTTATGTGATAACTTGGATTCAGATCTCCATAAATCAAAAGATGAAGTTTTGGCTAATCAAGACTTCCCTCAACCATCTGATCTCACACCCCTACAAAGTTAGACACAAGACATCATCAGATTCCTCCAGTATAGTAAGTGTCCTAATGGCTTGAGTAGGTCCAAAATAAGGTATTTCATACTAAAAGCTATTCCTTATTGTCTTATGTATGGTGTGATTTTTAGAAGAGATAAAAATGATGTATTGTTGAGATGCATTAATAGTGATCAGTTTGGTGTATTGCTTAAAAATTTTCATAATGGAATAACAGGGGGTAATTTTTGTCTAAGGACCATAGATGATAAGATCCTAAGGTCAAGATACTATTGTCTTATCCTCTTAAAATATTGTTATGCTTGGGTAATAAGGTGTTCTCAATGTGCTTTATTTATAGGCAAACAAAAATTTGTAGCTCTCCCATTAATATCCATTCAAGTGGATTAGCCCTTCATGAAATGGGGTCTTGACTTCATTGGAATGATTAATTCTACATGAAATGTTAGCCATAAGTGTATCCTTACAACAAATTATTGCTTTACAAGATGATTATAGGTAGTTGCATTGAAGGAGGTCAATGAGAGTTCCATTTTGGATTTCTATAAAGGTATTAATACAAGGTTTGGAACTCCCTCTACCATAATTTCAAATAATGAACTTGGTTTCATAGGTGTTAAGATAATTTATTAGGTAAATAGAAATGGTATATCTTTTAGTACATCATCCAAATATTACCCTCAAGGTAATGGGTTGGCCGAGTGTACTAATAAGAACCTAATCAAGATCATCAAGAGGACTTTGGAGAAAAACCAAATAACTTTGCATATTAAGTTAAAGATATCCCTATGGAATGATAAGATCACACATAAAATGTCCATTGGTAACTCCCCTTTCATTCTTGTTTATTTAAACGAAGATAGACTATCCATATCCCAAGAGCTACCTACTTTAGAGATGGCACATTAGTTGGAATTATTTGAAAACACTTCAATAGAGGTGAGGTTGACTTAATTGATGGAGTTGTAATAAACTAGAGGCAATACTCACAAATCCATGAAGCATCATCAAGTGTTAATGAATAAGTCACTTGATAATAAATCAACTCCAATATTTTTCTAATAGGGTGATAAAGTACTTAAGTGGGATGAGGATAGATTAAATCTAAGGAGACACAACAAGTTTGACACTTTATGGATTGGGCCATACATCATCATCAAATACAAGAAAAATATTTCATTCTAAATGGAAAAAATGGATGGGGAAGATTTATATATCCATATAAAAGGGATCCATTTTCTACTGATTATATGAAGGTTAGTCATGTACATAATTAGGTGTCTGGTGTGTGTCAAATAAGTGCTTATGTACATTTGCTTATTTCCTTCTTATTTGGTGTGTTTTCCCATTTATTTTGTATGTTTGATGTCTTAGTTTGGTGTGGTGTTTTTAGGTTGTCTTTTATTTTGATCTAGTTTAGTACCAAATCTTTTCTACCATGACTCCATCACCCAATGGTTTAGGAAAGGCTACTGGTCTCACATCCTAGTAGGCAGGCTGCCCCAAAAAGTCACCACGAAAGTTATTAATATGTGACATAATTTTTACCTATATGATTTTTGGTTTGTTTCATGTTTAATTTTCCTATAAGTTTCTATGGGTTATCATAGCTTACCGATACCCTTACATTACTAAATCATGAGTTCAAACCCATTTTTAATCACCTTGAAAAAGTTAAGGTTTCTTATCCAAAATTAAAGTATTTAGGGATGTTAAGATTTCCATTATGGATAATGGGGGTATTTTCAAATATTATTTATTGAATGGTTCCAATAAGAGGTTAAAAAGAGTCCATATGAGGTATTTTAGGGTCTTGGTCAAATGAAGTGTCCACTCTATGAGGTCATCTAGTTTTACCAGCCTTTTCTACACTTGAAAACTACTTATTAAGGATTCTAGAACCATTTTAAAGATGATTATGAAGTTTGGTATGTACAATTTATACTTTTAAATATTTTAAATATGTTTTATAATGTTCTTAATGTTAGAGCAAGTCAGAGGTTAGTCAGACCTTGCAGGTTCAGCTCTCAAGGAAGGGGAAATTGAGCTAATAAGGGAATTTATAATCACTTATATGGTCATCTTAAAGATTTAACATAATATAATTAAATCCCCAGACTCCTCAATCCTTTTCAATGTTTATATATTTTTCACAGGCCCAAAAATTCTAATATATTCATGTTCTACTTCATTAGGTCCCTTGGTAGCCTTACAAGGGTCATGTATAAATGTTTGTTCCATATAGAATATAGAGAGATGGCTCCTGAGGTCTTCACCAAGTATGGGGACCCAAATGGGATTGATATTCATGTAATTTTTCTTTGGTTTAGTTTCTTATTCTTTATGAACAAACACTAAGAAATTAAAGTGCTTGGAGAAGGCTCTAAACACCATCACCTTGATTTTTTGAATATCTTATTGAAAATATGAACTCTTTGTTGTATAATAAATGTTGTAAGATATTTTAAAAGGTTTTAGAATTATTATATTTCTATCATATCAACTCATCTATTACATGAAAATTTAGGAGACCTCCATGTTTCTTCATGATTATAGATTTGTCTCATTAGGTGGTAGTCATCAATGTGACCAATGAGCAATGTCAGACCCGTTATGGTCTTGAAACATGAGCACACCTACCACATTCCATAAATAAACCCTATAATGTTTCAATAAGGTATCATGATGACATTTTTCCTAATGACTCAATGGTCAAGGTGAGAGTGCACCTATAGGTAGCCCTTTTGAGACACTTATGAATGATACATGTAGGAGATGGGCTAAACACAATGCTAAATATTGTAGATATTGAAGTGCATAAATGAGAAGGAGGTTCCTATGATATCATTAATTTATCAAGGGGTGTTTATTTTATGGATTAAGTTTCACTCTTTGACTAAAAAAATCACTCAGAGTTGTAAGCTCAATTTGGGCTTATTATAAGATTTCAAGAAGGCTCTCATATATTATAGGCCATGTAGAAGTTATGAGGTTTTGATATAGAATGGGTAATTATATAAAAATTCTATAATGATAATTTATAATTCTCAAGGTGCTAAGATGAGACTATCAAAAATATTTAAGGACCCCATCATAAGGTATAATTACCTAGTGATAGACCATTGGCTTATATTAGCTAGTCATGAGAGAGATTGAGTTTTGATGCCTTCATAAGAATGATTACACTTTGTGAATTTATGTAGAGGTTGGTTATTATTGGACCAATATATTCATTGTCACCTTAAATCCATAAAATCAATAGGTATACTCACTATTTTATCTCAGACCTTGCTCACTCCATTGAGAAGGGGAAGTCTTGAGACCAAGGGATCTATTTAAACCCCAAAAAAAAATCATGTCAAACAAGAATGGAGTGACCTTTAGGTGATACATAATAATATATAGGGTCTCAATACTTTTTAAAGTTTCACAAAACCTTAGTTTTAAATGCAAATACCTTTGAGGTCAAGTAAGGAGGTGACAGGCCTTAAACCCCAAGTCCCTTGATCAATGCACCAAATGCATATAGTAGAGTAATAATCATTACCAAAGTATGTATAATCATGAGTATTTTTTTTTTTGAGGTTTCTGAATCTATCCCAACAATGGGATTGAGTTTTGAGGCCCAAAAATCAAATTAGACCTCTCTCAAGTTCTAAAAAGTTAAGTCTGCCACCCAAGGAGTAGCTTCACACACTCACACCATCTCTCACACTTTACATGGGAAGTTTATTAAATTTTAATAAGTTGGGGGGGAGGGTTAGTCAAAAAGGTTATAAAAGTGTAATGAGGCCAATTGGTGGCCTATGATTTATGAAAAGACCCTAAAAGGTCTTCAATCCTACTAAAACCCTTGGGTGAATTTGATATGGGAAATTTGCCTTATAATGGATCCAAATTCATTTTTTTGGCTATAAAAACACTTGAACCTTGTCAAAATCTCTCTAATTATCCTCACCATGAAATTAGATGTTGATGTCACCTATACGAACACACTAAATGCCCTCCCTTTTGTTGGTTTTAATGAGATTGAGGGGTACATACATGGATGAATGCTTGAATATCATTGTATGAGGTACCATGGAATGTTTTTTAAATTATCATTTCACAAACTCATTTCATCTTCTCATGAAACTATTCCTACATATCTACACAAAAAAGACATTTTAAGGTGTACTAGGAATGAGAGACCTAGCTACCTAGATTGGAAATAATAGCATGTTTATGATGCCTTGAAATCATTATTCATATAATTAGGTGTTTTTTTGTTTTGGTATAATGATCTTAGGCTTTGTTACAGGGATCTATTCACTTTTCATGGCCATCCAAATAGACTAACACGTGTAACTAGGCCTAACTGCCAACTAGTACTAGACAACCAACATTGAAGTGACTCCTTGAGACGTATGACAGGAATTTTAAACTATAAATTGGAGTCTTTATAGACATAAATAGGCAGTAATAGAATATTTCATGATCACATTGGTCAATTACAAGCTCCATAGTAAGATTCATATGATATCTTTGTTGCCCACAAAGATAGACTGTACCTCATGAGCTAAGCTAACTAAATCTACCCTTATACATGGATATTCATGAAATTTCAAGGAAAATAAAGAATCTTCTTGTAAAAGATCAAATCAATTTTCAAGAAGGCTTATGGACTCTTCAAGGACTAACTCTTTCTAACTTGAAGGCAATTTGTAAAAGACATGGAGATCAAGTAAAACATGTTCAATACTTCAAATGCTTCCTCCTAACTCTTTTGAATCCAATTATTAATTTTTATATTTTTATAACCCCCCCAATATTTCATTATTGGCATGGGATTTATCTCTCTCTCTCTCATTGGTGCTATAAGTATGCCTAGTTTTGGCATTATAAGGGATCTAAAAAGATAGGTAGGCAAAGCCTTACTATTTTTTTACACATATATTTACTTAATAAATGAATTCAAATTGGTTCAAGATTTCCAAGTTCATATTTTAATGTGTTGAATTATTTTTTAATGGATACTAGTGAGAAAATTGCTTGTCCTTGCATCTTGTCCTACTTGTGTACACCTAGGTATGGATACATTATCTTATTGCAAGTTACTTGGAGTACATTGAAGTGTGGTATTGTAGCTAAGTTTTTAGGAGTTTTATTGGTGTCTTATTATTCCTTTTAATCTCTCTCTATATCTATTATACTTACCATAGTCTCTAGGTTGAAATACTTATATTAGAGGCTTTCTATTGAAGCATACACTAGATTATAGCTTTCTTTCTTTTAAGTGCAAGTGTAGGATGGTATTGGATCAAATTTTCTAGTGTATCATCCCTTTGTTCTTTTTTTATTACAATTAGATAGTTTCATATCCCTTTTCATACACCAAATAGTTAATAAGAGGATAATCAAAACAAATTTAGGGAGCTAGGCCTATCAACTAGAGGTTTACAACATGATAGACAACCCACAGGTCTAGAGGTAAACCCATTGTTTCACTCAATTGGATTAGGCTTGAACTACATCTTCAATGGTGAAAAATTGAGTGACAACACAACCCTGATGTTGATTCATAGTAATTTAAACTAGGGTTGAACTACATTGACCTGAGGTCCATTTGGAATACGTAAGAAGCATTAAATTTTTCACCATTGAAGAGGTAGTTCAAGCCCAATCCAATTGAGTGAAATAATATGTTGATTCATAGTAATTTAAACTAGGTTTGAACTACATTGACCCGAGGTCCATTTGGACTACATAAGAAGCACTCAAATTTTTAGGTCAAATTGGTCATCCTTTTTCCACATTTTCACCATTTTGAGAGAAACCTAAGCCACACTCTCACTATTTTTTGAGTTAATCCATTATGTATATCATAATCCTCCATTAATTTGATATACCAAAAGCATTAGAACATTCAAAACAATCCCAAAACAACCTAAAATAATAAAAGTTATAAAAAAAGGATTCAAATCTCCATGAGATATATTAATCCACAAATTTTTTTCTTGCTTTTTAATTCTATTCACTAGTGGTCTTTGGCTATGTTCTAGATGATGTGGTTTACAACATTTTCTAGGTGAGAACCCCTTATCCAACCATGATCATTTCCATTTTCCATTTACCATTTCCTAATTGTATTCTTTCCCATTTCTAGGAGAAATACATCAGCCTGAGTTCCACATGGACTATGTAAGTAGCAATTGGATGAATGGGGCATCTCAGATTAGCTCAACCAATATCAATCTCATTTTACATTCTACTTTCTTGATTTACCTCAAATCACTCTCACCATTTTATGAGTTTTACTTTTCCTATATTTCTTTTATAATAAAATTTCTTAATTATCATCATTTTATTATATCCCGTATCCTCGAGATAATCACATTTGGCCTAAATTCCATGTGACTATGTAGGTAGCATCTGCTTTTTTGATGCATTTGGAGTCAACTCTTTCACCCCTTCCTTTTTCTTTTATTTCCCCATCCATTTAGGTTATCATTTGGTCCTTTCCATTGTCCTATATAAATTAGAGGCCACATACCCAAGAGTAATGCCTTACTTTCACACATGCACAAATGATTCTAAAAAAGACTTATCTTATATTGTGTTTTTTAAAGATTATTATATTTGATTATTCTTTGTGAATTTCTTTGAGCAACTAGATACTTTATGTTACTTTTATTTTAATTTATGTTTGTTTATTTCTATGCATGTTTGTTTATTTCCATTTTATATTATCACCTTGACTTAGTCCACTATGTTTTCAAGGTCATCATCATGGTGCTTCTTATCATGTAGTTATACTTGAGTTTATCCATTGACATCTGCTAGCATTATCATCATTCATTTTTTCATTGGTACATTATTTTCATCTATCTATAAGATCAGGGCCAGTCCTTACGTACATTATGGTTTGGTAATCATGTTGTTTTATATCATGGTGCATACCATTTGATGCCATATTGAAAATCAAGATGTTTTAAGTCTAATTAGCAATACTATAGAAAAAAATCTCTCCTCAACTGCTATCCCCCAACTAATTCATCAAGTGCCCAATCCTCATTTTTTAGAGTGAAAATCTGCCCTACTTGGGCAAACCATTGAGATAGATCAATGGTCAAATTCACCCCACTAGGTTATCTTCTTAAATAATTTATAAAATACACCCTACTAGGGCACATTATTGTGATCAACTAAGATCACCCTTTTTGTGACCAACTTCATCATCTAGTTTTTTTTCTAATTTCAGGCATGCAGATCTTGATTCTTCCTCTCTTTTTTGAGGTCTCATTTATTTCAACTTCTTCCCTAGCCATCCCCTTGAGGGGGAATCCATGGATAATAAATCAACCTTTGGGGAATTAATATTAGTTCACTGACTCATAAAATTTTCAAAAAGAGAAGAGTGAATATATCATTATTTAAGCATTATCAAATTTCTTCTTGATGAATTTTTCAAATCTTTGTAAAAATGTTACTGTGATTAGTGTCTCATAATGCCTTCTCAAACAAGGTCAAAATGTAGATGATTTATTTTAACCACTTTAGTGTATAAATTATGTTTGAAATGAATTTCCATAATTACATCTAAATTTAACTAAAAATCTTCCATTAAACCAAATTTAACTGCACAACTACCATTTTAACCCAAAATCATAATGATACATCCCTGATTAGGGAAATGGATCATCTTGCATCATTTCTATTATCTAGTGCATCTTGAATTAAATAAACCCTTTGCAAGTGTTTTCAAAAGTTAATTAAGTAAATACTTGATTAATAAGTATAAATATTGTAAAATCAACCTTTCTTTTAATTGTTGATTAATCTCACTTAATCAAGCCTGATTATTCATCTAATGGGAAAATCCATGGATTTAAATAATCCTATTTTATTAAATTCAAAATTATAATATTATCTCACCTAATATGACATTATCAAGAAAAGTGTGAAAGAAATCAAAGGTTATGACATGTCTTACACATCACTTACACACTCAAGACATGTTCTTACACACTCCTTCTCTTACACCCCTACACACTCAAGAAGACCAATGATTGAAATTTTATTCCAATGTGACTTTCATACTCAAAAAAGGTCTTAAATGGCCTCTCTTACATACTCCATGTATGTAATAATGTATTTTAGGATTGATCCTTAACCCTCCATCTTGAGATGAGATGAACGGTCCACAATACTTCATGAAACCTATAAATAAAACCCTCACACCTCTCATTTCATCAAACTTCATAATGTAAACTTAATTTACTGGATTATTCTAAAAATATTCATCAACTTTTTCATACCAAATACAAATCATGTGTATACAAGGAGAGATATTACTCATGCAAGGATTTAAGTATTGACAAAGACTTCTACATCTACAAGTCAAACTTAGCATCTTTATACTAGTCTTCAAATGAATCTTCAAGGGAGGTAAAACACATGGTCATTTATATTTCAATTTACATTTCTTGTTTTTAGTCCATATCTTAACTTAGGTATTAGGATTGATAAGTTATACATTTAAGTTGTTTTGATTTATTCATTAAAAATTGACTAATATCTCTTGGATTCCTAATCTATAATGGTCATGTGAAAGTTTTATGACTATATGTTGGAAATATTGTCATTGATGTCAAAGGTCTAGTATTATTGGTGATAAAGGCCCCATTAAATTTAATATTGTTTATCTTGGCTAATGTGAGTTAATATTTATTTAATATTAACGAATATATTTTTGGTTGCATATGAGACAAAAGAAGGGCCCATGGAGAAGTCGAAGAGCCACGGGGTAAAGATAAAAGAAGGATGGGATGCATTTTCCCATGAAGAGTCATCTTGGGGAATACCAAGAGTCACCAAGTGAAGACAAAAGAGTAAGGGCACAATTTCTCATGAAGGGACACTTTGAGGAATACGAAAAGTCACCAAAGATAAGGACAAAAGTGGGAAGGACATTTTTAGTCATGAAGGGTCACCACATGACTTTTCAAAGGCTTTAATATGAAGGGTCATCCAAGATTGGCACCATTTTCCATGAGGATTGAAGGGTCACAAAGGGGGAAGGCCAATGGTCATTTGGAAAGCTATAAATAAAGGCTTGAGTAGCCATTTGTAATGTGGTAGTGTGAGGTTAATTTGATATTGTATTATCTAGCTTAGAAGAGTAATTGTGAGAGTTGAATATGATTTATATTTGTTATATCTAGCTTAGAAGAGCAAAGGTAAGAGAGAGGAAAGAGATGTTGTATTGAACTATCATTTGTTGATATAACAACATTGAGAGATAGGTGTGTGGTATACACAAAGTGGTTGATGCTCATGTGGGTTGGTGCTCACGAATGATAGTTGGGTTGGTGCTCAGCAAAGGGTTTTGAAGCTCTTGTGGGTTGGTGCTCACGAATTGTAGCTGAGATTGGTACTCGGCAAAGGGGTATGGTATTCCTATGGGTTTATTCTCATGAATATACTTGAGATTGTTCTCTGTGGTTTTCCCACATTGGGTTTCCATGTTATATATGGTGTCTCTCTCTTTCTTGTGTGATGTTTATTATTTGAGTTTTATTGCATATCTTGAATTTTTGATTAAGGTAAAGTTTTATAGATATATATACTAATTCACCCCCCCTCTCAGTATATTCTATGCTTAACACTATATACTACAGTTCATTAGTATGAACATTTGATGTATAGTCACACTAGGGGAGGTAATGATAAGTTATTTTAGTGTGATTATTACGTGAGTCAATTAGACTCACTATCTTAGCATAGGGATAACATAGGATTCTTAATTTTAATGAGATGTAATCCCTATTAATATGTATGTCATTCTATTCTTATGTAATGTAAATTGAGATTTGTGTTATTCTAAACCTAACTTTTTAGTCCCATATATACCTTGTATTATGTTAGGGTCTAAATCTGTGGAAGAGGATAATGAAGGGATTCATGTGAGGTTTTATTATATTCATGCCCACTCTAGTCATAAGATATCAGTGGAGTGTTATAGGAAATTATTACTTGAGAATGTTTGTTGAACCTTAATGTTGGATAACACCACCACTTGGCTAATGTCAAAAAATCCTCTCAATTTATATACCCTACCAAAACATGGGGTTGGTACACACACTGGGGGATGAAATCCCAACCATCACACCCTAATGACTCACAATTGGTGATCAAGGTCCAACTCACATAACCAAAAATAAAAAAGGAAGATGAGCTATTTTTGATCTTTAGGGTCCCACAAGGGGCTAGAGGAGAGAATATGTAGTGTCTCTTTAGAAGGGAGAAAGAGAAATTAAGTGTTTTTTATCACTTAGGATCCTAAAATTAGGAAAGTGGGGAGCATACACATGTCAATCTACTACAAAAAAAGACATAAACAAAAAATTAAACTCAAATAAGTTTGTTTTGAACACCAAATCTAAATGTTTGTTCCTTTTAAATACACCAAAATCAATGTTTGTAATATGTTTGGTTGAATAATCACATCTTGGATAAATGTAAATCTAAAAAAAATGAGTTAGTAGTCTCAAATATGATTTTTGACAAGCGAATGAGGTCTCAAAAATTAATTATTTAGGTATTTATCTACATTTTCACTATTTTTCATAGTGATTCTACTATTCTATAGAGTGATTTTACTACTCTACAAGAAGTAGAAAACATAGAAATAAAACTACGTTTCCATTGTTAAGGTTGGAAAATCTACTACTATGAACCAAATTTTCACTACTATAGAAATCATTTTTATTACTATAGAAAACTAGAAAATAGAAATTAAAAAATCATTATATTACCAATACCAATAATGATTTCAATACTACCCTTTACAATTTTGACATTATTAAGAGAGATTCAACAACTAACAATTTTTTGGATGGTTGAGTGCATTTTTTCAATACCTTTATTTTTATATGAATGAGAGGTAAAATAGACACTTGAGCCAAAATTTATGACCTCCAAAAGGTAGATAGTGCAAATAGAAAAAATACAATGATTTCACCACTTAGCAAAGTGATTATGTCACTTAATAGAGTGATTTTTCTATTTATGTGACATTGAACCTAATTTTTTATTTCTCTAATTAGATCCATGTTTCAACCTTTTTTCCCTATATCTACTAATTTTATAAAAAATATAGATAAATAGAAAGCTTTTTTATCATTTTCAGTCATGATATTGTTATTATCAGGAGTGTTTCTAGTGATTACTAGAGAATTTATGCTACTGTATTAAAAAAAATATAATTCAAAGGAATATAGGAGAAATTATCTCAAATTTTATACTAAATTTTAATTCATAATGATGATGAGATGTTCTTAAATTTGATTTTGTGGTGATAGTCCCACTAGGCATGCCATATGTAATAACATGATATAGATGTTAAATATGTTAGTAAAAATAAAAATAATTTTTTTAAATCTTACCACTAACCTAATCATGTACCCTTAGATTGAGAAAGACTTATAAGATATCAAATAAATAAGTAAGAAAAAAAAATTATCATACCTTATTTGTGATCTCCTTTCAAAAATTATGGTGTGCTTGGATGTAGTTGTAAAGGCTTGTGCAAGATGCATGGGAAATATGAAAACATCTCCCCTTGCACTATTTATGTTTGGATGATGAGTGATGATGATTATTGAAGATTTGTGTGGATATTTAAACAACACTTCATTGTTAATTGAAAGCTTGTTAGAATAAGGATAGGGATCCTCAATTTACAAATTTATCTAACAAATGTGGATTGTCAGATGAGGATGAGGATTAATCCTCCTCATAAATGTGGGATGTAGAGTGTACAAGAAAGAGTGATGAAGTGTGTAAGAGGATAAATTTATGAGGGCATGGAGTTTGTAAGAGCATGCCATAGCTATTACTTATGCACTTGCCTATTTTCATTTAATTTGTGTTATGAAGGACATTTTGATTTTGGAATATGATTTTTAAATTTATAAGTGGGTCATTTGATGACATCACAAGTTTGATATGGATAATATGATTTATTTATTTATATAAAATAATAATTGTTCATTCTATAATTTTTCATTATTGATGAGATTAGATAATTAACAAATTTTAATTAACTAATGTGATGTGATGTGATTTTTTTAGTATTGGATGTGATAATGGAAGAAAAAATTAATTGATTAGGGGGATGAATAGTGAATTGAATATATATGTTATATGTATAGAAGACTTGATTAAATGATTTAGAATGATGTTGGTGTGGATTAATAAGATAATAAATTTTAACACAAAGTGTCTAATTTTAGGTGTCTATAGACATGTAGGAAACAAAGTAAGAAATTCCATAGTAAATAATCCTTTTATGTTATATTTGTTTATAATCAACATACCAAGCATTTACCTTGCTCTATCATGTGGCTTTGTTTGATCTATTGTCTATAATTAATTTTATACCTCTTTGATTTTATTCAAGTATTGGGAAGTACATGCATAAATTAATTTTATATCTCTTCTATTTTTGTTCATTTATTTTAAAAACTCCAAAATAAAATCAGAATTGCATTATAAGAGTGAAAACAACATTATGCATGGGCTCACCACACCACTTTGTGCTTCAAAACAAAATCACTTGCTTACATGCATAAAAGATCAAGACAAGGATTACACATTCCTCAAAACATCATTCAATACCCAATTAATAATTGACAATGATCACAACATCATAAGGACCACCATATCAATGATATATGATCAGATATAGACTCAATGATAATTTTAAGCCACACTCTTATATCAATAATAAGATCATGTAGAGTTCCAAGATTTAACATCTAGTGTTTAGTTAATAGAAAAATAAGGCAAGAGAATCTCTACAACCTAGCCCATGCACAACCATCTAAATTATGGGCTAGCTACTAAACCTTCAATGATTAAAAGAGAGTAAAGAGTCACAATAATCCAACTAATGTTTAACATGCCATCACTAAATATCCAAGCTATTACATATGTCATTAACACAAGACACAACAAATCATTATTAATGTAGTGAATAGTTCAAAGCTTACACTTATTAGCCCAAAATAATGATCACACAAATCTATACATATGTAGCAATAGTTTGACCATAAGATATATGAACTATAACATAATTTTCAGCCTCTTTTAAGAAAAAATGTAACTAATAACTCATTATTGAAATATCATTCCTTGCAAGTTTCTCATATGAAGAGTGTATACAAGGCTAAGAATAGTTTTTTTATAATAAGCATTTTTATGGAAGTGATAAAACCAATACTAACAAGTTCTATAATTAGTTGTAATTAGATCTCACTTCATCAGGTTCCTCTATCTTGAAAATTCAACCAAAGAACCCATCACTACATGAATTTGACTATTTTATTTTTATTGCTTCATGAAATAATACATATATGGGATACATATAAAATGGTTAGAAATAGTCTACAACAAACTTAACATTGGCTCTAAAGTTACTGGTAAAGACATAATGGTAACCAAGTTTTAGCATCCCTCAAATAGATTAAGTGCTTAATAATTATAAAATAACTAAATATCAATTGAGCATACCACATGATCATCATACTTAGAATTTAAAGAATTTATAACAACCACTATAAAGAGGGAAAGTGCCAATGGGAAGAAGTTGGAACCAAATGTTATCTACAACATGGTTACCAATGTGAGGGAAATAACACATACTAATCTTTCCTATCAATAAATCTGAACATTGATGACCATTATTAGGTGTATAACAGGTACAACTTAGATTTTAACAAGTCAAAATATATCAATCCAGTCACTAAACAAATTTATTAATAAATGTTATGAAATACTAGAGCTAAATTAGTAATCAGAAATCATCATCTAAAGAATAGACTTGATTACAATATCATAACCAATCATGGCATACCAATAACATTTTGATGATAAGCATAATAATATCAATAATTTGAATAATAGTTGTCTTGGATGTTTCTAATATCCTTATTTCATAATGTGTATATGTAGGATCTTACAACCATTTGAAGAATTAACATTACCATTATTATAGAGTATCAAGGTCTAGTATTCATAGATAAATATTGGGTTAAGTAACCAAAAACATAGGATTTAAAATTAACTTCCACAACATCAATATCTAACATATAACCTTCATATAAATGAGACAATATCATTTCATAAATAATGAGAAAAATTTACAATTTTTACTTCAAGTCAATTTATTTCCTAACGAGAAAAATTTACAATTTGTACTTCAAGTCAATTTATTTCCTAACATACCCATAATGTTAAACAACATAAAGTAATCTTTCACATATTAAAATATATGTAATGTATTATCATGTATATCTAGGAATTCATTTGCATATAACCACTACTATAACTATTTACAAGTGAGGTATCCCAAAAGTAGAATATAAATTAGCATAATACATTACTAAAAATAATTTCAAGAAGAACATCTAATAATAAAATTTATAGAAGTGGTTATCCTTAGTTGATAGGTCATCATAAAGAGTGTACAAAGAGGAATAAGTCACCTGAACATGTATGAAACAAACCCTCATCACTAGCCCTATGAGCCCAACCATCGATGGCCCTTACCATCCCATCCATCAGCTGGATGGTGGTTTTAGAAACTAGGGTTATAAAGGGATTCTAAGCAAGTCAGGGTTCCCAAGCCATTGTAAGAATCAAAACAATAAAAAAAGGTAAACATGAAAGTGACTAACAAAAATTTCATCCCAAGATGAGACTAAAATAACCAATTAATGACATTTCTATAAATTGGGAGTGAGGATAATACACTATAGGCTATGTAAAGGTCATAGTTATGGATTTTTAAACCAAATCCCTGTCCATAATGTTTAGTAATACCAAAATTTGAAAAACCTCTAATAATATGGTTATCCTTAAACATCTCAACTTCTAATTTGTATCTCGTGCTCAAAATCACACACCATAGCTTAGCTATTTAAGCCTAGTCTAAGAATGATTTTGTAATAACAGTAGAATAAAATAAATCAATAATATGATATGAATTAAAAAACATTTAAAAATATATATATTGTACCTATACAAAATTTTGTAAGTATATCCATTGAGAGATATTTTAATTACATATATCATTCACTAATCAATCAAACAGATCTAGAGATATAACAATGCATAAACAATCATTCATATGAGCAAAAAGTGAAAATGCAACACATGAACACAATATATATGTGGTAAATCCTCTTTGGGTATAAAATAAATTTGTTCAAAACTTGGAATATATTACTATAAGTAATGAATCAAACTTTTAGTTAGGCACCAACCCCACAAGGAATACCAACCCCTCACTAGTCAAGCAATAACTCAACTAGTGCTTTGACAAGCTCCAACCTACAAAGAAGCTCCAACCCCATAAGTAACCCATAACCAACTCATATACCTTAAATATTTTATAAAAATTGGGCACATATTACTCACTCAACTGAATATGACCTACTTTTTCTTTTCAAACTCTTCTATCTCTCTTAAATAGACTATTAGGCCTACTCGCTCAACTAACCCCTTATTTGGTAGAATTAGGTCAAATGGCCTTGATCAATACCTATAAAAACATAGTTATATATTAATTAAATATTCATAAAAAATATATTATTATCTTCAATCCCTTTACCTATTTTTAAAAACTCTAAATACTTCATTCATATGCTCAATTTTCTAACTAATCAAAATAAGCCTATTAAACCTTATCTTTATACTTAAATCTTGCTCTTACCCATATTAGTCAGCCAATAACCTCAAGACACTTATATCACCATTTAAATAAATAAATAAATAAATTTAAAAATTTAAAAAACCACCACATGGGTCAGTCATTACCCTTAAGGGCCGAAACCACCATTAGGCCTAATAGACACCTATTGTAATTAGGCCTTCTCTAAGAACATGTTTCACTTAGGCTACTTAAGAAAATAATGATCCTCAAAATATATATTAAAGACTAAATATTTAAATTTAATATACCCTTTATAATATCATATTATATCCCCAACACCATTTAGCTCATTTCACTCCTTGAACCAAACAATTAGGTCTCCTCGCAATTAGGCCTTCTCACTACCAGAAAGTCTGTCTTGCAAATATGATGAATGTAATAAACTATGAAACATAGAAAAAATTAAAATGATATAAATTACATAATTTTAAACATAATTTCAATTATATTTCACCATATAGCTCATAATATCTCAAATAAATAACTTTCATATGTTCACTCAAAACTGCACACAAGCCTTAAAAACCCAATCAAAAGGTTTTAAATTTTAATACCTTAACAAGAGTTTTGAATGAGTAAAAATGTGTTAAAATTAACCTATAGACATATATAACAACTTAATTTATATTTTATCTTTTAATACTATTCAAAAACACGCAGAAACAACATTCTTGCTCATACACAGAAAATTACTTGTAGTACCAAAAACACAATCAAGAAACTCAAGTCTTATAATACCTATCGGGACACTTTTTGATCTTAAAATTTGTTTAAATTAATATTAATAATTATTATATAATATTTTAAAATATATATTTCATGGTTATATATCAATATTAGTCTTACACACTAATCACATAACTTCACACTACACAAACTTCATTGTGTTAGATAGACCATTTTGATGACAACATTTAGCATGTTTGTGTACATCACCAAAATTTATAGAAAAATGGGATATGAGGAATAGGTTTTTAATAATTACCCCATGTATTTTATTCCATACCTAATCCTTTATAACTAATCCCTAGTCTCATTCTCATTCTTGCCTAGTTTTCTCACTATCTTGCCCATTTAGGCCTATTTAGTGATAGGTCATCTTCCATAATCAGTTTAGAAAATTTTAGGTATAAAAAATACTTAGGAAATTATATTTACATAAAATAAAAATCTTACACATCATTATCCATTGATTTCATGCTTTGACCTAGTCAACCCTTCCTATTACACCAAAATTCCAAAAAATAAGGGTTTTTTATAGCTTCCACTCACTCTAATGACAAACCAAAGCACTTGATGAAATATTGAAGAGTAATTTAAATTTTAAAAACACTAAACTAGGAAAAAATCACCATCATGAGCCATAATCTACAAGATATTTCCTATCAGGTCATTATAAGGGTTTTAAGAGGGTTTTGACTACTTTCCTTTCTTAGTAATCATTCTTAAAGGATTGCCCCTCAACTCCAAAAATAGTTAGAGTAAAATAAAGATAGGTACCTTAAAAAAATTCCATGAACTTCTCATTATCTGATGTAAGTTTTGGTAGGTGCCAATGAGGATAATAAATTCTTTCTTGGATCTGCAATACCCCATTTTGTACACATAAAAGACCTCAACCCCAAGTTTCATGATTTATCCTTTAAGAATTTGAAATAAATTTTTTTAAACAAACTTAACACAACATCTCATACCTCTTTCAATTCTCTCAATATATTTATCACGTTGGGAAATGATCTTGACCCCTCATTAGGCCACATTAGGTCTCTTTGCATACTAGGCCTATAACTACCAGTCATGTTTAGATCTTAATCATATCTTGAAACCTCTTAAAATTCTCTGAATAATTCATCATCATGTCATAATAAATCATTCCTTTCTCATATAATTCCAACTTTATTCACACAAGTCTCATACTAGTCACCTCATCATGTTACTAGACTTATGCCTTCTCACTAGGTCTTTTAAGTACATTACTTACAAACTCAACATCAAGAACAATAATGACAACACAAAATGACATAAATGACACTTTCATGATATCAATGACAACTTCATGCATAATATTTTTTTATTTTTGGGAATAATGGATTTTTATTCCTATTTAATAGACAAATCTGAGTAGGGAACATTAGTAAATAATATTCCTAATTATGGCCATTGACTTGTGAAATTTAATTAAAATTTGACCTTTCTAAAAATAGTAAGAGAGAAAGGATAAATGTAACTTAGCTTATTATAAGTTATTTGATCTGAGATGAGGTTTATAAATTTGCATGCAAGACAGGGAAACTATCACAAACAAGATCTTAGACTTCATTTTTTGATTGGATAGGAGCACCAAAATTGGACACCCTAGGCTCTGGAACTATAGTCCTTCTTCAAAATTATTGTATTAAGGTTTTAATATTTCTAGGTTTTGTTCACCTGCTCAAGGTGAGCTTATGAACCAATTTTTAGGTCGTTGCTATCAATAGAACTCCCTATAGATCTGATTATTTATATACATAGATCTTTTATGCAATTGAAAGAAAATTTTACAAATAGGAAAAGGGGTTAGTGTGTAAAGGATATGTTGGACACACTTTACAACCCATGTGTGGGTATGCTACCTACATACTAATACTCTAAGGAGGGATCAACTAATGTAGTTCTCCCATTGAAGTGTTTAGTGCAATTATGTATGAAAATGTAACTAGATGCAAAACTAGGTGTACTTTAGATGGTTATGGGACTAGTGCAAAGGTTTGAATAAGCTTTTGATAATATTGTAAGGATATATCCAAAGAATAGGGGAAAGTAATTGAGTGTACTTGTATTCTTTTTTCTCTCCTATAAATGAGTGTCAACCCTTCTAAATGGAATTTGAATGGGTTTATATAGGAAGTTATTGATCATGGGTCAGATGTATTCACATTAGGCTGACAAGGAAAAAAGATAAGGATTAGAATAATCTAACCATTGGGGCTCAAAAAGCACTTAGACAATAGTGCTAAAAGTATGACACCTTAGAGTTTAGTGTTATAGTCCAAGTTGGGCATTGTTTTCTAGATGTTATGGGACCTAAGGGGATGGATTTATCATGGGAAAAGAAATCTAGGTTAGATGGGGTTAAGTTCGAAAGGTCATGGATGTTTGGGAATCAATTAAAAAGAGCCTAAGATGGTTAAGAGATCAAGCAAGAGGAACATGTGGGTTGGGTATCATTAGTCATGTTCAAGTAACCAAATTTTGCATTTTATATGACTACATTTGCCCCCCTTTATTCTAGTGATGCAACAAAGTGAAATACTAAGATAAAGGAAATAATAAAAAGTGTACCTAAACTTACCTATAAAGGTGAAGCCCATGAAGCTTGTGTGATGCTGAGTAATACTAGATAGTGCATAGAAAACACATTGTACAAGTGTGAATCTATGAACTAAAACAAAGAGTAGATTAGTTTTATTATATGTGATATAAAGAAAGAACATACAAAAGCTAAGTAAAAGTAAAAGGAAGAGAAAGGAATGAATAAACCTCACTAGGTATGTGAACCAATACAAAACCTATTATAATCCTGAGTAGGTGAAGTAATACTTGATTGTGATGGATGATTTTGTACCAAAAGTTATATTGTGAATGGAGTTGAGTGTTAAATTCCTTAAAAAATGGCTCAAGAATGTAAAGGCAAGCCCTTTAGCTCCATCATCACCTACTGAGTGAAGCTAATGAATCATGCATATATCAATCGATGTTTGGACTATGCGTCCAATCCCTTTGACTAGGTGGCTCAAGAATACAAAGGCTAGCTAGACATTTGGCTCCATTGTTGCCTCATGAAGTGAAGATATGAAGTGATATTAGGATAGAAAAGATGTCATATGAGATGGCTCATTGATCCCATAAATGTGTTGAAAGTCTAAAAATGTGGTGTGGATAGTTGAATGTAGTTAGAAACTAGGCCACTCTTGGCCATTTCAAAAGATGGAGGTTATGCTTGTATGAAAGCCACTCTGAAACTGATGTAATATGCTCATGTAAAAAATAACTTGGGAACTTAGGTACTCAAGAAGTTAAAATTATATGAAATTTTAATTTGATAAATGATGCCAACCACCTATAGATGGAGTAAATCAAGTAACTACTAAGAGTTCCTAGGTAATAAACTGAACTTAGAAACAAAGAAGAACAATATGCAATGCACATTGCCCCCAATCACTAGTGTATTGAACATGGATTCTAATTTGGAAGTTATATCAATTACCTAATCTAAAAATAGAAGTGAGAGTCATCATGTCATGCATGATACCCCCTATATCTATATTTCTTGAGAAAACTATACTAAAACTATTTATTCTAACTGATTTGGATTGTAGAAATGTAGCTAAGCTGAAATTTTTACCTATTAGTAGAAAACTTAGGTTTTTTTTGCCTATAAAAGAGTGCAAAAATGAGGACACCCCTATGTCTGGCACTACTATCTATTTCCAACACTATTATCCTATGCTAAAACTAGTTGTTGATCTAGAATTGTCACTATTTTTTTGGTTCTATTTTGACTAGTTTGACCTCTCAATTCTAAACTGGGTGATCTGAATGCTACTATTTTGAATGCTAAGAGCTTTGATCTATGTGACAAAATCCCTGTTTGTTTCCCCCTCTTCTAAGGGTAGGAATGATGAACCTAGAATGACTACCCTCAGAATAAAAGAGTCTTAAAAGTGTGTTATGTTGCATAAATACATGATATAGCAATGATATTTGAAAATATATCTCTAGATATAACAATATTTATATTGAGAGATTTGTTAGATCAATATGGGTATGCCTAGATATATATAACAATGTAAAATCATGTGTAATGTATTGAACTAGAACTGGAAATGTTAGAAGTTAGTTTTTAGTTGTTAGTTGGAGGAATGGAGCATGATGTCTATCATGGCATCTAAGAACGTAAGGTAAATGCATGATATAGATCATGACATTGAAAACAAGGACAAACATATGAAGCAAGAAGCAAGAAATAAGAAGCATACAAGGTTAGCCAAGGGGGCATGCAAATAAGGGATATGGGCATATGTCACTCAAACTAGAAAGTAATCATAGAAGGCATGTTCAAATTCCACATACACATAAAATTTGAAATAATCAAAGATTGGCATGAGGGCCATAGGCACATAGAAGAGTACAAGCAAGGGGCATCAGTGAATTTACAAAGATATACACACATGAATAGAATTAATTGACATTGAAAAATGTCCTCAGGCACACATACAAAACAAAAATGGAATTAGAAATGCTAACACATCTAGCCACACAAAGTAAGAAAGGAAAGAATGTAAAATAGAAAGGTAGAATCACATCTAACTAATCAAAGCAAGAGTGAATGTATACAAGACATGTTTAGTATAAGACTAGGTATACTCTAAGAGATACACAAGTGCTAGATACTAGTGAAATGTCGATATAGTAATCTATGTAATTTGGTAAGTAATGTACATCAGTATGATAACTTAGAGTGTGTAGTGTAGGATTGACATAACCTAGATGGTGTTGTCATGTAGAATATGCCCCTAATGGGTATGTATATTGATGTGTGTCTTGAATGTAGAAGTAAGAATGCCCCCTCAATGGGTAGAGTGAAGCAATCAAGTAGTTGAATGTCACTGTACACACTCAAAGAAGATTAAGTGAAGCATGGTAGTGTAGATAATCAACAAACAATATCATGAAATAGCAAATGTAAGTTCTAACATGATAGTAGTAATGTAAAGCATGGATGATGCATACAATCAAAATATTTTTGGTATTTTGATAAATTTGAATGCTTTTATATTTTTAAATTTTGTATTGTTTTTGTATTTTTATATAAGCTACGTATAATTGAGAAAAAGAGATTATGTAAAAGTAGGTTGGGATAGAATGATAGTAAGTAATGAGTCTCATAGGAGACTCCATATCATGGTGTCTTGTATCAAGGAGTGGAATCATGTGTAAATGTGAAGCACAATGAAAATGGCGAGACTATGGCTTTGAAAGCTATATATGCTATAGATGATCTAAAATATATGAAGTATAAACTAACTATGGGGTACCGTTATAACTCTAAGAAGTGGATGTAATTATAGGGCTCTTAGGGACCCATCTAGAAGTAGGATATACTCTCTGAACAAGTGTTTTATGTGTAGACCCATGAGATCTCAATGAGATTTCTTTAGGTGTGAAAATTGTAGCTGGAAGCTATCTAAAATCCAAAAGTTATGGAGGTTTATGAACCCTCTGTAATATAGATGGATGTGTCAATTATGTCTAAATTTATATTGGAAGAATAAATTCAACTAGTGGTGAAATGGAAATTGGTGGATAAGTTAGAACTGGTGACTACAAAGTAGATGGATCTAAAGTGGGTAGTGGTAACTCATATAGAACTCCATCAACTATAATAACCTAATCAGTGTGAATGAATTTCATGCATCTATGAACTATAGATGGTACTGATTGAATTTGATAAATCTATGGGTGACCAAGTAACATATCAAAAACTCATGCAATGGGAACTATAGTGAAATGTGTGGTCACATGTGTTGGACCAGTCTATAAAAGAATTACAATCTCACCCAATGAACTCTGTACATGCCTAATGAATTCACTAATAACTATATAATTCAAAGTGATATCCTACTTTGATTAACCCAAATGATGTAATAATGTAATGGTGCACATGTTGACATTAGAACCATTATCGATGATAACACTATGAATGGGTTGATTATAAATATGTGCTCAAATAAAGAATGAATTATAATCTAAATTATCCTCCATAATATCTTGATCTAAGAAGGATATTGAAGGTTTAGCTAGATATTTGGACTCATACACACAGATCATACCACTCAAAGGATGTGACTCAAATGAAGGTGTCTGGTATGTAACTAGTGGTGGATGTGCATGATATGCATGGTGAACCCCTAATGTGTCCCTTGTATCCTATTTTGAATGATAAAGAAATGGATCTAAGAAGATTTTCAAAGCTTTATTTGATATTGTTTTTGCCTATGGATGCTAAATTGAAGTGCCAAGATCAAGTAGGTTGTCATCTGTTAAGTCATGTATCTTATGTTTCAAACTGATGCATCTATTTATAGTGTGGTCTAGTGTCCTGTGGTAATCAAAAAATGCCTACTGATCATATCCCTTGGGAATAATTTTGGTTTGATCAACTTCCCTAATAGGAGGGAGAGATATGATATTACAATCCAAAAGTTATTGTAAAACCCTAGTTGGAGGAACTAGAAGATGTGAGAAAGTACGTCAAGGGGGTGCTAATAAAACTATATGTTGAGGATGTTCTGAAGCTACATTTACTATAGGTTTATTTTTCCCTTTTGTATAATTGAACTTGACCTTGTATGGGAATTTATTGTTACTCTTATAAGTTGTGTTTGAAATGCTTGTATACTTGAGTTTGCTCATTGAAATAAGTTTCACTTCTCTTTCCTTTAGTGTATGACATAATTCAATGAAGGAAGAGAATAAATTGAACATAATTGATTAATGAAGTGTTAGTAGAAGACTCTATTTGAAGAGGTCTTGTAACTCTTGATATATTATGGGACTAGTCATCTTAGCCAAGATGGTCTTATACCAAAGAATATAGTCTGTGAGATGTTCATTTGGTCATTGTTTCTATTGAGCAATTTGAGCATATGAAACCTTATCACCAATGTTGATATTGAATTTTTCTAATAACATGTTAGCTAAAGGATTGAATGTATGAAATGATTGAATAGGTAAACTATAAAACCATTGTAAATCATAATCCTTTAGGCTCTGTGAAAATATCTTGGTAAGTAGTCAATCATTGGGTACATAGTCTAAGCATACTAGGTGAAATGCTCTCAAGTGTGTCTCTAGATCACCCTTGTTATCATATAGAGTAAGCTTAGGTTGAACAAAATCTTGTGGCAAGGGTGTAAAAGTAATGTGAAATGCCAATGGTGTATGCATAAGAGTAAAAGAATCCAAACCCTATGTAGGTTTAGTGATACCTTGCTCAAGATGTTGCACCTTGGATTGAAGAGATCTCATCTCTTGCATAAGAGATATGAGATCAAGAGAGAGGGATGTACTAGCTGTAACTAGTGGCATAGAGGTAATTTGGGTTTTTATAGGGGGTTATTGAGACATGGTTGCCCTTGTAGTGTCATTTTCAATTAGTTGTTGTATGGGAATGGAAGACTCAGTTTCTTAGCCTTTTTAATTTCTATGATAGATTGAAAAATTAGTGTATGATATTTAGGCTATTCCTTAAGTCTTTCTCTAAAATTTTATAAAATCAAATCTTTGTTGAGTAAAACTTCATTATCAACAATGGGTGGAAGTGGTTTAGTAGTCAAATGTGGTGGAGCATGAGCATCGGTGTGTACATCATCATTTTTATTTTCATATTGATCTTTGTCAAAATTATCCTTATTAAAATTGGTGTATTTTGGATGTGTATAATCCATTACTGGAACCTAAGTTGGTTGTTTATCCATGGTATATGGCTAAGTTTTAGGAATCTAGGTGAATTCAAGAGGATTGCCACTAAGTCTTGCACTTCATCTCAAAGGAAGAGATGCAAGGAACTTAGGTGGCATAAGGAAAACAACTTGGATAATAGTAGAAAAGATTAAGCTGATATAATGTAAACAAGAAACTAGAATATGCATAGAAAGGATACATAACTCCCAAACATGTAAGGTGATACCTCAAGAAGCAAATAGGTGTTAGTATATGCAACTAAGTATTTTTTAAAAATATTTATTAATAATAAAATGATTTTTTTTAATTTAAAATTTATTTTCTAAGTTTGATATACAACTAATTTTTTTTAAACTGATTGGAAAATGATTGGAAAATAACTGGGAGATAGTTGATGCAACTAGGGTTTTTTGAATGAATTTTTAAAATTTGTATGATAATTTTAAAAATTTGATATGAATTTATAGAAATTTTTTAGAATTTTTCTTTAAAAATTTAGGAAAAATTAGAAAATATGTCTAAAATTAGCAATATATTTTTTCGAGTGTTTGGAATGTGTTTGTATGCAAAAATGAACTAGTATGTGCAAACTAGGGTTTTAACAAAATGTATTAAAATTTTGAAATTAATTTGTATATTTTTACTTTGAAATACATAAAAAAATTAGAAAATTATGGAAAAAATAAAAAATAATTTACCCCAGAGTTTTTAGGGTTTTTGTGCAAAATTTGAAGTAAGTTGGGTTCACCAAATGTTTTTTTTATTTTTGGGAATAATGGATTTTTATTCCTATTTAATAAAAAAGTCTGAGTACAATAAATTAGTATATAATATTCCTAATTATGGCCACTTATTTGTGAAATTTAATTACAATTTGACCTTTCTAAAAATAGTAAGAGAGCAAGGAGAAAGTAACTTAGCTTGTTTTGTGTTGTTTGGTCTGAGATGGGGTCTATAAATTTGCACACAGGACTAGGAAACTATCACAAACAAGATCCTAAACTTAATTTTTACATTGGATAGGTGTGATATAATTGGACACCCTATGCTTCAGCATTATAGTCCTCTTGCACTTTTGTCTTGAGGGTTTACACTTTTTGGGTTTTATTTGCCTGCTCAAGATGAGCCTATGTACCAATTTTTAGGTCTTCATTGTTAATAGAACTGCTTGTAGAGATGATTATTCATGTACTTAGATATTTTATGTATTTGAAATACACTTTGGCAAATATGGAAAAGGGGTTAGTGTGTAAAGGATATATTAGATGCATTTCACACCCTGTGTGTCAGAATGTTACCTACATACCAATACTCTGATCAGGGATCAAGATAATGCAATTCTCCCATTGAAGTGCATGGTGTAATTGTGTATGAAAATGCAACTAGATGCAAAACTAGGTGTACTTCAAATGGCTAGGGACTGGTGCAAAGGTTGGAATAAGCTTGGAATAATATTGGAAGGTTGTATGCAAAGAATAGGAAAAATTCTTGAGTGTACTTTCTTGTATGCTTTCTTCTCTCTTGTAAATGAGTGTCAACACTTCTAAATGGACTTTGAATGGGTGTATCTAGGAAACTATTGATCATGTGTTAGATGTACTCACATTAGAATAACAAGCAAAAGGATAAGGATCAGAATAATTTGACTATTAGGGCTCAAAATGCACTTGGATAATAGCAC
Source organism: Torreya grandis (assembly GCA_037957365.1). Taxonomy (NCBI): domain Eukaryota; kingdom Viridiplantae; phylum Streptophyta; class Pinopsida; order Cupressales; family Taxaceae; genus Torreya; species Torreya grandis. The sequence continues at coordinate 2,185,750 of JARHVA010002104.1, read as the reverse complement.
CAAAAGTGAGACACCATAGAGTTTAGTGTTATAGTACAAGTTAGGTGTTGTTCTCCAAAGGTTATGAGACCTGGGGGGATGGATTTATCATGCAAAAATAAGTTTGGGTTAGTTTTGGTTAAGTTTATAAGGCCACAAATGTTTGGGAATTAGTGAAAAAGAGCCTAAGATGGTAAAGAGAGAAAGCAAAAGGGACATGTGGGTTGGGTGTCATTAGTCATGATCAAGTAACCAAATTTTGCATTTTATATGACTACACATACCTTAGAACACATTATCAACAATCTCCCCCTTTGTACTTGATGGTAATGACTCATTGATGGCACCTACTTAGAAATGATTATCTTATTAGGATACACCTCCTCAATGCAGATCAATCTCCCCCTTTGACATTAATGACAAAGTACTACTTGCAACAACACTTCAATATATAAAAATGAAAGATCATTTCATAAAACTCCCCCTATCATATTGCATATCTTAGATATGAGTCCCCCTTTGACCTCATAGCTTGTGCACTTATTTCCTATTCTTGGATATAAAACACCTCCTCATCAGCTCCCCCTAATTACTTTATCTTGATTAGTGACTGATAAGAATATGAATCCCTCCTAATCCTTATATCAAATTTTCAAAAATAGCCTTTGAGAGAGGCTTAGTTAAGATATCTACAATATGATCCTTGGTAGACATAAATTCAAGATTAATGCTTTGTTAACTCACCTATTTGCTTAAGAAATGATACTTGATAGGAATGTGTTTGGTACTTGAATGCATGAAAGGATTATTTGAAACACTTATGTCACTAGTATTATCACAAAGAATAGGAATAGTACCATCAAACTCCACCTTATAGTCTCTCAAGGTTTGTCTCATCCACAACACTTGAGTATAACATGAAGATTATTAAATTTACTCAGCCTCAAAAGTATATAAAGCCACTAATGGTTGTTTCTTGATTAACCATGATGCTAGGCACTTACCTAAGAAGAATTCTCCTCCATTAGTGTTCTTTCTATCATCTAGACTCCCAACCTAATATGCATCTATATAGGCTACTAGATCAAGCTTCTTACTACTTGGGTACCATAAACTATACTCCATAGTTCATTTGAGATACCTAAGTACCTTTTTTACTTCTTATAGATGAATTTCCTTAGGATGTTCTTGGAATCTTCCCACAAGACCGACTTCTTACATGATGTCAGGTCTAGAGGTAGTAGTATACAATAAACTCCCAATCATGGATCTATATTTTATTAGATTGACCCTTAAATATTCATCCTATTTACTTAGCTTTCATCCTATAACCATAGGTGTACTTACATCCTTAAAATATTGCATTTAAAACTTATTTAACATCTCTTTTATATACTTTACTTGTGAAATGAACATACTTTTTTCAAATTGACTGATTTGAAGTCCAAGAAAGAAGGGAAATTATACAAGCATATACATTTCAAATTCTAGCTTCATCACCTTTGAAAAATCCTTGGAAATGTTCTCATTAGTTCCACCAAATATGATATCATCCATGTAGACTAAAACTATAAATTGATGATCATTGTTAGTCTTGACATAAATGTTACTATTTATAACTCCTCTCTTAAAACCTTGGTCCAAAATGTAGTTATCTAGTCTAGCATACCAAGCTCTAGGGGATTGTTATAGACCATAAAGGGCATTCTTCAACCTAAAAACATAGTCCTCATTATCAATCAATAGGAAACCCTCAGGTTGTTCAGTGTATACTTCTTCTAATTTCCCATTTAGGAAAGTTGAAATGACATCCATTTTGTATATTTTGAAGCCTTTGAAACTTGAATAGGCAATAAACATCCTTATGGACTCTAACCTTGTTATAAGATCAAAATTTTCCTCAAAGTCCACTCCTTCTACTTGAGCATATCCTTTGCACAAAAGTATATCCTTGTTTCTAGTGACCTCTCCATTCTCATTCAACTTGTTCTTGAAACCCCATTTTCTACTAATGATGTTTTTATCTTTAGGCCTAGGTACTAACTCCCAAATTTCATTATTCTCAATTTGATTTAGCTCATCATTCATTAAATCTAAACAAAACTTATCTTCACTTGCTTCTACATAGATTTTAGGTTCAACTTTTGAAATTAAGACAATATTTGCTTGATTAGCATCACTCACAATTCTTCTTCTTGTTTGTATACCTGCACTTTTATTTAAAATTATTTGAGATTTAGGATGATCCTTTTGAATCTACCTAGAAGGATCTTTTGAATCCTTTATTTCCTTAATTTATTCTTCATATTCATCTATTTCTATTTCTCCTTCATCATTCTTTGACTGAGAATATGATTTCTTTATCTCATCAACCTTTACATTTGTGTTCTCCACTATCTTTTGAAACCTTTTGTTATAACATATGTAGGCAACACTTACTGATGAATATCCCAATAAAATACCTTCATCATAACTTGAGTCAAACTTGCCTAAGCCCTCATCATCTCTCTTGATATAGCATTTACTCCCAAAGACCTTAAAATGTTCAACACTTACGGGTCTAGAATTCTATAATTCATATGGAGTCTTATCACCATTGATCCTAATATGACCTCTATTAAAAGTGTAAACTATAGTACTCAGCTTTTCTCCCATAACCATTAGATAACTTGGACTCATTCAACATGGTCCTTGCCATTTCTTGAATTGTTATGTTCTTTATTTTAACCACCCCATTCTATTGAGGTGTTTTAGCAGCTGAGAACTATCTTCTTATTTCATTAACCTCACAAAACTGATCAAACTCATTTGACAAAAATTCTACTCCTTTTTCATATCTAAGTCACTTAAAATTCACATTAATCTCATTTTCAACCAAATCTTTGAAGGTTTATAACTTGCCTAGAGCTTCTGACTTCTCCATCAAGAATGAATTCATCTATAAGAAACATGAATTAGTTATCACCTTGAATACTTTAAATCCTTATAAGACCACATAGATTAATATGAATTAATTCTAAAGGTATACTAGTAGAGTATTCTTTAAACTTTAATCTCTTCTTAGTCTGCTTACCATGTTGACATGCCTTAAAAGAGAATTTGCAGGTTTAGATATTTTGGTCATATTATTCATAGATCCCTTGGAGCTTATCTTGACTACATTGTAAAATTTCATATGACCTAGCCTCCTATTCCATAGACAACTTTCATCTAGCATTCTCATCAATCACTTCTCTTTTGTGATCTCATTTAGTACATGGAGATTGTTCTCAGTTATCTTGGATTTGGAAATCAATCTTCCTAATTTTGTTTTCCTTATCTCACATAATTTGTCATTAAATTTTAGGGTATGTCCTTCAGTGCACATTTTAAATACACTTAACAAGCTATGTTTCAATCCATCTACATATAACACATTTTCTATCTTAGTCTTCCAAGTATCTAAGCTCAAAGTACCTTTGCCAACTATGTTAGCAAATGTGTTATCCCCAAAACTTATTGAACCTATGGCATTCTTATTCAAAGTGATGAATTTTATTTTATATCCTATTATATGACTTAAACAACCACTATCTTCCCACTTCAAATATTCATTTTGAGTATGAAAATTAGTTTCGGCTATCATAGACTCTTCTCCTCTAACTTCCTAATTCTCTTTTAATTTACCTATAGGGTCTACTTTCTTGGTCTATTATCTAGTTTCATTACTCCATATATTATCATCATGATTGGTTTTCCTTATATATATTTTATTGCACTCTCTTACAATGTGTCCTCTTTGGTTGTCGTTATAACACTTGATTCTACTTCTCCATCTACAATTAATAGCTCTATGTCCAAATTTACCACAAGAGAAATAATAAACAATGAAGGAATACACATAATATTATTGTTTAACATTATTTATATTTTATGAACATAGTATTATACATCACTACCTTTAATATATTTTGATGGAGCAAAATCCTTCTTGGCTCATTGATGATTGACTTCAACCTTGACAACTTTTGCATAGGTCTTGATTCTACTAGTTTCATCACTCTTTGATTGATCATTGTATTTTCAAACCTCACTCTTCTTGAAATCATTTTATTCTTATTTGAAGCTAAGACCTCTCATATCATAAAATTATCTTTGAATATCCAAGATATTTTAAAGCTTTCTAGTACTTTCCTCAAACTTTTTGATAAGTCTTTATCTTGATTATATCTTGCTCAAATTGTGCCTCTAAAGTATTCAATTTCATTCTAATTTGGGTGAATTATTCCATATTATCCTTATATTTTGCACAAAATTAACAAGTTTTTTTACTAATTATGGATATATCCTCATTTCAATCATATAAAACACTTTCATTACCAAAATCCATACCTGTACTCCAAAGATCTCCCTTAGACTATTAGGTCTACTCAAGGGACTAGGCTCTGATACCAATTTTTATAGGTATAAAAACTGATAGGGGTTGATGAATTAGTGTGAAAAATCATATTTAAATTACATATATCATTCACTAATCAATCAAACATATCTAGAGATATAGGAATGCATAAACAATCATTCATATGAGAAAGAAGTGGAAACACAACACATGAACACAAGATCTATGTGGGAAACCCTATTAGGGGATAAAGCCCAATAATTTAAAACTTATAATATAGTATTATAATTAATAAATAAAATTTTTATTGAGGCACCAAACCTAGAAGGAGCACCAACCCCTCACTTGTCAAGCACCAACTTAATTAGTGCTTTATTAAGCTCCAACCTGCAAGGAGGCTCCAAACCCCTAGGTAACCCAACACCAATTGAGATACCTTGAATATATAATCATCCTTGGACATGTGTTCCTCACTCAAACAAATATTACCTCATTTTTTCTCTTCAAACTCTTTTATCTCTCTTAAATAACCTATTAGGCTTACTCCCTCAACTAGCCCTTTCTTTGATAAAATTAGGTCAAATGATATTGATCAATACCTATAGAAACATAGTTATATATTTATGGAATATTAATCACACATATATTATTATATTAAATCCCTTTACCTTTTTAAAAAACTCTATATACTTTGTTCATATGCTTAATTTTCTAACTAGTCAAAAGAGGCCTATTAGACCTTGTGTCTATACTTAACTCTTGCTCTTACCCATATTAGTCAGAAAAAACCTAAAAACACTTGAATAACTATTTAAATATATAAATACACATGTTTCAAAAGTTATAAAATCACCACATAGGTCAGTTATTACTCTTAAGGGCCAAAATCATCATTAGGCCTAATAGAGACCTAATGTAATTAGTCCTTCTCTAAGCACACGTTTCACTTAGGCCACTTAGGAATATAATGAGCCTACACATATGGATTAAAAAATTAAAATTAATATTTAATAGACCATTTATAATATCCTCATAGGTCCCCAACACCATTTATATCATTTCACTCCTTGAACCAAACAATTAGGTCTACTCACAATTAAGCCTTCTCACTGCCAGAAAGTATGTCTTGTAAATATGATGCATTTGATAAAATTTGACACATAAAACAAATAAAAAAATGAATTAATAATATTTAAATGAACTCAGGTTCAACATAATTTCCATTATATTTCACCATATATTTCATAAGACTTCAAACAAACAACTTTTATATGCTCACTTAGAACTGCACATAGGCCTGAAGAACCCAGTCAAAAGCTTTTAAATTTTAATAAGATTAAAAGAGTTTATCATGCATAAAAATGTGTTAAAATTAACCTATGAAACATATATAAAAAATTAATGTGCATTATATATTTAAATATTATTCAAAAACACTCATAACCAACATTCTCACTCATACATAAAAATTGCATGTAGCTCCAAAAACACAGTCAAGAAAATCAACTCTTAAACACCTATGGGAACAATTTTTGATAATAAAATGGGTTTAAATTTATCTTATTAATAATTATATAATATTTTAAAATATATATTTTATGTTTATATATCAATATCGATCTTACATACCAATCTTACAACTTCACTCTACATAGACTTCACTGAGTTAGATAGACCATTTTGATAACAATGTTTAACATGTTTCTATGCATTAAAAAAATATATAGATAAAATGGATATGAGGAATAGGTATTTATTAATTACCCAATTCATTTTTATCCATCTTTAATCCTCTACAACTAATCCCTAATCTCATTCTCAAGCTTGCCTAGTTTTATCATTGTCTTGCCCATTTAGGCCTATTTAGAGATAGGTCATCTTCCATGACCATTTTAGCACATTTTATGTATTAAACCTGATTTAAAAATTACATATAAATAAATTAAAATTCTTACACATCATCCTCCATCCATTTTCATGCTTTGACCTAGTCAACCCTTCCTTCTACACCAAAATTTTAAGAAATAAGGGGTTTCTTATAGCTTCCACTCACTCTGATGATAAACCAAAACCACATGGAGAAAACTTGAAGATTAATTTAAATTTTCCAAACATTAAAATATGAAAATAACACCATTATGATCCATAAACAATAATATATTTCCTATCAGGTAATTTTAAGGGTTTTAAGAGGGTTTTGATTGGTTTCCCTTCTTAGCAATCAATATTAAAGGATTGCCCTTAAAATCCAAAACCAATTCCAAGAAAATAAATATAGGGACATTAAAAAAATTCCATGAACTACTCAATATTTCATAAAAAGGTTTCACATGCCAATGAGCATAATAAATTCCTTCTCAGGTCTGTAATACCCCATTATGTGCATAAATAAGACCTCAACACCAAGTTTCATGATTTATAATTAAATAATTTGTGATAAAAATTGGTCAACAAACTTATTAAAAAATATAATACCTATATAAATTCTCTCAAGAGATATATCACCTTGTGAAATGATCTTGACCCCTCATTAGGCCACACTAGGTCTCTTTGCATACTAGGCCTAGAACTACTAGTCATGCTTAGACCTTAATCATACCTTGAAACCTATTTCACTAATATTAATAATTCATAAACATGTCATAATACCTCACACCTTTCTCACATACTTCCAAGCTTCTTCACATAAGTCTCATATTTCTCACCTCATCATGTTACCAAACTTATGCCTTCTCACTTGGTCTCTTAAGTACATGGCTTATGAACTCAACATCAAGAAAAATAATGACAATATAGATTGACATAAATGACACTTTAATGAAATAAATTAAAACTTAATTCATACCTTATAACACACTCTCAACACAAAGACACTGTCCAATATTTCAATACATTAAAATAGTGAACACAAATAGACTAGTCAAGGCATTCATCACGACTTCCAGCCATATACCAAGATCCTACAATAATGACTCAATGATTCAAGAAAACATCAAAAATAAAAATATATTTAATTAAAAAATCAATATAATGTATTTTTTTTATCATCATGAGGTCTCACGACCTTATATGATCCCCAAATTTAAAAATAGGGTTAAAATGATTTCATAAAAATAACAACCTCCATGATAGTTTTAGGTGAAGATCAAACTTCTGCTATGAGTTAATAAATTCCAACATGGATTTTCCCTAACCCAACACAAGAAAGAGTTTGATATATGTATAAAACCAATTTAAACTTCAAAATATCATCCTTTAATAGTTCAACCAAATCCATAAATAAAATAGAGAACACCCTTTTTATAGGAACAATAAAATACACTCAATTCGATTCCAACTCCAATTTAAAAATTGAAACCCTTTATTTCAACATTAACTAACCTCAACTAGTCTTCAAACCCCCAATTCTCAAATTGAATATGTAAGTATTACAATAAGGATAACAAGTTGATAAATAAGTTTTTTAATCAAGCAAAACCCATCCAAATAGTTCACACATGAATAATAGGGTGCGACAACTTGATTTAAATGCAAGAATAAAATTTCTTTAAACCTGAGGATCATAGTTGGTTATTTAAAATATATGAAGTATAGAATAGGGATGAACAAACCTAAGTCAACTTAGCAACCCTCAAATCATAATAATGAATAGCAGGGTAAAATTTAATTCAACCATAAAAATCATGGAATTATTCCAGGGTCGATTAATTACACTAAATGAAAATATAGTAGTCAAAGGATTTGATTTAAATGCAAGGGAAGAGGGTTCCCAACTCCCAAATTGATTCATTCTACCAATTTTAAACCTAGGATAAGAAAAATAGTAGAAATCACTTACTCTAAATAATTTTTTGTAGGTTGAAATGCTCCGAAGAGGAACACAGGTCGTAGGGTTTTGGTGATGCCCCAAATTTTTTTTCTCCTCCCAAATTTGACCCCTACAACTATCATTTCCTTCTCTATCATGTCCTTTTGCTTCCATTTTTCCTTGTACCTCTTACATTCCAACTATCTCTTCCTTAACCACCACTAACTGCTTTCTATTTGATCTTATAATAAATTGGTAAACATAATTTTCTATGTATATTTACTATTTCTTTCCTAACATGAGTATACAGGGCATTCCATCATTGGCTAAAGATTATGGGTGAGTATAATGTTTCCTTTATTTTAATTGTTTGCCAGCATAGGAATTAAATGAACACCCCATTCCCCATTTCTCCCCTATATCTTCCACTCTTCTCCCACTCACTAGTTAATGAAAGATATGAGCTAAACAAATGTAGCATAAAAATATTCCACACAAAAAAAGTTCAATCCCTCTTTTTGGTCTCTCATCCAAGGAAACATATTCCCCTACCTTTCCCCCTTTTTTCTTCATCAGATGCCAACCTTAGCTATCATTTTCATTCTTGTTCATGCCACTAAAGGAGATCCAAACTAATCAACCACAATACAAAAATCTAGGGTAAAACAAAGTTATGATCCAACATATTTGATCTTACATTGAAAAAGAAAACATAGTTTCCATCATACATTTACTATTTATTTACCTAACCAAGTATGCAAAACATTCTCGCATTAATTATGGATTCAAGGGTAAATACAATATTTCCTTTGTTCATTTAGTTTTTATCATAGGCATTTTTGAAAACCCCAACTCCCAATTGTAATATGTTAAAATAGTTGATACAAATAGACCAATATTTCAATACATTAAAATAGTCAACACAAATAGACCAATCGAGGCATTCATCATGACTTCTATCCATATATTAAGATCCCACAATAATGACTCAATGATTCAAGAAACCATCAAAATTAAAAATCAATTTAAGTCAAGAATATATATAATGGATTTGTGGGATCATCATAAGGTCTCATGACTTCATATGATGCCCAAATTTAAAATTGGGTTAAGATGATTTCACAAAAGCAACAACCTCCATGACAATTTTAGGTGAAGATAAAACTTCTACTATGAGTTAATAAATTCTAATAAGGATTCTCCCCTAACCCAACATAGGCAAGAGTTTGATATATGTATAAAACCAATTTAGACTTAAAAATATTATCCTTTAATAGTTCAACTGAATCCATAAATAAAATAGAGCACCCCCTTTTTACAAGAACAATAAAATAAACTCAATTCTATTCCAACTCTAATTTAAAAATCAAAACCCTTTATTTCAAAATTAACTAACCCAAACTGGCCTTTAAACAAACAATTTTCAAATCGAAACCGTAAGCATTCTAGTAAGGATACCAAGGTATGAAACAAGTTTTTAAAGTAAGAAAAACCCATCCAAATGGTTTACACATGAATAACATGGTGTGATAACTTGATTTAAATGCAATAATAAAATTTGTTTAAACCCAAAGGGGCACAGTGGGTTATTTAAAATATATAAAGTATAGAATGGGGATGAACAAACCCAAGTCAACTTAGCAACCCTCAAATCATAATAATAAATAGTAGGGTAGAATTTAATTCAACCGTAGAAAGCATATAATTATTCTAGGGTTGATTAACTACACCAAATGAAAATGTAGTAGTCAAAGGATTTGATTTTAATGTAAGGGAAGAGGGGACCCAATTCCAAAATTGATTCATTCCACCAATTTTAAACCCAGAATAATAAAAATAATAGAAATCACTTACTTCAAATAAATTTTATAGGTTGAAAAGTGACCAAGAGGAATGTAGGTCATAAGGTGTTGGTGATGCCCCATAAATTTCTTATCTTGCCTCCAAATTCAACCCCTGTAACTATCACTTCCTTCTTTGTCATGTCCTTCTACTTTCATTCCCCCTAATCCTTTCACACACCAACTATCTCTTTCTTAACCACCACCAACTAGCATCTATTCGATCTTGTAATAAAGTGGAAAACATAGTTTTCCACGTACATTTCCTATTTATTTCCTAATCCGAATATACAAAGCATTCCATCATTAGATATAAATTAAGGGTGAGTATAATGTTTCCTTTGTTTTAATTGTTTGCCATCATAAAAATTCAATGAACACCCCATTCCCTAGTTTTCCCCTACATCCTCCAATCTTCTCCCCCTTGCTAGTTAATGAGAGATTCGAGCCAAATAAATTCTATATATAAATCTTTCACAAAAATAAAGTTTGAGCCCCCTTTTTGGTCTCTCATCCAAGGGGAAATGCATCCCATACCTTTCCCCCTCACTTCTTCCTCACACACCAAACTTAGCTATCATTCTCATTTTCATTATGCCCACTAAAGAAGATCCAAACTAATCAATTGTAGTACATAAATCTAGGGATAATTTTTTTTGATCCAACATATTTGATCTTACATTGAAAATGAAACCATAGTTTTTGTCATACATTTATTATTTATTTCCATAACCTAGTATGCAGAGTATTCCTTCATTGATTGTGGATTTAGGAGAAAATACAATATTTACTTTATTTATTTAATTTTTAGCATAGGAATTTTTGAAAAACCTGACTCCCAGTTGTAATGAGAAATGAGAGATCCAAACCCTAAACCATAGTGTAAAAATCTGAGGTAAGAACAAAGTTTTAGCCCACATCTTTGGTCTTCTCTTTTTTCCATTTATTGTCCTCCCATTCAATTTCCCCTTACATCTCCCATATGCCAATCATATCCTCTTTCCCATACACCATCTCTCTCTCTCTCTCTCTCCTTTCTCCAACATTCTAACTGACCACACCCACCACCCCTGCATACCAAGTACCCTCCCCATACTCATTCAATTTTGGGTATTAAATGCCAAAGAGAGATAAAAAAGTCACCTAAGTTTTTTAACTCCATACCAAGAACCAATTGTGCCAATAAAAATAAATGCAATGGTTATGAAAGATTGGTCATCAAAATCCCAAAATAATAATATATAATATTTTAAATATCATGAGGTTCAACCCATCCAAATAAATATAAGGGGTTGACTCAAAAGTCCAAGTGGGGGCATGGTGGGGTTTAAGTGATTCCACCCAGGACATCCAAGTCACCCTACAAAATAATTAGCTCAACAATATTGGGATGGTGATGGGCTCATGAACATGAGAGAGAGAGATTAGAAATGGGGAGTACAAGTGAGCATAAAAAAACCTACCAACAACACATCGATACACAATAACTAACTAGTATCATGATCAAAACATGAAAATAAAAATTGACTACACAATGAAGATGACATAGTTATTTAATGGCATGAGACTAAACCATAAATACTTATCCCTATCAAAACCCATCTAACTTCTCAAGAACTACTTTTTCATCCCAAGTATCGACATTGTCGTCCATCCTAGCTCACATTGAGTACTTACAACCATCAATTATACATCATCAATACCTAATTGATAGTAAATAAAGCAACACCAAACTATAATAAACAATTAATTACATCTTATAGTCCATATATCATCAAGTTAAATAAATTAACATAACATATCCATCAACCTGCAGTCAATACATCAATGTATCAAAATTCATTAGTGCTATCTATCTAGACAAAAGTAAAGCATAAGTCAAATATATATGAGCTAATGATATATAAATAACCATTTAAAGTATCCAAGGTAAAAATCATAACATAATAATTTACTAAACTAAAGTATTATACATATCAGGATAAATAAATCCAATGTGAATATCATCCATGATATCCTTAATCATAATAGTTAAATGAAGATTTCACATTGCACCAATGAAATAGGTCCAACACCAACAACCATCATTCTAGTGCTATAAAAATGTTCTAAACATGATGTAAGAAAACACCTATAGAAGGCTACCAAGTCAAGTCATGACAATATTTGAAAGTACAAACACAAGTGATGAAGGTATTTTTTTATACAGTTAGAAAATACATTTTCACAACCATCGAAAGGTGGTTCTATTTGCTAAAAATATGGAATGTTAATATGTGTGTGTGTGTGTGTGTGTGTGTGTGTGTGTGTGTGTGTGTGTGTGTGTGTGTGTGTGTGTGTGTGTGTGTGTGTGTGTGTGTCCCCGTGCGCACGCACGAGTGCGGGTGTGCATGCGTGAGCATGAATGGAAAATATTTAGGATTGGTTGGAAATAATTCCAATGTGATTTCATCAAGAATCACATCCTTATTTATTGAATCATGTGATATTTTGTATTGTAATACTTTTAAAACATGTGATTTGCTAACATAAAAATCATGCATTTTTTATTGAGGGTCTTGTCTTTTGACAAGCATTATATCCAATGGGTCAATTATTCATGGAAGATATTTTATAATCACACTGATTTTCCTAGGAGAATCTAATGGTATATTTATTGTATTTATACTAGTATCCACATACATTTTTCACTTGTAAAATTATATTTAATCTTGTTATAAGCATTTATTTAAAGATTAAATAAATAATTATAAGCCTATAGTTGTTATATAGGGTTTATATTATTCCATTTGGGGAAATTACGGCTATCTCATTCAAAAATACATTTATAAAAAACAAATACTTTGTTTGATATTTTATTTTTCATGCCTATATAATTTTATATGCATATAAAACATTATTTAATTTATGAGAATTAATCTATCCCTTCATGAAAATGCTTATGTGTTTTTTAAAATTTTGAATTATAACAACTATTAACAAGTGATGTGTATGCATTTATTTTGATAGCTGATAATGGAGAATTGGTATTTCTATCCTCTGATAAAGTGTTAAATGTTTGAGACAATGAATATTTACTGGTATAAAAAATTTATTGATTTATAGTTAAGGTTTCTATATGGGTGGTTTTGAATGTATGAAAATGTTTAATACCTGTTGAAGAACTAAACATACCGTCTTGAACAATACCATTAGTGGTGGTGCATTCTAACTATGCATCTTAATGTTGACCTATAGGAAGTACTGAGTGTTTTATGATAGTTATATTTAAATGGATATTCAAAGAATGTTTTCTTTCCCTTCTATGTTTATTTATGATATATTCATGTATTTAATACCATTAGCATTATTTCTCTTTGATATATTATTTTTTTGTGATTAATATTTGTGTCATTGTTCTTTATTTTGAGGAGTATACATCAGTAGGGTTAGTTTAAACATAAATAAATCACTAAAAGCAATGTATAATCTAAAACACATAGAAATTAGTATCAAGTATATTTTTTTAATTTTTACATTGATAAAATGTGTGTGAAGTATATAATATAATTATAAAAATATGAGCAGCATATCGATAAGTAAAAAATCCCAAGATATATAATTTTTGAGAAAAGAATTTGATTAATGATTTTACTAGCATATGATAACAATATCAATTAAATTTCATAATTTGTTTCAAATTTTGAAGTTATATACAAAATTAGAAAGTGCAAGGCATGGATAACAAAAAAATTGTTAACCATTTATCAATTTTTCATAAATTAAGATGCAAAAATAATCTTTTAAAATCTAATATAATTACACACTACACGATAAAGCAAAGTATGCAAAATATAAAATTTGTTACCTATTAAAATTATAATAAAAAAACAAAAATATGTTTGGAAATCTATAAGTATAGTAAGTAATATATGACATTCCATGTGTACAAGAGTATGCATATAAACAAATTACTTAAAATAACATTTATGAATGGATTTCAAGATGTAGATTTAAAAAAAAATGTTAATCATTTTCATGTTTTCATAATTTTGAACATGAAAATACTTTTTTGAATCCTAATATAATTCTAAATTATATAACAAGGGTTAAAAGAAAAAAAGAAAAACATTTGTTAGACTGTGTAATTATAATAAGACATAGTATTTATTTTGATAATTTTTAATCACAGTACATAATATATGTCTCATCTATAGAAAATAATGTATATAATAAATTACATCAACAAAGGGTAAAAACAATTAGAATGAATACAAGTTACTTTGTGGATGCATTTTGTTTGCATTTATCTAAATAAAAATGGCATATTTAAATCTCTCCACCCTTATATATTTATTTTTTTATCAATTTTATGAAAATAAAATGTTGATGCACAACATGATGAATGATTCATTAAGTCACCTTATCATCCACAATAAAATAACGTAGATCGTGTGCTTTCATTCCCATGATCAATTTGCAGTTCCATCAAAGGCAACCACTAGCTTTAGATCACCATTCAAATATTTTATTTTAATATAAAGAGCATACCAATAATTACATCTAGGGATATCCATCTTGTACTTAGAATAATACTAGGTAAAATATGTTTTTATACTAATTTTTCTTGTAATGTGTATCACCCACCATAATTAGACAAGTAAGGTAAATTAGATTATCGATGAGAAACTTTTTCACAGTTGCTTCCACCAAAACCCATTCTAATTTTTTGATATTTTTGATGTCAATAATTTCAATCATAGGTAATTTTATGGTCAACTGCATTGACAATTGAATGAATTCTCTTGTCAACGAAGGAGATATAACATTATAGTTTTTAGATGTAATCCAAGTACACAAGTTTTTAGTATCCATTATTGAAATTTTGATAGATCATTTACCACTCAATGTATTTTTAATAGTAGTTCCATCAAAATCTAATGTTGGGGCCCCTTTTATTGTAAGAATAGGAATAATTGGCTGAAAAATAAGTTCATCCATTTTTATAGCCTATATATTGAGATATGTACCCCAAAATGTGACATCAAATTTATTTCCCAACATGTATTTGATTTATAATGTTCTCTTTGTATCTTCTAATCCATGTTTTTGACATACAGTGGAAACATGAGATATTGAGATTACAACACCAATAATTTAATTATAGATCTATTAGATATTTATGGTATGCCCCTTATGTTTTTAAAATAGAACTAATGAACCAATATAATTTTAGTCTCTTCACTATAACAGCTTATTGTCGATAAAAATTTTAAAATTATTTCACATGGATTATTGAAATGATTATATAGATTATTTGATTCTCTAACCCTTCCACTAGAAAACACATAAAAATTTTCATCTTCAATTTGGCCATAAAATTTGTCAACAACCACACTGAAACATGTCACACATTCTCCCCATTGTCAACAAAATCAAATCCAAAAAATCTTTGATGTTTTTTTATTATCATACTCACAAAGGGTAATTTTTGTAAACATTTTTACTTTAGAGATCAAATGTTTTTACCAAAAATTAAATATTTGATAGGTAAAATAGTTCTTGTGATATATTTTCACATGGAAAACTTAGAAAGAGGTGTTATTACATAAGTTTGGTTTTGAAAAAGGTACTATATGATGATGAGCTTAACTAATTTATTATTACATGTATTTGATATACGTACTAGGTTTTTGATCTTTTCATGTTTGTAAGAAATAGTTTATAAGTCAAAGAGGATAATAGTCCTATATGAAAAAATGTCAAATGAATATTCGATAGTAAATCCAAAAAAAAATATGTTACTTGTTAGAAAAAGGGGGGATTACATTTCATCTTTGACTGGCCTACATAGAAAGTTAGTAAGTTGCATGATGTATATTTATTAAAGTTCATTTGATACAACACAAACATTAAATTGTTGGGGATCAACCAACAATGGATTACACTTGTGAAAGCAATAAACGCGAAAATAAATCAGATAGATAGGCAACTAGAATGATAAATAGCACAGAACAAGAGATACAAGAAAACACCCTGAAAACTTGTATTAAAACTCTTTACAAAAGGAATACAATGAAGAAACTTCTTTCTTCCACACCTCTCTTAGATGCACACAAGATCTCTCACTAGATCTCTATTCCTCAAGAGCTCTCTCTCAAGTACAATCAAATCCAACAACCTGGATTGATGCAACTCAGTACTGTCCTTCAAACATTCACAATGTTCTACTCTTACAGTTCCACTCTCTAAGCTAAGAAGATCTTTCCTACATATAGAAATAGGAAACTTGAGCATGCTCTTACAACAAACAGTTAAGCCTCTTCAACAAGGGCTCTAAAAATAATATTGCTAATAATAGAGACACGAGCTTGAGACTACAACTCAAACTCATCATGCAAACACTCACTTCCATCCACGAAAATCGCTTTCTGGACACACAGGTAACCGACGTCGGTTCCTGCCTGTTCGCCTGTGACCGTCACCGACCGACCCTACTGCCGATGTTGGTGCCTCTGCAACTGCAATTGACCGACGTCGGTCTCTCCTGACCGACGCCGGTGTCTGTGTAGACCCGAACTTGTTTAAGTTTGCTCCTTGGTGAAGCTTTTAGCTCCACACCCTAACAATCTCCCACTTGGAGATAAACCAGTTGCACCAGTACCTGTACAACAACATCTTCTAGCTCCTCCATCTTCAACTCAATCATGAAGACCAATAGAAGTTGAATGAAGATTCAACTTCTCCTTAGTAACTGGCTTTGTTAGCATATCAGCAGGATTCTTGTCTGTATGGATTTTCTCCAGCTTCAACTCACCATCTTCCAATACCTGCCGTATGAAGTGGTACCTTAGCTGTATGTGCTTGGTTCTTGAGTGAAAAGCTGAGTTCTTAGCTAAATGGATTGCACTCTGACTGTCACTATACAATCTGCAACTCCCATGCTCCCTTCCAAGCTCTTCCATGAACCGTGTCATCCATATCATCTCCTTGCTAGCTTCTATAGCTGCAATATATTCTGCTTTTGTAGTTGACAAGGCAACAACCTTCTGCAACTTAGATATCCAACTAACTGCCATTCCACCTACAGTAAAAACATAACCTGTAGTGCTTCTTCTACCATCCAAATCCCCTGCCATATCTGAATCTACATAACCATGTAGAGAACTATCTGAACCTCCATAGCACAAATGCTTGCTGCTGGTTCCTCTCAGATATCTAAGGATCCATTAAACCGCTTTCCAATGTTCCTTACCTAGATTGGCCATGTATTTACTTACCACTCCCACTGCTTGGGCAATATCTGGTCTAGTACACACCATTGCATACATCAAACTTCCTACTGCGGAAGAATATGGAACCTTACTCATGTACTCTGCCTCATCATATGAATTAGGACATTGTTCTTTACTCAACTTAAAATGTCCAGCCAAAGGTGTGCTTACCGGTTTAGCATCCTGCATATTGAACCGTTTCAACACCTTGTCCACATAATCTTCTTGAGACAATATCAACCTGTGATTTTTCCTGTCTCTCTTAATGCTCATGCCAAGGATTTTTTTTGCTGCTCCCAAATCCTTCATAGCAAACGTTTAAGCTAACTTCACCTTAAGCTCAGAGATATCCTGCATGTGAGATCCTGCAACCAGCATATCATCTACATACAACAATAGAATAATATATCTACCATTATCAAATCTCTTGAAATACACACAATGGTCTGATTGACACCTACTGTAGCCGTGCTCAGTCATAAACCTGTCAAATTTTAAGTACCATTGCCTAGGAGCTTGCTTGAGGCCATACAAGCTTTTCTTCAACCTGCACACTAACTTCTCCTTACCCTTGACCTCAAATCCTTCTGGCTGTTCCATATAGATTTCTTCATCCAAATCTCCATGAAGAAATGTTGTCTTAACATCTAGCTGCTCGAGATGCAAATCCTCAAAAGCAACCAAAGACAATACAACCCTTATTGAAGTCATTTTAACAACTGGAGAAAAAATCTCACCAAAGTCAATACCTGGTTTCTGTGCAAATCCTTTCACTACTAATCTGGCCTTGTATCTCATTTGTCCATCCTCACCTTCCTTCAACCTGTAGGTCCATCTGTTCTTCAGTGTTCTCTTACCAGCTGGCAATTCAACCAAATCCCATGTTTGGTTCTCTCTTAAGGACTCCATCTCCTCAACCATGCCACGCTCCCACTTACTCCTGGACTCCACCTGTAATGCTTCTTTAAAACTCTCTAGTTCTCCACCATCGGTTAGCAATAAATAATATAAGGAAGGAGAATATCTAATTGGAGGCTTACTTACCCTTTCAGACCTCCTGATGGGTGTCCTGGACTCGTTCTCAACAATCTGTCCACCCAAATTTTCTGACAGTGACCAACCTCGGCCACTTGTAGACCTGTTACTGGCTGACGCCGGTTCTTCCTGGCCGACGTCAGTGCCTGGTCTACCGACGTCGGTCTCTGTATGACCAACATCGATTTCTGTACTACCGACGCCGGTTCCTAACCTATCGACGTCGGTCTCTGTTTTTTCCTGTAAGTGATTATTTCTTTTTCCTGCGAGCTCATTTTGGACCATAACTTCATCCAATTCACTATTGCTCTGCCCAGATTGATCTAGCTTCCTTATCTAATCACTGTACATCACTCTTTCATTGAAAACAACATCACGACTCCTGATTACCTTGTTAGTTCCTAGATTCCAAAATCTGAAACCAAAATCATCTGAGCCATAGCCAATAAACGTGCACCTCATAGACTTAGGATCAAGCTTCTTTCTATTTTCCTTATCTATGTGCACAAAGGCTTCACTACCAAAAACTTTGAGATATGAGAGATCTACCTTTTTACCTGTCCATGCCTCTTCTGGAATTCCACCATCCAGAGCTGTAGAGGGTCCTCTGTTAATCAGGTACACTGCGGTGTCAACTGCTTCTGCCCAAAACTCTAAGGGCAACCCTGCATGCAATCTCATACATCTTGCACGCTCCATGATTGTTCTGTTCATCCTTTCAGCAATACCATTCTACTGAGGTGTCCTTGGAACCGTCCTTTGCCTATGGATTCCATGTGTATAACAATACAATTTGAACTTAAGACTGCAGAACTCACCGCCATTATCAGATCTCAAGCACTTTAATCTTCTGCCTGTTTCATTCTCAACCATAGCTTTCCAAATCTTAAAAGTCTCAAAAACATCAGATTTATTTTTGATACAGTAGATCCATACCTTTCTTATGGCGTCATCTATGAATGTAACATAGTACCGTGATCCGCCAATAGAGGCTACCTGAGCCGGTCCCCACACGTCTGTGTGAACAAGCTGCAACTTTTGCCTTTTCTTAGTAGACCCAGTCTTGAGAAAACTAACCCTTTTCTATTTTCCAAATACACAATGCTCACAAAATTCTAGATCCATACTTTTCAAATCTGAAAGCATACCTTTAGACTTAAGAATTGACATCCCCTTCTCATTCATGTGGCCAAGCCTTGAGTGCCACAATTTAGCATCGACATCTGAAGTAGATAAAACTGAAGGAGATTTGTTAGTAACACAATTACACAAATAGAGAGTACCTTCTCTCTTACCTCTGGCCATAACAAGTGCACCCTTGGTCACCTTCCAAGAATCTGCTGTGAGAGTTACTGTACAACCCTCATCACCTAGCTTACCTGCAGAAATCAAATTTCTCTTCAAACTAGGAACATGCATCACATCTCTCAACACCCATGTGTTGCCATTCTGCATCTTCAGTTGCACTTTACCTTTGTCAGTAATCTTACAAGGCTCATCATCCCCTAAGTACACTATTCCAAAATCTCCATGGATATAGTCACTAAAATATTCTCTGTTAGGGGTAGCATGAAAAGCTGCACCAGAATCTAATACCCAAGACTCTATATTATTATGCAGAGAGAAAATTAAAGCATCCTGTGCAATACCTGCAATCTTGGCTTCTTCCTTTCCTTTGTGTTGATTGTCCTCCTTAGGCTTTGACCAATAATCTCTGCTTATGTGCCCCATCTTTCCACAATTCCAGCATTGTGGCTTCCTGCCATTTTTGGATTTAGATCTGCCTTTCCCCTTAGACTTGGATCTTGCTCTACCTTTCTTGCTCTTCTCTTTTTGCCTTTCCCTGCTCTCAAAACTTAAAGCATTCCCGGATGCCTCTTCTGTGCTTTTCCTGCGTATTTCCTCATTCAAGATAACACTAACAACATCCTCTACTTTCAAAATATTTGATGCAGATGCAGTATTACTTACTGCCATTACTAAGCCATGCCAGCTTTCAAGCAAAGAACATAATATCAAAAGAGCTTTTATTTCATCATCAAACACTATATTGACTAAACTTAATTGATTCACAATTCCATTGAAATCATTCAGATGAGTAGAAACAGATCCACCTTCATTCATATGCAAATTAAATAACTGCTTCATAAGATATACCTTATTAGAAGCTGAGGGTTTTTCATACATATTTGCTAACATAGTCATCAACTCTACCGTTGTTTTTGCCTGTGACAAATTAGATATCACAGTGGAGGCCAGACTCAGTCTTATAGACCCCAGAGCCTTTCTGTCAAGAACTTCCCATTCTTCATCCTCCATGTCCTTGGGCTTCTTTGCAATCCCACCTAACGGTAAGTAGAGATCTTTCTGATACAGATAGTCCTCTATCTGCATTCTCCAATGTTGGTAGTTCTTGCCATTAAACTTTTCCATTCTCAACTTACTTTCTTCTGCCATTGCTTCTCCCACTCAAACAAAAATCCCTGCAGAAACCCCTGTGAGCAACCTGTAATCCAAACACACTACACAGATCTAAACCACCTGTTAGTGAACCTGAGCTTTGATACCAATTATCAAGCTCTGAACCTGTAACCAAGGCTCTGATACCACTTGTTGGGGATCAACCAACAATGGATTACACTTGTGAAAGCAATAAACGCAAAAATAAATCAGATAGATAAGTAACTAGAATGATAAATAACACAGAACAAGAGATACAAGAAAACACTCTAAAAACTTGTATTAAAACTCTTTACAAAAGGAATACAATGAAGAAACTTCTTTCTTCCACACCTCTCTCAGATGCACACAAGATCTCTCACTAGATCTCTATTCCTCAAGAGCTCTCTCTCAAGTACAATCAAATCCAACAACCTGGATTGATGCAACTCAGTACTGTCCTTCAAACATTCACAATGTTCTACTCTTACAGTTCCACTCTCTAAGCTAAGAAGATCTTTCCTACATATAGAAATAGGAAACTTGAGCATGCTCTTACAACAAACAGTTAAGCCTCTTCAACAAGGGCTCTAAAAATAATATTGCTAATAATAGAGACACGAGCTTGAGACTACAACTCAAACTCATCATGCAAACACTCGCTTCCGTCCACGGAAATCACTTTCTGAACACACAGGTAACCGACGTCAGTTCCTGCCTGTTCGCCTGTGACCGTCGTCGGCCGACCCTACTGCTGATGTCGGCGCCTCTGCAACTGCAACTGACTGACGTCGGTCTCTCCTGACTGATGCCAGCATCTGTGTAGACCCGAACCTATTTAAGTCTGCTCCTTGGTGAAGCTTTTAGCTCCACACCCTAACATAAATTTTACTAATGTAAAGGGTTTCTTAGAAGTGCAATCCATTATAAAGGAAAACATGATCATATGTCAAAACTTAGAAGTGAAAAAATAGGGAAGAGTTTTAATATTTGGACAAAGGATTTCATTTTAATGTGCCCTTGTAGATATAAATGAATGGCATTTTATATTAAATTCATAACTATTTTGTTGAAATCTATTCATTAAAATCAAGTACTAAAAAGAAAAGTAATGAAACTGATGGAAAATAATATTTTTTAAAAATACTATGTAAATATAAATATGAGAGAATTAATCTTATTTGAGTTCACTATAGTCCTTTTAGGTTTATCCTATGTCTTTTATGTGTGTATTTATTATATTCATAAATGTAATTTATTCTAATTTTATGAGAGGTCACTCATCTCTTAAGTCTACTTATTAGATTTTGAGTTAATTTCATGTAACTTCTCTCCCTTTGCATGACACACATATCCTCTTCACTTGTAAGAGGACTAGGGACACTTGGTACATATGATGAAGCTTGCTCATATAAATCCTTTTCCCTCCTACCTCTATTTAAAGATATTTACTTTCTTATTCTTCTATAATAGACTAAAATATTGATCTTGAATCTTTTTTATGCTCTTTTAACTTAAGCCCCCGCCACCCCCCCGCGCCCCCCCCCCCTCTCTCTCTTTATTTTTATGTGCATGAATATTTATTTTTTCATTAATTTTAATAAATTATGGGAGTTTTATCCATTCGATGATTTTGCAACTTATCAAATCTCTCACTTAAAATTTATGGTTTACTTTCACTTCAACGTAACATTGTTCTTAATTTTTTTCATTACTTATTCAATGTTTTAATTATATATTTCAAAATATTATCTCATGGTATCATAGCATGTTTCTCTTTTGAAGTTGAAACTTGAGTTGTGCAGGTTTTTTTGAGGTGAAATTTGAATTTTTTTGGAAGGGCTTACACCCTTGCATCCTATTTTTAGCCTCTTTCTCCATTTTAAGCTTAAATTTTATCATTTTTTTACATATTTACATTCTAATATGCATTTCAAATTTCTCTCAAAAGGAATATATATTTTATTAAATGATTAGACAAATAAAATATATCAATTCTTCCATTTTTAGAACTTATCAAATTAAAAACCCATATAAAAAATATGACATATAATTTTATTGGAAATTTTAGTTTCTAATTTTTTTAAATATTTTGTTAATATTATTTTAAGAATATGATATTAAAATTTTAAAAAAAAAATAGATTGCCATTTTTTAGAAATCATCAAAAATATACCTGTAGTTTTTCTTTTAAAAAAATGTGGTTAAAAAAATCTTGTTTTTTTTAATTTTTTGGCATTTCCTCACTTTATTTTTTATTAATTTTAAAATTCAAAATAAAAACTTTTTAAAATTATTTTCATTCAAACAAAACAAATTTAAATTATTTTTATGATATCTACATTGGCTTTAAAAAAACAATTAAAGTCTGTACATCAAATTTTAAGTCTTATTCAGACTAAGTTTGAATTTTTATAAATATTTAGATTAATTTTATAGTAATTTTGAAGTTTTTTGTGTGGAATTAAATTCACAAGGTAATTGACCTGATTCCTTTAAACTAAACTTTAACTCTAATAGGTTTCTTAAACAAAGTGATTTAGCTCAAAATCTTGTTATTCACATTTTTTTATCATGAGTATTTTTCATCTTTAAAAATTATGTTGAGGTGAATGTATTTAAATGCTATTTAGATTAATCAATATTTATAATAATTTATATTTTTCAATGATAGCTAAATTTTTATCTTTTTCTCTCATGATTTTTGAATTGGCCATTTTTTTAGTTTTTAAGAAAATTATGCAAAATAATGAAAGAATTGCTCTTATTAAAAAAATTACATGTCAAAATAAAACTTTAAATGATTTACAATCATATTTTATTGAGAAAATGACAACCATGTAATCTTATATTGACACTTTAAATGCTAAATTTATGTCTTTTGTATATGATACTAGTTCTCATGATGAAAGTCATGAGATTTTAAACAAACTAAAACTTCTTTGAATGCTTCTTCTACTAAACTTGAATTAAAATTATGAATTTTATGGGATATTCAAGTGGTAGGCTTGGTAAGTGTGAAGATGGTATTTTTTAACTTATTTTACCCAATTCTAATAAAATTTGTAAAGGTCTTAGCTATAATACTTTAAATGCTTCTAATAAAAATTTAAAATCATATCATCCTCCTCACTAAAGACTTATAAAACAACTTCTTTTAATTATCATGCTTGGAGTATTCATTCTTTGGTTAAATATGATAAACCTTGTACATTTTGTAGAAAACATGAGCATCATATCTCTAAATGTTGAAATATAAATATGCATTATTTAAAACTTTTTTAGTAACTTATTTTCATGCAAATTTCACACTTTATGATGGAAGTTGTCTTTGCTCAATTCTTTTTAGTTGTACATCTATTTTTAATACATTATGTATGTAGATTGTATTTTGGCATATTGGGTACTTAACATGAAATAATTGTGTTAGCTTGTTTATCTTGTAAGTTTTGTAGATCACTTATCCTTATTGTTAGTGTTTGTTCCATTGCAGATCGACTACATTATTCGAAGAGGCTTTTTGGAGATTATTGATGATCACACTTTCATCCTTAATAATTTTGGTGGGACCTTCTATTTTTATTTATTTATAAAACTATTAAAATTCCTCTTGAATTATGTTTCCATTAAGAGGAATTATTATGTAATCTCAACTCCCTTATTTGTTTATAATGTTTTCTCTATTTTTGTAATCTCAAATTAAGCTTAAGAGGGAGTGTTGGAGAATCAATCTTATTTGGGTTCACTATAGTCTTTTAAATTTATTCTAAATCTTTTAAATATATATTTAATATCTTTATAAATGTATGTTATCCTAGTATTATGAGGTGTCATTCATCTCTCTAGTCTACTTATTAGATTTGGAGTTACTTGTATGTAACTCATCTCTCCTCACATGGCACACACATCCTCAACATTTTTAATATAATTAAGGGTACTTGGAACACATATTGAAAATTATTAATGTAAATCATTTTCTAATGTGGCTAAGGGTGTTCACCTATTCTCCAAAATGGGCTTTAGGATCCAAATTGATTAAGAAAATTTGTTTGTGGTCTACCAATAGAACATTGTCCCTAAGGCCTAAAAAATTGCAGAAGGCCTCATCATTTTAAAAAGTTTCAACTGGCACTATTAATTATTGTTGGCCTTAGTCTATAAGTTGAAGGTAATATAATGAAATTAGATTATGGATTATAATTAATCAAAGGTTATAAATTCCATTAATGTCAAACAAACTGGTATGAGATAGGTCATTGAAAGGGTTATGATCAGACTTTATTTCACTATTGGCATCATTATCACTAGTCATTAGCAATGGAAAAATAATAAGATATGTAGGGTCACCCCCAGGTGGTTTAAATCCAAGTTCATAGGTTCCTTTGTACTGAGTGGAAGAAATTGGCTCAATCAGACCTTATTGAGTTATCCCAAGGCCTCGTCTTCTATAGGCATGCTTCTCCATGATTTTGTTTAAAATGGTATACTTGGCATTAATACAATAATCAGATAGTTTTTCATTATACAACCATGATTTATCACATGTAAAAGGGTCTTTTTCTTGGCTAGAAGTTGGAATGAAATGATGGGTGATGGACTATGTAGTTTTCTTTGCCATTTCATGCATGGTAGTTTGGACTTTGGTCTTCCAAAGGACTTTAGGGTTCTATGGAAGCTTGGCAATGTGGAATGTATCATGGGTCAAATATTCTCCTAGGCCATTATCCAAGATGGTATAATGTTTGGATATTTTAGGGAGTGATATGTGGGAAAGAGAATCAAGGGTATCATGGTCAATGCAGTTGGCCTTTGGTGAATCAAAAAGTATTTATTTCCATTTGTCCTTCTCAAAAACTAGATTCAAGTGAAAATGGTAGTTATAGCTTTGGTACTCGACCTTTAAATGCTTGCAATGCTCATATGGCTTCAAATCTCTATAGATGGTAAAATTCATATCTAAATAGTGGAACTTGATACACCAGTGCAATGTCAATGGGGTTTCATGAATCTCATGTATCCAAGGTCTACCCAAAATCATATTATATGACAAATTAAGGTTTAACACATGGCATAGTGTATTGTGGGTCAAGGTCCTAACAATAACTGGTAAGTTGGTGGTGCCTTGTGATTCCCATTATTCATTATTATAGGCCTTGATGGTGATTGTCTCTAGCTAAAAATATGTTGTGGTATACCTAAGTATCTTGATGAGCTTTAGAGACATAATATTTAGACCTGATCGATTGACTATGAGGACACATTTCACTTTGTGTTGCATTATGATAACTTTGATGTACAATGGATTATTATGTAAAGGGCTAAGGGATGGTATATCACTTTGGTTGAAGATTAATTATTGGATTGGATTTAGGTGTCTAACCAAAGATTGAAATTTATTTGGAGATATGTCATTGGGAACTTGGGCTTGGCCAAGGAACTCTATCAAGATGTTCTTGTGGATGGTAGACATATGCAACAAATCCAAAATAGATATTTGTGCAGGCATTTTCTATCATCATTCCATAATATCAAATATATTTTCTTGGACAATAGTGAATGGATTGTTCCTAGCCATAATATTTAGTTGGATGGGTGAAGTGATAGATGATTGTGGGCTTGGTATGGTAATATTTGACTGTCAAATTGTGATTTCATAATTAGGATTAGATATAGGACCATTGGTTTTAAAAAATGATGGTAGAGGGGGACCAGATAGGATAAGTCTCGATTACTAGTGCACTTATGTAGGGTCACAGATCAATGATGAGTTATCAATATGGGGTTTAAAGGTAGTAATCCCTATTTTATGGTACACCTTTATGCGGTCCCAAGTTAAAGAAGGATCACCAGCATGGGTTGATTGGTTGGGAATGACTAGAAATGGTCTTATTTGATTGTTACTTGGTCTTAGATTAATGGAAATGGTGTTAACGTGACCTCTTATAATATGGCCTACAACCTTGTTATAGTCATGTGCAATTGCATGGTAGGTCTATTGGTTATTGGCATTATTTTGGACTTAGTTTTATCTATTTTTTTGACATTATTAGTTCTATTGTTGCTGATTTTTTTATTCTATCTCAGCTATTGATACTATTTTTATTATTGTGCTAGCTGATGTTGTTATCACTATTGATTTTCATGTTATGGAAATGGGTTTTGATAGATTTCAAAATTTTGATTGGATGTGGAAGATCTATTTTCTAATGTTATCTCCCTATTTTCCAACATATTCTCAATCACATGTTTAATTTTTACACAATGTCACAAACTATGGCCATTAACGTGATGATATTCATAGAATTCATTTAGTCTATACTAATCTAGATAGTTAATGCATTCAAGATAGTGTTTTAGAATAGGCTAGTTAATCAGATTAGTTGTAGTGAGCTTGAAAAACATAGATTCAATGGGTTCTATAAGGTCACTAAAGATGTGATGATTAGGCATAGTTATCTTTTGAAGAGGGTTTTGTAAAGGCATAGGTTACTGCATTTGTTGTGCTAGTCTAGGCTACTATGTTTATTATATTTGTTGAAGATTTTGTTGGTTAGGATTAATTTTCATATGCAGTGTAGGTTGAGCAAATGATGTTTGCACCTTTTGGACATGTCACAACTGGGTTACTCCATTTCTAACAAAATTCTTATTGTGATTAAACTGCTTGGGTTTATCATAATTATTGGCCTATGCTAGTTGTAATGCTTGCACTTAGACTTGGTTTTAATTTTGGCCATTATGATAGTTTTAGATTTGGTTCTAATTTGAAAAGGTAAATATAAATATTCCTTTATTAATAGGGGCTCTTTTGATCAACAAACTTTGTAAATGATTTCCTTGAAGGTATGTACACATTGTAGTTCTAGATGGTAAGATATCTCATTGTGACAATTCTTGGGAAACACAATAACTAGTTGCTTATTTGGCAGATTGTGGGTGAATCAACTTGTAATTACTCTCTATCACTGTAAATAACTAGCAAAGCTTTCACTAGCCTTCTATTTTGCTTACGTTAAATCAACAAACAAAATCTCATGCTTGAGATTTTAGGAGAAGTGTTACATAAACTTGTCTAAAATATCATCAAAATAAAATACTAAATTCTTAGGTAATTTTAGAAACCGCTCAATAATTATCTTTCTCGGCTCCTTGGAAATAATAATAAGCGGTATATATCGCTATAAGCCATTGGTTGGCATGCAATAAAGAATTATGTCAATTAAGCCCTACGCTCACCTTTCCCCTTATATTTGTCAGACTTTGGTGGTTTGTACCCTAAAGGAAATGGTATTTACAAGTACTCCATGTTAAAAGGGTAATAGCACACATCATTCAACTTAAACTTCTTAGCTTGCTATTTATCTTGGATGAGGGCAATTGCATCCTTCATTTGTTGTAGTTTTCATGCAAGGAAACTAGTGGGAACATTGACTTGAGGTAGAGGTTAGGCAGTCACAAGTGGATTATTTTGAATAGGGTATAATGGAGGAATTTTCTAGGGAATGTTGGATCAGTTAAGGAATGAACTAGGAATATGCATACACTCATTAGTATGTAGATGCTAGAATTACACACATGATTATGTGATATTCTAGTTAGTATTGGGTATGTAGGTTTGGTTTTGGAAAAATTGTGCCTATTAAGGTTAAATAGGGACATGTTATTGATTAGTTGAACCTGGTTGATTGAGGGGAACTTTTGAACCAAGACCCTGTCATGGAACTTATGGCACATTTTGACATGAGAGACAAATGTTGCCTAATCGATACTTGTGGAACAATGAAACCTCTTGGTTATGTGAATCCTTATTGGGGAATAGATGCATATTGGATATTTGACATTTGTCTCTAACTAATAATTATATGTTTTTTATTATACATCATTTGTTATTGTAATGGTATGTTGGTCTACAATTGAATAGGTATGTTCATTACTACCTGATGATGTGGAACATTTGTTGCCCCTTGTTAAGGTGGAATAATGTTATACCTTTGTTGCATGGTTATGTTAGATGGTACCTATTATTGTGTAATTTTACTCATCGCCTATTTTTGTGGAGTAACATTCATCACATTTTTTATGGTGTAACACTAGTCATTAGTTGACTACTTAATCCTTGATATTGGGTGCTTGAAGAATCCATTGGTTGAGGATTAGTTGTAGCTGGTTAAGGTTTGGAGGTATAATTTCCTACCCCCTACATGTGTTAGAAATTCATGGTGTTGACTAAAGGAACATTTTATTATGGACTAGTTGTTTTTGCATTCACACCTCTTTGGTCTAAATTGGGTGTTACTTACGCACTATCCATAATGTTTGGCTCACTATTTTGCATAGATACAAAAGACACTTATTTGATATTTAGGGTATTGAACATGTTTTATACCAAATTAATTTGAATGAATGGGTATATACCCTAATTCTATTGTCCAATCAATTTCATTAAGACTCATGTTGAAGGAGCTAACTCAATAAGAGGAACATTTGACATGGTCATATTGTTAAAGTTATGTGTTAGGTTTAGGTATGTTTGGTATGTTTTCTGCATCTAAATGAAGTGGTCCTCCATCAATCCCTTTGGTGTGACAATCATACGAGGTTCTTGATATGACATTATTACTATTGCATGGGGGTTTCGAGAAGAGGCCTATTCATTTTTTTGATTGTAAGACATGTTGTAAGGCTCTCTTTCTAAACTTGGCAAGTTTTCATGGGGGAAGTCTACCAAAAACTTAGCCCTTACCTTTATGTCTCTAATTAAGAACTCATCCTTATTTTATATCAATTGATGATAAAATAGATAAGGTTCATAGGTTGATGGCATCATAATGTAACAAGCTTATTGTTGGAATTATTTTGCAACCATATGTACATTAGCTAAATATTGGGCCATTTTTTCTTGATCCTACTCTAAGTATGGAGGCATGTGAACCAAATAATAAGCCAAAGGATCTTAAATATATTCCCCTAATTGAGCATTGTAAGGTGGATAATGATATGTCTAAAAAATTACATCATCTCCATAAGGGTCTTAAACAAAGTCTTCTTGTGTGATCACATTTCCATACCCAAATTATACATGAAACCACTACATGTATAGTGAGACATGGTTAAATTAATGGTGAATGTTTCATGAAAAGAGGGCTTAGAGTTATACAAAATCTAAAAATCAATGTCTAAAAATAGACAAAATGTTTTAAACTCTATCCAACTTAGTCAAAGGGGTGGAGTTGTATCTCTAAAATGGTCTATACAAAGACTTGGTAAAAATAGTATGACATCAAATGTCTAATGTTAAATGTCTCAAATAAACAAAGTCAAGTGAATGAACTAAAAAAATATGCCAAACTCTAAGGTCTAAAGTGTTTTAAATAGGTCTACTCTAGGAAAGGTAAAGGTTGTCAGGTCTTTTGTCCAAACACAACATCAAAAATTAGGCTCAAACAAGGTATATGCTAGGACTTTTGGCCAAATAAGACATCAAAAGATAGACATTAAACAAAAGGATGATTTAATCTGACAACAAACTTGGAACACTTTGGCATAGACTAGGCACTTGACTCTTGACATAAACTTGATCAAATTGGCATGAGGCACAAAACAAAAGGCACTTGGAGATAGACTATGTCTCCAAAATAAAGGCACAAACAAATAGTTTTTGAATTTTGGGTGATGAATTAACCTAAGTTATGCAACCCAAAAAAGAAAGATATGTGTCTAAGCTCAAATGACATAATGCTTCAACATAATTCAATCAATTTTTAATCAAAACTTTTTAAAGTTAATTAAAAACTCAAATTTATGAAAACTAGGATTTAGTTGACTAAAAAGCTAGGTAAATTTGATTGACATAATAGTACTAAACATAGATCCAATAAGGTAC
The DNA here is from genome assembly GCA_037957365.1 of Torreya grandis. Taxonomy (NCBI): domain Eukaryota; kingdom Viridiplantae; phylum Streptophyta; class Pinopsida; order Cupressales; family Taxaceae; genus Torreya; species Torreya grandis. Next base: position 2,155,134 of record JARHVA010002104.1, on the reverse strand, counting down.
ACAGTCTAGTTTTAAAATGTGAAACTTGGACACAAGAAAATAAAAGTCTATGAAATAATTTGAGTAGTATAATAATGATATCACTCTCTAAAGGTACGATCGACGTTTTGTTTCAAAGACTCCAAGGCATAAAACTTGAATTGATTTGGGGAGCATAACATTACCCATTTCAATCAAGTGACACACTCAACATTTTTGTCACAAATTTTTAAGGTAAAAGCACAATGTCAAATGGATGGCATAATGTCTCCTTAAATAATGGAGTATTGTGGAAATGAAACTCATTTTTGGATGTGGTATAAAATAAACAAATTTTAGACTCAAATACCAAGCAATAAATGACAAATGAGAAAATACAACTAAGTATAACGTCTTATATCCTAACAAGATTGGTCAAATGGGGTTGATTAAAACTATATTTTTTAAACCTATAGATTGATTCTAAGTGTGATTAACACTATAGAAGTGTCATGTCAATTGAGTTCATACCAGTTAACTTACTATGCAAGGGTATATTCTTTTACATAGAAATTCCATATGTGGACTGATTAGTGGAATCTCTTAGTTAATCAAACCTAACTTGAGTCTTCTTTATGAAAGGGTAAGTTAGTTACTCAACCCCCTAAATCTTGTAGTATGCATACCTTAATTTATATACCCCCACCATGGATTATAGTTGGTACAATGTCAGGAGATGAATTATTGGGTCAAATCACCCCTAAAGAACTCATGAAGAAGCTATGAACTCCCCTCCACAAGCCAAGTTGAATAAAATAAAACTAAGTTGAAAGAATTTAGGGTTATGTTTAAATCACCCAAACCATGTAAATTTTGGGGATAGCCTAGAGAACTTTCTCTCTACACCTTAAACTAGGCATAGATTACAAGTGAAAAGGTGCTTTTGATCACTTGAGTTCTCTATAGGGGAAAGGGGGTGAGCATACAAACACTTCATATTATGAAAATAAACAAGAAATAAACACTTTGAAGAAATTATGATCTAAGTAAGTGTTGATTTTGGGTACCAAATTGAGATGAGTGATGAAATTATTTGGCCCCTTGGCTTATTTGAAAAACTTGTAAGAAGTTGCATAAAATAACTTAAGTAAAAACACATATGTTCATTTTAAGTACTTAAAACCAAATGTTCAATATTTAAACAAATTCATTTTTAAATTCCAAAATGAAGTGTTCAAGATTTAAGCACAAAAAATGAGGTGTTTAAGACTTAGCCATTCTAGATTCATTTTAAACACCAAAATTAAATTTTCATGAGTCTAAACTTAAAATTTCATGTTTTATTCCTACCTTGGACCTACAAGGTTTAGATAGTTTCCCCCTAATTTGAAGAACTTTCAATGATGAGCAAATAATCTTTCAAAATATACCTCTCAAGTTTCCTTTTTTCAAAACATAAAGATTGATATCAGTCACTTGTGATCGATGTTGGTTATCAGGAAACTAATGCCAGTTGGTAATAACTCATACCAATCGATAAGGATCAATATCAATTACCTGTGAACTTAAAGGAAAAAAAATTATGAACCTACTATCTCACATACACAAAATACACACAAATATTGAATATGTTAATAAAACATTCCTTTTTGGTGAGAACAATAACTCCATAATCTCTTGCCACTTCGAGGGGGATACCTTCTTATCAAAGTATTCAACTCTTGATTGATATTTGCTTGTATGCCCTTATAATGGCCTAAGCTCTCTTATTTATACTATTCTAATCTACCCAACTCCTTATTCTTATACATGTAGTATTAAAATACTATTCACTATTATACTATTTATGCTACTAATCTATCCCTCCCTAGGTGTATTACATTCCATCCCCCTTCAAAATGTTTCACCCTCAAAACATGATAAGAAATAGGAGGATGAAGGTTTAACCATACATATTAAAATAGGTTGAAGACCAGATAGAAGCCCATCCATGCATCCTTTTTTGCTTTCTCTTCTTCCTTCTATGTTTGGAGGTAAACATATACATCAACCTAATAAACATGAGTGCTATAACTAAATATTGAAGTGTAACTTGAAGCATGATGATCATCACTTCAAAGTGAGAGCAAGGGTGCTCAAAATAGTCTATTTGATGAACTAACTGAGGATACATGCCATCCCTTTTAGCATTAATCTTGACATACATTTTTGTTGAAGTAGCTCACCCCACCAAATAATTCACTGAATTGTGGAAATTATTAGAAGGAAGAATAAAATAATTTTATACCATATGTATAGAAGACTCGATGAATAGAAGATAAAATCACCCTCATCCAAGTAAAAGAGAAATTCATTCTATGCTCTACAAATGTCCTCAAATTCCATCCATGTAATTATTTTCATTGCATATTATTCAACTATAGGAAATGAATCTACATACCATCACTATAGTCATGCTCCCAATCTAACCATGCATTAATTTTTACATCATATTGTGTGGTTATATGGAAGTGAAACTCATTTATATTGAAAATATCATAAATATTGTTTAATGAATGCATTATTATAGATAAAATAGAAGTATCCATGACTTTCTTTTTATTTTGTTTTTATTTTACACACAAATAGCCCTAGAAAGCACTTTGATACTAGATGTTATGAACCTACTATCTCACTTACAAAAAATACACACAAATACTAAAAATATTAATAAAAAATTCCTTTTTAGTAAGAAAGAATAACTCCACAATCACTTTTCACTTTGAGGGGGCTACCTCCTTATTATAGTATTCAACTCTTGATTGATATTTTCTTGGATGCCCTTACAATGGCCTAAGCTCTCTTATTTATACTATTCTAATCTACCCAACTCCTTATTCTTATGTATGCAGTATTAAACTACTATTCAATATTCTATTGTTTATGCTACTAATCTATCCCTCCATAGGTATATTAGAAAAATAAACATGATTAAAAATATTATTTAGCTCAAATTTAGATAGAAACTCTTCAAAACCTGAAACACAATGATTAGACAAAGAGTATAAAGGTTAATGAAACCAAGAAATAACCACTAGGAATGCTAAACACATTCAAAATATAAGTTTTGTAAGTCGTGTTTCCCCTACAACTTGACCGATGATGGTCACCTAGAACCAAGCTCAATTAAGAAGAACTTATGATAATTGGCTATAACTTATTTTAGTTATGCCTACTTTATGTCGGTCTTTATGTAGATTGACTTAGCATAAAAAATAAAAAATACAGCAAAAATAAAGTTAAAACTCTAAATTTGAATATATTCAAGCATTCATTCAAAGATTTATGAGTTGCATCTTGGTCTCTTTAGTATGTTGGGTGCTTTAGGTCCCATCAATCATAGAATTTGTGATCAAGGAATTTGACAATAGAGAGGAGGTTAGATCAAGTGTTAATTTTCATAAAATAGTGAAATAAACACACTAACAAGGTTAACATCTCTAAAACTGGATAATAGGGGATCTTAGTGAATAAAACCAATTTAAAACATAACTAAAATGTAAAATAATAAAAAATCTCTCGCCTACCTTAAATTCTCTAAATGATTTCTTCGTAGCTTGCTCAGCTTGTACTCAAAGAGTCTTCGATAAATGGGATTTTGTGGCTCTATCTCTTCTTGGCACCATTATGGCTTGTTTCTTATGCTTGATGTGGCTTGATGCATTGGCTCAATATTTTGGCATTATAACACTATTTCTTTCAATCTTGCTACAAAACTTGCATTATAACTTTACTTCTATCTAAGATCTTTTGTGAGGAGGTCAAGGCTTGTATTTATAGGCTTAAGAACTAACCCCAAATCAAGGTGAGTTAAAGTGTAGTTTAAATATGGAATGAGTTCAAACCTAACCATAGTGAGTCAATTAACCCCATTAGAGTTGAAAGGTGTCAAGAACTCATGATTTGTAATGAATAGGCATGAGTGAGATATTTTAAGATATTTCCAAAGGCTTGACAAATCACAAATGTCATGATGAAAAGTTAGTATATTCTTTATTTTTGAATTTATTTTTATATAATTTCATTAATTGATCATGGATAATTCAACTAGGTGTTTAATTTGGTTTTGCATTTGAATTAATTCTGATTAGGCTTTTAGCAATTTCAATATTTTATCTAATTCATGAGTGTACTTACCTCACTTAATAGGTCTATAGGCTAAATTGCATGTTGTGATGATGTCATATGATTAGAGATGAATCCATGAGGGGTTATTATTGCATATAGTAGGATACCCTAATTAGGGATGCCTCAATGTGATTCTAAGCTTTGATGAATGATGCACAAGTAAATTTGAGATATTTAGTGATTCCTAGGCTTAATTTACAAAAGTTGGTGGGAATCAGTCTAAGGTCCAGTTGAAGGCAATTGGTGGCAAGTTTTAGGTGTCTAAAATTCTAACACATCCACCTAATAATTGTCCCAATTGACACACAAAATCTCACTATCCAAAACATGTTTTTCCAAAGTCATCAACTGCTTAAAAGGATGAATCAGTTCTCTACCTTTTAAGACACCTTTCCCTTTAGTCAACCTCTCTAATTAACTTTCACCTTCACCTTATAAAATACCAGATCTAGAGAATGATTTTTCCACCCAAGACCTTTGTTTACCAAACCATTATGAAATTGTGAACTTTCCATGATAAAAACCCTAGATAAAAAACTTGACAACAACCACTTGCTCAGACAATCACCTTATTACCCTCAAAATATCCAATTATGATAGAGGAGTCTAAAGAATTGATATATTGGGAAGGACCACCTTGTTTTCCACCACCTCTTCCTCTTTATTTTAGTATAAGGAATCCAACTCTTCCATAAATTTGAGAATTTTCGCAAACTTATCTTCCAATAGTGTAAAAATAAAAATTAAAATATACCCTAACCTCCTTACCATTAAAAGGAAATTATAATAAAGGCCCTAAATCTACCAGATCTATTTGAGATAGAATATTAATCCTATACTCTAGATGAACAAAAAAATTGACCAAATATTTGACCATAACTTTGTCATAAACTAGTAGGAGTAGATTAGAGGTATAAAGAGCATGTAGCTCCGAGTTGACACACTAGTTCTGACTGTAACTGATCTCTTCCATGTCAACAATGCAAACTAGAGACCTCAACATAAACACTAAAATACACTATAATATATTTTTCATTTTACAACAGGACACTACCCCCAAAAAACCCATTTCATGCTTGGGGTAGCTACCAAACACTATCATCCAGATAACCGACTATGCCAAATCTTTTTCCATTATGATAGAAAATCACCTCCACTTACTTACTTTGAGAAGGGATATCTACACAAATATGTTAAAAAATTGGTTACCATCATTAATAATTCTTACAAGAGATAAATATAGCTAACACACACCACCAAAATTGTTAGATGATTCTTATGCCTTGTCATTAAGATCATCATCATGGCACGACATCTTTCGATCAACTCACCAACCACCAAATATGAAAATGATTATAGCTTAATATGAGCTATGCCATTAACATCTCACACTTTGATTTTAAATTATCTAAATTAAAACCTTCTACTTGATCAATCCTAGCATTGGTAAGAAAATATGCAACCACATTCACTTTAAATAAATACTCCCCTTTACATCCCTAAAATAGTTGAAGGAGTTCCTAGGCTTTAGCCATAATATTATTGAGATTCCATGATTTATCTCTTTGATTTGTGAGAGATAAAATCACCATTAGATAGTCCCCTTCAATAATCAAATACTCAATGCCACATTTCACTATTAATTCCAAGCTAATAATCGTAGATTGCGCCTCTATTTCATTATTGGTTCCATCCATAAATTTGACCAAGACAACTCTGATCAGGAATCCACTACAATATTTTATCATGCACCCATATTATAAGCCCTATGATTACCTCGACATACTCCATCAAAATTGAGTTTAAACTAGCCTAGAGCTGGAGGCTCCCAAATAGCTTTACTCCTTGCTTTTATACTTTTATACTTGTTTACTATCTACCCATTAACTGAAAAATGAGTATATTATTTTTAGTCATGTTAGATATATTAATTTATTTTAATTCTTTTTATAATTAATTTTTATGTACAAATGTAAATTGAAATTTTTATTTAATATTATGAATTTGCCAAAATAAAAAGAAAATAAAAAATGGATAAATAAATGACTTTTCAACTTCCAAAGGGTATATGGTATAAAAAGGAAAAATTTAGATTTTGTATAGGTTCTTATTTTCCTCAAGCTCTTGGAGAGATATAGATATAACTTTGTACAGAGCTATGTTATTTCCAGATTGGAGCAATGAAATGTAAGCAAGTGGGTAAGACTCTTTTGAGATTTTGTAGATTTTAATTCTCTTTATTTATGAATTCATATTTCCTATTTGTGAGTAAAGATTCCATTTAATTTTTGCATTTATTTGGTTATGTGTAACAATGGTGTTTCCCAAACTTTATGTTGAGAGCCTCCATGGATGAGCTTCCTTGATGTCTATGATTTTCTGTATGTTTGATCTCAATGAGACTTCATACAAAATGTATGTAATCAGGTTTGTGAGGAGACTATGTGCCTCCAATCATGCCTTATGTTCCCAAAACCCTAGCTACTTCTATGTTTTGTGTAAGAATAATGGGTTCTATTTATGATATTTGTCCTTGAGTTACCTTAGTGGTTCTTTGTGTTTATCATGTTATGGGTTTCTCCCCTTTTCTCTTTTTAATTTTTATTTTGTTTCCTTTCATAATTTTAAGTGAAAAGTACTTAAAACCCATAAAATTTCTCATATCCTATGAAGTAAATACCCCTCTCAAAATTAGAGGAGATTCACCATTCCTACAATGATTTCTTTAATTATTGGTGAATTGGTTTCACTTCATATTGGGCAAGTCACAAACCAAGAAATACCCCAAGTGCCCATTTTCCACCAATAGTTTTTGGAAACTATGCTAGAGATCAAAAATATGACTTTTGATTCCTAAAATTTGAAGGAAATCTTCTTCTTGAAAGAGAATATTGGTGACTCTGTTGAAAATATTCATGGAAATGGTGAAATGTAACCCACACTTCTTATTTTTTGATTTTAATAGTGTTACCCATAGTCTGATTTTTGGTGAAGTCATGAAGAGGTTTTAACTGAAAAAAGAGTATACATGTTTGGGAAATATTGGGTGGAAAAAGGATGAAAAAATTAAAGAGATAAGTGTTTCAAAAGAACCCAAATCAGGGGTTGATTGGGTCTATGAAAATTATGATACAATAAAAAATATCTTTCTCTTCATACTAGCTTTTAAAGAAGATCCTATCTAAGAGATTATTGATGATAAAATTACAGTTAAATTTTTGAAAAGCTTATATGGATCCATACAAGTTAAAAATAAATAATTTTATCCATTCCAAAGCTTAGCCCAAGTGAAAGAATAAATGAAAAAAGAAAACTCAGCCACCTTTCAAAATCATGAGATGAGTCATGAATCTAGTGGGATTCATATGGGTGAAGATAAAGTGTGTAATTAGGTTTAACATGAGCTCATAATAAGTTTTTAAGAGCAAACAAGAATCAATTTATAAAAAAAATCCATCCATTTGGAATGCTATAAGGTTTTAGTCCCTAACTCACATGTGGAGGTTCCTATGGGAGATTTGGTTAGGCCACTCATGATTGAAAAATCACAAGAGCAACTAAAAGATGAAGGTGTTAGAGGTATGTCTCACATTTTTCATGTTTTTTATTTTAAATCAATGTAAATCCCCTTCATTTATGAATGAAATGCAAATAATCTATACATTCTAGTTGTGTAAAACCAGGTATTTAAATCAATGATTATCTTTCCTCCCATGCCTCATGTATCTGCCATTGATGTAATTAAAAATAAGTTTTCACCCTTACTCTTGTATTATCATGTGAAGTATTTACCATGCCAACTTTTTATCTAAAAAGGCTTGTACTTTGTTTAATCGATAAATATATATGTTTAGCCTTATTATTATTTTCATTATGTCATAAAAAGTTTCCATTTATACATAATTTTGGCTTATGTTTTCCCCTTCCATTTTTTTGTGTGTGTTTATGTGTTTTGAATAAAACCTAGCTTATGTTTTGGGGTCTTTTCCAGTTCTCTCTACATTTTTTTCTCTTGAGCCTATAAAGAGTTTTGATGGTTGTGCTCTTTTATGGAAATACTATTATTTTAATGAACATTATGGCAAGAATTTGTTGGCCTAGATAAATAGATAAATAGACACAGAATAATATTCATGAAATTCAAAGTAAAATCATGTATTATTTTTGTATAATAGGAAAGATATAAAGCCTTACATAAAATAAGTTGGTTATAAAACCAACTAGCAGGTACTGAATAACTAAAAATAACTAAAGCAAACTAATTACTAAAAATAACTTTGGATCATTAATGATCCCAAAAAACTCCCCTTTGATCCAAAGGGGTATAGAAAGACTGAATTAATGAACTATGAGTCATCTAAGTAGGCTCTACTACAACTACAACTGGTACATTATGCATCCTAGACTGATCAACACCTTGATCATCCCTGCACTGAAGTAAAATAATATCACACTTTATTCAACTACATCGATCCTCACACATAATACATCTAAAAAGTGATTGACCTAGTAATATGTATGGCACATCTCAAGCTGATGCCCAATAATCACCAACATCTCCCATAGGCCTTTACTTAGCACTAACAATGCTAGCAAATCAATGCTGACTCATAATGCAACCACTGATGACTGATCAAAATCCAATATGATTTATCTTCTCTCCTTATCAGGTGAGAGGTGAGAATTTTTGAAATAAATAAACTAATTACAAACCACTAAAATGCTCCACATCAAAGATCATATCAACACTAAATCTATTAAAACAAAGTACACAAGCCAAAATGCTACTATATCAAATCCAAATCTTGAGCCTAGCAGCTTACACAAGATGGGTGTGTTATCATCTCAAAATATATAGTCATCAACTATGGAGAAAATAACTTCACATTCATCCCATCCATCAAAAGAATATGCAGAATAATATCCATAAGAGGGACTAAAAGAGTGACTGGAGTGACCAAAAATGTTTGCTTCTACCTTCTGTCAATGTTAAGAAGACCTCTTTTTAGAGAGGCACTCTATAGAGAGGTGTCCCATGCCACCATAATTATAGCATATTATCTCACATCCACTAGAACTAGAGGAAGAATAACCACATGAATAAGAATGCTTATTCTTGTGTTTATGTCCATGTAAATTTTTGTGGTGATGTTTATGATTCTATGAATCAAAGTGATATCTATGCTTTGAAGAACCTGAATGATGTCTATGCTTAATAGAACCAGAATGATCCCTATGTCTAGAATTATGTTTATGTCTAAAAGTGTGCCATGGAGAGTGTTTTTATCTTTGAAAGTGCTTTGAAGAATGTTTTATGTTATCCTCATATAATAGATTCCCTATTTTGGTATAGTGGGCCTCCTCCATAGATGTACACTTATTCCATGAAAATTATCTCTCATGCTGAGTTAATAACTCACAAATAGAGTCAAATGTGGCACCATTAAGCTTATCACTAAGTTGCAGCATTTCAATGAAATTGGTGTATGTAGAATTAAGAATATTTAATGTGATGGAACTCAACATATCATCATCAATTTTACCACCAATTATGTGATATTCTTGTTTCAATGTTTTCATGTGAGAAAGATATTCAGAGACATCTTCATTATTTTATAGTTTATTGTTCAATAGTTTCATAAGAAAGTCAATCTTCTTGTATGCAAGTTGTTTGTCATATAGATCTTTTAATGCTTTCCAAGCTTTCCATGCACTGATTTTGACTACCTTAATATGAATGATTACCTTTTCAGTGCAAGATGATTTCAAAAGTGAAAGTGCACGTGTATCACATTTTTAATATTCAATTAACTTTGTAATTTTAATTGGTGGTGTGGTTTCTTACTCAGTGGTTTACCATAGGTTATTAAAAATGAGTGTATTCTCCATGTTCCTACTCCATTATTTGTAATTTTTAGGTGACAATTTACCATTTTTAGAAATCAAACTTATGATTTTTTCAATGGTTCTAAAGAAACAAGTCAAAATAAGACAGGGGAATACTATTTTTAAGTTTTACCTTTACCTTAAAAAATAGTTTATGAATACAAAGGATTTCTAGGACTTGTAAAAATTTACAGCTTATGATTCCTATTACACCCTTATTTCTCCAATTTTAAAATTATATCCTTATAACTCCTTTTACAATTATTAAAAAATAAATTTGACCAAAAATAAATTTGAACTCTTAACCTTTAGTTTTAAGAATGCCTTTCAAAATAATGGGTTGTCAATTCCACTATACATGTAATTTTATAACATTAAGAAACAATAATATAAATAAAGTGGAGTTTTCAAATGTGAGAAATATGACAATGTATTCATAGAAAAAGTTTCACTTAATTAATTTGCATGTAAAATTGTTTTACTCCCCCACTCCTCTTTCTTTTATTTTTTTACTATGTGACCAAATGTAAAAGCAATAGCTAATTACTTTGATGGAAAATTTCATAGGTAGATGAAAGAAATTTACCACAAGACTGAAATTCATTCAGGAAGGGAAAAAGAGGCCCACTATGTTTTTAGGTTTTGAAAACTTGCATGTCATGGTTTAGAGATGTCAAACTGGAAATTAGATATTTGTGTTGAACAATTTTGTCTTGGCTTTAGGAAGAATGGAATTTGATTTCAGATCTATTCTTGAAAAAACCTTTTGATTCATTATGCCATTCCCTATAAGAGACATGCTCAGTTATATGTTGTTTGCATTAGTCCTTTGATAAAAATAATGCAAGTGGAAGTTCAAAATGTATTTAGAATATCAAAATGCAATGGCAAAACCCTATTGTTGACACCAGATCTCTAGGAGAAATTTACTGTAATTTACTAATCCTTGTTTGTCATAACCCAAATATCTAGAAGAATTATTAGAATAAACCAAAAAATATATATATATATATAAATGATAACATGAAGCCGTAATAGCATAGAAAACAGGTAGATGGAGTCTTATTACCATTTCTCCCTTTGTGCTATTGAAATAAATTTTCTTGATAGTAAAAGACAATAAATCATACCATAAAAAAGATAACATCGTACAACCTCAGTGTGATTGAAGATTTCAAAATAATGCTTCCACTGTGATTACTTCTCTTCAAATATTTTTCATGCTCTGATACTACTATTGGCCCAGATAAATGGAGAAATAGACATAAAATAATATTTAGGAAATTTAAAGTAAAATAATGTATTATTTTTGTACAATAGGCAATCTATAAAGGCTTTTAGAAACAAGTTGGTTATAAAACCAACTAGCGGGTACCAAACAACTAAAAATAAATAAATCAAACTAATTATTAAAAATAACTTTGGATCACTAATGATCCCAATAGAATTTGGCATACATTCTTGCTTTGGAGCTATTAATTTGGTGTGTATGTCATATATGGTTCATAGTTGGATGTTATGATGTTTTATTAGTTGTATTTTTGCCAAAAAAGTTTTCATGTTGGAGTTCAATGGGTTTGTGTGTCACAACCCCACTGGGTGTTAACTAGAAATACATGAAAGATTTTTTTACTAAACACATATACTATAAATATATTACACCATGTGAATCTAAATAGTGATCATACAAAAACACTCCAAGACTGATAACTGTAAATAAACATATGACATCTAATAGTCATTGATCACTATCATTATATGAAAATGCATCATAATATTATCATATAAAGTAATTACAAATATCCATCCACCATTGGTAAAATACATAGCCACTGTTATCAATCTGTAGTAGATAGGAAATTACAATTCTACATGATAATGTTTCCAATAATAAATACAATATATACAATGTATAAAAATAAGATACAAGGTTCCCTAGAGCATGAGTTCCCCAATCTCTCCAGTATCTGAGGCAATCTCAAGAGTCATCTCAAAATTAAAACTGTTGTGGGGAAGGAGAGCATCATCCAAGAATTTTTCCACACCAACCACTAACTAACAATCCCATGCACTCATCCCATCAGGGAAGGGCCCTCCCTTCATAGATGAGTAGATAGTGATGGTGTGGGAATCCATAAAAATAAGCAAATATATGTGTGTTGTATGATTTTTAAAACTAAACATGCATAGTATCATAGAATACTCTTTCTATTGCAAGAAATCACACAAATATGTAAATCATACTCATAAAATGATAATGTCTCACTAAACATAATTCAACCCCAAGATTTAATCATTTTACATCCTAATGGTAATCATATCACACAACATGCTAAAAATTGGAGTAATCAAAGCATACATTTATTCTGTCAAATGTATGAATGATAATTACATTATTTTCTATCCCATACTATAAATAATGACTATAGGTTTTACCATCAGGGTAAAAATACACATTTTAACTATAGATTTTAACTAACAAAATTAGTTTTCAAACATATTTCATCTCATGATAACCCATATTACCATAGTCTAGTATTTTAAGACAAGTACTAGTTTTCCCATAATCTATCATAAAAAGTAGTCTTAACTACATGGAAATATAAGCTCATATTCAAGTAACTAGATATAAGAAGGTAAGTCACAGTTTCCATGAAGCACATACTATTCTATCCTAGCATTAATTACACTCTCAAAGGTTGTCTGCATACATAATGTCCTACTAGCTATTACAAAATATACTATTCATAGTAATAACCAACATACATATATTTATGTAGGTATGGGTCTATACATAACAATTATAGTATGTACCATTTAGGTATAACATACTTTAATACTATAGAATCATATGACATCTCATAATATCATAGATCATTGTGCATGAGCACCCTACTCAATCATGAACAAACAATCTTACACTTATATATATTAATCAAGTAAGTCCAAGATTATATTGCCCAGGTATACCCTAGATTATACTGCAAATTAGAAATTAGAAGAAAACATAATCTCTAAGCACACATCATGACACACTATTTTATTCTATACATGTCTAATAACTTGCACATATTAATACTCTCATATTATATACTACACACAAGTTTTCATCTTTACATGATGCTAAAAATTTAACTCTGTCGACATGTTTACATAACACTACTGTGTTATGGATATACTACTTGGTCTCTACTAGCATTCTAAGTAAATACATAGTATAGATTTAGATCATAAAATTATATTAATCATGGATATATTATTAATCAAATAGGAGTTTAGTAACATTACCACATAAGTTTTTGTCTTTGTTATTATTTACACAAATTATAGTAATATTTCTAAACTATAAAACACTTTCATCTCTCTAATAATCATGTACATATACGTACATCCATTTAATGGTTTACAAAATATTATATTCCACAAAATAATCACATATTAATTTGCTATAGTGTATAAATAAGAGTGTACTAACATGACTATAAATTTAGTCTATCAAATGCATTTAATGAGTTTCACACATAATGATGTTTCATATATATATATATATATATATATATATATATATATATATATATATAATGAATATCACCATTTACTATTCAAAGATTCTACCTTTACAGCATGAATCATTTCAAATTCATAATTACTTAAACATCACAAGAATTCATTGAAATACTAGTCAAAAGTATATATATCCATAGCTAACTTTACACAATAACCAAGCATCCCTAAAACTAGTCCATATGGGAAATGTTTAAATTCACACCACAAGTTGTATGCAACTATACTTAGTATACTAGATTCAGTTTTGTAATAGGGTTTATCATTCCATATATACTATATCTCTTGTACATTAAAGAAATACCTTTATAAGTTTATATATGAAACCACATCAATAGATTATTGTGTTTAATACTCAGTTTAAAAGAGTCATATAACAATAGATATATTATTCTCACTCAATTACTGAAATTTACTTATAATTAGTTAACTCAACTAAAAGATCATGAATTGTTTAGAATTGAATAACTCATGCATTTCCTATCATAATGAATAGTTAATCTATTCATAAACTAGCCGACTTCACTATTGACCAATAACATGTATGCTAAGTCATTTTAGTTCAATTGTTGACTAGTTATGGGAACTTATATATATATTCTTTATTATACTACCAAAAACCCAAAATAATAATACTTATATATACAGATAATTCCAAAGACTAACTCAAGGGAATATTCCATGAAATATATATATTACTCAGAAGGTTCTAACATAGGTGGTTATTTTTATTACATTTAGAGTGCAGAAAATGCATAAAAATATGGACTTGATTAAAACCTTAATACGTAATCCGATGCAAGAAAAAAGGCTCCACCCTAAATTTGATTTGCAACAAAAAGGAAATGTAGTTTCCTTCCTACATTTACCATTTCTTTCCCAATGGTGTCGATGGATCTTATACTCCTGAAATCATGGGTTATTAACACATATAAATATGTGCATAAATGTAAATACTTATATATATTTCATTGTTTTACTAAAGTGCAAGATTCAAATATTTAAAATCACATCCAAACTTATCTGGATATAACTAAATTTGTATACTATTATGTATTTCTACGGTCCATAATAATGAGTATACATACTTTTAATATGCTTTGATATTTTTTTATCTTCATTCTCTCATTACACATGCATATATACATATTATTTTCTAAAACTTCTATTATTTCCTTCCATATATTACACAGGTACATATACCTATGTTTGATCTATCTGCCTATTACCAACTAAGGCTATATATATATATATATATATATATATATATATATATATATATATATGTATGTATATATATATATATATGTACATATATATATATATACATATATATATATATATACATATATATATATATATACATATATATATATATATATATACATATATATATATATATATATACATATATACATATATACATACATATATATATATATATATGTATATGTATATGTATATGTATATGTATGTATGTATGTATGCATGCATGCATGTATGTATGTATGTTTGTATGTATGTATGTATGTATATGTATTCTTAATATATTTTTTTAGGAATATAAAAGCATGGCACGCTCCACCTATGTTATTTTACAGCTAGAATTTCATCTAAGCCTATATTTTTTTCCAATGCTAAACAATTTAACTTCTAAACTATATGGATCATATCATTTCCAACATGCTATATAATAAAGAATCATAAATTCAAATATCAACCTTTTCATGCTTAAAACAAACCAAGATTCTTTGATTTCTTTCCTCCCTCCATCACTATAATCTCCTCCTTTATTTTTCTCCACCATATTCTCTTTTATTCCCTTCAATGTACTCTCTTATTTATCCTTCATTTTATTATTATACTCCACTATATTCTTTCCTCCATCACTATACGCCTTCCTTTCTCTTCTTATAATCACCTTTCCCTTTTGATTCACATCATGCATAAGTCAATGAATTCTTTTCTCTTTGCTTTGCCATATATTTTCCCCTTCACTACATATTCTTCCTATTTCATTCACTTTAGTCTCCTTTTTTTTTTCTCCTTCAATTTTCTTATATATTCTTCTTATTATAATATTTTTGATGCCTGAGTCGCTACTTCTCTATCACTCGTTTAAAATATTTACTTGAGTTTTTATTCTCTTTTTTTTTAAATCTTTGCATGTTAATATCATTTTAAAAAAAATCTATGCATGTTAATATCTTTTATTATTATTATTGGTATAAATCTCTTTTATTTAGAGTTTAGTTTCCAAATCAAATACCAACACTTCACTTGAGTTGTCTTTTATTCTATTTTCAATTTCATACACTCTACTTAACTTTGAGCTTGATTTATATTAAAAATCATGCATGTTAATACTTGTGTTTAAGGCTTAGTTATTCACTAAGTTCACTTAAGTATAATTTTATACCTTTAACTCTAAAGAAATCTATGCATTGGATTATAATTAAATTTCCTTAGTTTAATGTAATCCAGTAATTATCTCAATAAAAGATAAATCAAACTAATTAATAATCCAATTTATACCATAAAACTAATACCACTTATATTTTAATCTTCTAACTATGGTTAACATAATTATTAATACTCTTATACAAAAATAAATTAAACTAAGACAATGATATTTACCGAATATCATTTAAACCTATCACCATGTTAGACAATCATGCTTAGTGTAAGCATTAAAAACATTTATCATAAGACAACATTGTATGATAATATTTATAAACTATATCATACATGAGATCACACAATCAGATCATCATAAACATCAACCAAAACATAAACATAGAAGAAGTATATTATCACTCAAAAAACAAACTAACTTATCTAAATCAAATAGAGAATTAAACAATTTATTCTACTGTGGTATGTGTTGGGTTACTAGTAGTTTCTCTATCATCTCTTAATCATCCTATTTATGCCATCCTTTCTAAATATGTTCTTCCTTCATCATGCTCTAAGGGTAAAATAAATCCTACATCCATCTCATGACAAGTAGGTAGTTAGTCTAAGTCATCATATATATCAAAAACTAATTATATATAACTAACAAATATACATCCATAATGTATATAAATAAGAAAGTATAGTTGTCACATAATTAATCCATTATGCAAATTAATCTACATATCATTATTCCATAACTAGTATATGTCATAAATATCAATCAAATAAATAAAAATATAATTATAACCATAATAATCTATGGATTCAAAGTTTATAAAACTTAGGTTGAAATTGGGATGTAACACCCTTCCTCCCTAAAAATTGGTCATCATCCTGATGACACTTATTCAAACAATAATTCTGAATAACCAATAAATTTTAATAGAATAAAAACATATTATCTAGTATCAAATAATGCAAATAAATATGGAAATAGATTTTAGAACTTCTCATAGTCCTCCCAAGTATAACTATCCTTAGAGTATTGGTCCCACAATACCTTGCACTGTAACACTTCTCTATTACATAAAATGAAGTTTGCAAATGTCAAATACTCTGATTGGTTTTATCATAATCATCTTGGGATCCATAACCTCGATGAAAATTTTATTAACTTCCCCAAAAACACATGAGATATCACAAAATCTAAAAACAAATGGCCAGGGAGAGTTTCACAAATTCTTCCAACCCCTCCACACATCTCTCTAACCTAGAGAGTGTTTTTCTCATTCTAGATAAAAGTGTTTAGGGATCTTAACAAGACTAATGTGTATAAGTTAATATTATCACTAATCCACATATCTTCTGATAAGTATAACATATCAATATTATCACTAATCCATAGAGATCTAGATAAGTATGATAATGAATAGGAACTAGAAATACTACATTTACAATGTATACAAAATTATGGAAGAATTATTCCACTGTATACATACATATGTCCATATGACTAAACCTAACAAGTCCATATATCAAATATTGGATTCAAAAAATCCATTTGTCAGATCCAATCTCAATAACTAATGATTCAATATGAGGATAAGTATGATCCATTTTTATTGCTTATAACTCACATTCTTAATTCCCCACTCTTCCCTTAGGTGTACATGACCTAATGATATCCAAAATGTGTACAAGGTTCTATGAATCACAATTCTATACTAATATACCATAGAAAACAATACTATATGCTAAATAATTCTAGATGTACCAACATATATATAAGAAAAATCATATAATCATTTCATAATTATATTAAGTTGCAATTATCCAAACATAACTAGTAGCATATTTCACAACATAACCTATAGTGTTATATCCATAGTTAAGAAGAAATAATGTCAAAATTAACATAACATACAAAAGTTTAAGGATTATACCATCCTTACAACTTTATAAATGAACAAGTGAGACAATGTCTCCCTACTTACTCAGCTATTATTCCAAAAGTTAAAAGTTTATCTCGACCCTTTGATTGAAAAGATGCTATGTGCATCCTTTACCCTACTCAAAACAACATGATTCAATAAGAGAATAATAAAGTCTTAACAAAGGTATATAATAACATAATAATTATAAATAAATAGAATTAATATAAATTCAAGGTTCTCAATTCCTCATGGTCAAGTTCATAAGTTAGATAAAATAGTGACTCTAAAAAGTCACAATTGAAAATTAGATAACTAATATCTCAAAAACAAAACTCCTACATACCCTCACATGGTAAAAGGAAACACTACAACCCATGTAACAACCCAAGGTGCCAAATCACTATTCACTTACCAAAAATTTAAGTGTAGTATCATAACTTAATTCCATAACCAGAAGGAAAATATTAATCCACATAAACAAACTCCTAACACAAATGAATTCTCAACTAAGACATATATACTCAACTACAAGAAAATTTCCACCACACTAGGTGGTACCAAACTAAAAAAGGTCTTATAAAATTTCCCATTCCTAGGATTTGTGTATATAAGACCCAAAACTAATGAATATATACTTAAGTAAGAAGCACTCCATGATTTTTTTAAAACACTCAAAACACAAGACACAAATGGGGAAGGTGATTTGATTACCAAGAAATATGTAAACATAATCAAGGTGTTCAATTGAAAATATCAATAATATGGTAGGGAACTCTTGGTCATGACTTATGAACTATGATATTCACTTACCTACCCAAACACCTAATATAACCATCACCAAAGAGAAATTTGATAAATCAACCCTTTAACAACTCGAAGGGGGGTATAAATGCTCTTAGGTTAAACACTCAATGTACCCTACACACAATCATAATCTCCTTTCTGATAAACATAAAGACAAAAAAATTCTAATGGACTCATTAGGTCTTAGAGTTTGAGCCACAACTCTGATACCATATGTCACAACCCCATTAGGTGATAACTAGAAATACGTGAAATATTATTTTATTAAACATATATACTATAAATATGTTACACCATGAGAATATAAGAAGTGATAATACAAAAATACTCCAAGAGTGATAACTATAAATAAGCATGTGACATCTAATAATCACTGATCACTATCAATATATGAAAATGCATCATAATACAATCATATAAATTAATTACAAATGTCTAGACACTACCAGTATAATACGTAGCCACTGTTGTCAATTTATATTAGATAGGCAATTATAATTCTAAATGATAATGTTTCTAATAATCAATACAATATATACAATGTATAAAAATAATATAAAATGCTCCTTAGAGCATGAGTTCCCCAATCTCTCTAGTATCTAATGCAATTTCCAGAGTCATCTCAAAAGTAGTACTTTTGTGGGGAGAAAGAGCATCATCTGAGTGCTTTTCCATGTCAATCATGGACCAAAGATCCCCCACACTAATCCTATTAGGTAATGGCCCTCCCTTCATGGATGAGTAGATAACGATGGTAAGGAAATCCAAAAAAATAATCAAGTACCTATGTGATGTATAATTTCTCAAACTAAACATGTAGTGTATCATAGAATACTCATTTTATTGTAAGATATCACACAAACATGTAAATCATACTCATGAAATGATAATGTCTCACTATACATAATTTAACCCCAAAATTTAATCATTTTACATCTTAATAGCAATCATATCACACAACATGCTAAACATGGGAGTAATCAAATTAGACATTTATTTTGCCAAACATATGAATGATACTTACATTAATTTCTATCCCATACTAGAAATAATTACTATAGTTTTTATCATCTAGGTAAAAATACACATTTTAAATGCAGATTTCTACTACCACAATTAGTTTACAAACATAATTCACCCTATGATAACCCATATTACCATAGTCTAGTATTCTAAGACATAATTACTAGTTTTCCCACAATCAATAATAAAAAGTAGTCTTAAATACATGGAAACATAAGCTCCTATTCAAGCAACTAGATATAACAAAATAAGTCATAGTTTCCATAAAACACATACTATTCTGTCCTAGCATTCTTTACTCTCTCAAAATTTGTATGCACACATACATAATGTCCTACTAACTATTAAAAAATATACTATTCATAGTAATAACCAATATGCATATATTTATATAGGTGTGGGTCTCGACATAACAATTATATTATGTACCATATGGGTCTAATATACTTTAATATTATATAATTCTATGACATCCCATAATATCATATATCATTGTGCATGATCACCCTACTCAATCACAAATAAACAATCTTGCACTTATAAATATTAATCAAGAAAGTATGTGATTATATCACATGGGTATACCCTAGATTATACTATAAATTAGTAATCATAAGAAAACATAATCTTTAGATACACATCATGATGCACTATTTTATTCTATAAATATCTAATCACTTTCACATATCAAAACTCTAACAATATATAATGCACACAAATTTTCATCTCTACATGATGCTACAAATTTGACCCTATCGATGTGTTTGCATAACACTATTATGATATATATATATATATATATATATATATATATATATATATATATATATATATATATATATATATATACTACTTGGTCTCTACTAGCATTCTAAGTAAAGCCATAATATATATTTAGATCATATAATTGTATCAATCATGGATATAGTATTAATCAAATAGGAGTATATTAACATTACCATAGAAATGTCTATTTTTTTCTATTGTTTACACAAATTATAGTGATATTCCTAAATTATAAAAATCTATTCATCTCTCTATAAATCATGTACATATACATAATTCCATATACTAGTTAACGAAAGATTATCTTTGACAACATAATCTTATATTAATTTTCTACAATGTATGAATAAGAGTGTGCTGACATAACTATGCATTTAGTCAATCAAGTGCATTTAATGAGTTCACACATAATGATATTTCATATATATAATGAATATCACCATTTACTATTCAAATATTCTACCTTCTGGGCATGAATAATATCAAATTCATAATTACTTAAACATCACAAGAATTCATTGAAACCCTAGTCAAAAGCATATATATCCATAGCTAACTTTACACAATAACCAAGCATCCCTAAAACTAGTCTATATAGGAAATGTTTAAATTCACACCACAAGTTGTATACTTAGTATACTAGATTCAATTTTGTAACAATGTTTATCATTCCATATATATGAAACCCCATCAATGGATTTTTATGTTAAATGTTCAATACTCAGTTTAAAAGAGTCATATAACAATAGATATATTATTCTCACTCAATTATTAAAATTTACTTATAATTAGTTAACTCAACTAAAAGCTCATTAATTATTTACAATTGAATAACTCATGTATCACCTATACTTATATGTACATATAATTACAAAGACCGACTTAAGGGAGTATTCCATGAAATTTTTTCTTATTCATTTTCCTCAGAAGGTTCTAACACAGGTGGTTATTTTTATTACATATAGAGTGCAAAAAATTCATAAAAATATAGACTTGATTTAAACCTTAATATGAAAATTTGAGGCAAAAATAAGGTTATACCCTAAATTCAATTTGTAATAAAAAAGAAATGTATTTTCCTTCCTACATTTACCATTTCTTTTGCAATGGAGTATACAGAGCTTATACTCCCCAAATCATGGGTTATTAACACATATAAATCTATTCATAAACATAAATAATTATACATATTTCATTATTTTACTAAGGTGTAAGATTCATATATTTAAAATCACATCCAAACTTATATGGATACAACTAAATTTGTATACTATCATATATTTCTATGGTCCATAATAATGAGTATATGCAGTTTTAATACGCTTTGATATATTAATATTTTATCTTCAATATCTCATTGCATAGGCATATATACATATTATTTTCTAAAACTTTTACAATTTCCTTTCATATACTACATAGGTGCATATACATATGTTTGATCTATCCACCTATTGCCAACTGAGTGTGTGTGTGTGTGTGTGTGTGTGTGTATGTATATATGTATATATATATATATATGTGTGTGTGTGTGTGTGTGTGTATATATATATATATATGTATATATATATACATATATATATATATGTGTATATATGTATATATATATATATATATATATGTATATATGTATGTATATATGTATATATATATATATATATATACATATATATATATATATACATATATATATATACACACACACACACACACACACACGCACACACACACACACACACACACACACACACACACACACACACACACACACACACACACACACACACACACACACACACACACACACACACACACACACACATGCTATATAATAAAGAATTATAAATTCAAATACTAACCTTTCCATTCTTAAAATTACCTAGGATTCTCTACTTTTTTTTGTCCCTCCATCATTGTACTCTCATCACTTATTTTCCTTCATCGTTTTATCTTTTATTCCTTTCACTAAACTCTCTTCTTTATCCTTCATTGTATTATTCTAATCCTTCACTGTATTCTTCCCTCCATTATCATGCGCCTTCCTTTCTCTTCTTATAATCACCTCTCTATTTTGATTCACCTCATGCATAAGTCGATGACTTCTATTCTCTTTGCTTCATTGTACCTTTTTCCATTTGTTGTATATTCCTCCAATTTCATTCATTGTAGTCTCCTCTTTATTTTTATCTTCTTCTTGTCTCTTATATATTCTTCTTATTATAATCTTTTTAATTCCTAAGTCACTGCTTCTCTATACCTCCTTTAAAATATTCACTTGAGTTTTTATTCTCTTTTTAAAAAAATCTATGCATGTTAATATCTTTATTTTATTTTCTATTGGTATAAATTTCTTTTATTTAGAGTTTAGTTTCCAAATCAAATACCAACACTTCATTTAAGTTTTCTTTTATTCTATTTTCAATTTCATGTCCTCTACTTAACTTTGAGCTTGATTTATTTCAATAAACATGCATGATAATACTTGTGTTCAAAGCTTAGTTATTCACTAAGTTCACTTGAGTCTAATTTTAGACATTTAATTTTTAATAAATCCATGCAATGGCTTATAGTTAAATTTTCTTAATTTAATGTAATCTAGTAATTATATCAATAAAAGATAAATAAAACTAATTAATAATCCATTTTATATCATAAAACTATTGCCACTTATATTTTAATCTTCTAACTACTGTTAATATAATTATTAATACTCTTATCCAAAAAGACATCAAACCAAGATAATGATATTTACCAAATATCATTTAAACCTATCACCATGTTAGATAATTCTACTTAGTGTACGCATTGACAACATTTAACATAAGACAACATTGTATGATAATATCTATGCACTATATCATACATGAGATCACACAATTAGATATAAGTGTCAACCAAAACACGAACATAGTAGAATCATATTAGAACTTAAAAAAAAAAAACTAACTTATCTAAATCAAATAGAGATTTAAACAAGTTATTCTACTTTGGTATGTGTTGGGTTACTAGTAGTTCCTCTATTATCCCCCAATCATCCCATCTACACCATTTTCTCTGATGATGCTCTCCCTCCATCATGTTCTGAGGGTAAAATCTATCTTCCATCCACCTCATGACAAGTAGTTAGTCCAAGTCATCATATTTATCAAAAACTAATGATGCATAACTAATAAATATACATTCACAATGTATAGAAATAACAAAGTATAGTTGTCACATAATTAATCCATTATGCAAACTAATCAACATATCATTGTTCCATAACCAATATATGTCATAAATTTGAATCAAGGTAATAACAATCTAATGATAACTATAATAATCAATGGATTTAAAAGTTATAAAACTTAGGGTGAAATTGAGATGTAACATTGTGTATAGTGAGACTAGATTTGTTGATGTTTTTACACCTACTTTATTGAATAACTTCAAGGGTTATCTCTACAATGAGATGAAGGATGTAAAATTTGATGGATAAATGTTCACTCATTAGCTTCTATGCTCTAAAAATGAGCAAAAATCTTCTTATTTTAATAATATTTAGTTAAATAAAATACACAACCTATAAATGGCCCTTTTGAGCATGGGTGCATGGAGAAAATCTATCATATTAAGTTGGATGTTTTTTATTGCAAAAATTAAGACTGAGTTAGAATTGGAAAAGCTCAACCAATAATTACTAGAAGCAGAATGTAATACAAAATTAATAGATATTCACCTAACACCTAGTCCACACTTCATTCTTTGCCCTTAACTCCCCCATTTGACTATTTAAATTTGAGAACAACATAAGATTGGAGGCTTTTAATCTCTATTATCATCAATGACATGATTTTTGTTAGTTATCAAGAGACTATATCTTGTAGTATACAATTAGGTGGTTTTTGTGATATAGGTGCAGGTGCTCTATTTTACTATGAAAACATTAAAATATTCTATTAGTATTGTATTTTATGAAGTAATTGAAATTCCTCTGTAGTTATCCCAAAAAAATAGTCATTTTATAAATACTTCATGGTCTTGTGGGGTTTGTGAGATATCCCATCTCAAAAACACTTCCTAAAATAGGTTCAAGGTTGTTTGTTACTTTGGGAATCTTGCATCATTTTCCTGAGGTGAAGATTTGTTGGCTTGTTAACAACATGGTGATTAATTGATCATTGATAGATATTATTCAATATTATTTCTTTGGTTTGAAAGAGGTATTTGGATATACACCATCATGGCTTTATTCATTTTCTTATGGCTCCTTTTTAATGTACCCAACCAACATCTCTAAAGAAGTTGGATTGATATATATAGTGTTACCATTTATAAATAACTCTAAATTATATTACTTAAAGATGCCAAACAAGTTCAACTTTGGATTTCACTACTTATATGCCTCACTTGTTTTTCTATGTTCTAGTTACCTATGTTCTAAGAAGTTTGCATATTATACATATATGATAGCACACAAAAATATAACATGGAAAGGTATTTATGGAGAATGTGAAAATAAAAATCCTCGTGTTTTTGAAGTTTTTTTATATTGCATGAGTGGGTCATGAAGAAATGAATTTCATGGATAATTCTAAAGACCAATGCTTCAATGCTATTATATTAAACTTGGACTTGATATTGGAAATGGTTCACATAGGAATCCTAAAGATCAGTTATGCATATCATGGTTGGGTTTTTGAATGTGATACAATTTTTGATATTTGGATTGTGGGTTGCATCTTTATATAACTACTGGTAGGTAAACCAATAATGCCTGGATGTACAAAGGTGGAAGAGTTGAAAAAAATTAAATGATGTAATTCACCATAAGAGGAGAATAGATAAGAATTTGAAAAACTTAAAGGAGACTCATAAGTTTCAAACCAATATACATATAAATCTAGGAACAAAGCACATACTAATGAAAATACACTCTAGTAGATAAAAATTGATGAACAAAACCTGAACAAAATATAATATAATATAGACCATAATTATTGTAAGAAATTCCCAATATAGAATAACAACAAAATTGTTAGATTTATAATCATTGAGAGGGGGGGTGAATCAATGAGCCCAAATAATCCAACTTAAATTATGACTTTACAAACACTTAGTCAGTTACCATGATCATTAATGAAGCATAACCATCATTCATAACAATGATCAAGAGAGACAATGTAAGATCAATCACATAACATAAGAGATACATGGGAAAGCCTCTTGGGGTAGAAAACCCACTAGAAATTACAATAAAACTACTATCCTATAATAAAAATATCAAATTTATACCATCTACAAAGGATCAAGGAATTACACTCCCTATTTAGTGAGACTACAATCCCACAAGGTATTGCCACACCTATCTAGCTAAACTAAAATAATTACCAAACCTTTTAGCAAGTTTTACCTTGTAAGGAGGCTGAAACCACCTTATATTTTGAGCTAACACAATAACACCTATGAACACATCCACCTTTTCACTAATGTCTTCAACACTTGATGATGGACCTCTACTTATCACTCTTCAGCTTCACTCACACTCAATCTACAAGAGCACTATTTTGCAAATAGAATTATGACCTACAAGTCATGTAAATAGTCCTCATTCTATTCTAATCTTTAAATCATCCTCATGTCACTCTACCCCTCCTTAACTCCACAAATCACACACACAAGCCTCTCTCTAATCTCACATTCAAGTCTAGAAACCATCATCTTTGATTCTATTATTTATAGAGCATACTTGATAATCAATACCTTGGTCTACCATTAGGCATGCCTTAACCCTTAAGGCATCTATCACATGAATACATATCTCAATATAGACTTCATAGGTCAGCCATAGCATCTATAGATCACTCTTAAGGAATTACACCATTTAATAAGGCCCTTGTAGACCTTATAGGTCTCATGTGAACCCATTCACTCCTTTATCACTTCATCAAACAAAACAAGAACATAGTGACACTATAAAAAACATGGACCCATTCCATATGATCTATAGGTTCCCCTTAAATTACAATAACAAACATATAATCCTTCTACTTAAGCACAATTTACTCAAACAACATTTTGTGCACATAGTCATTATGAATGAATATATAGTCAACTTATAAACCTTTATTCATACTACATACAATTTGTTAAGACTTAAAAAACCTCACAAATTACCCTCATGGGGTCTAAAACATTCCCCAATAGTTAATTCATCATGAAACATTGAAACAACATCTGCACAAGCTCAATTATCCTTCTTAGGTCACTTGCAGAACAAGTACAAAAACATAGTCAACTTTAGACCTTCATATATTTTATTGTACATATATCTAGATCTCCTAACTAGGTTTAATAAATTCACCATGGAGTCTTATACAATTTTTATTTTTTCATCATCAATAAATTCATCTTCTATTGAAAGATATGGATAAATTACTAAGCATTGGTTTTTCCCTTAGCAAATTTAAATATTCAAATGGAAACAGTCATAGTTAATCCTTGGAAACTTTGCAAACATCTCATGTCTTCGATGATCAAATCAAATGCACACCATTTATCTCCTTATACCTTTAATAATGGTAAACCTTAGTCACTTTGACCTCATCTTGTACACCCTTAAAATTTTTACTCAATGCACTCCATCAATCTCTAGAGATCAGTGAGGTCTTTATCATGTAACACGCATCATTCAATGAATCTGTACAAACACCCACTCACCCTTGGATCCTTATCTTTTACCTTTGATTATTCATTAAACTTTGGAAATTTTTCCTCTTCATGTAGCATCTTGACATCTTAGAACACACATGTTTTGTTGATCTTCTGTAAGATGCTTGATCTTTACCTTTGATAAACAACTGTCGCATTAACCCATTTGACTCTACATGCATCATTGGATCTGGAAGTATGAACTCCCAAAACCCATTATATCTCCATTAGGTCCAAATAATTAACATAATGCAAATTTACTAAGTATGGGGACAAATTGTAATATGCCTGGAAAGCTTGCCTTGCACATATATATATATATATGTATATATATATATATATGTATATATATATATATATATGTATATATATATATATATGTATATATATATATATGTATACATATATATACATATATATACATATATGTATATATATGTACATATATATACATATATATACATATATGTATATATATGTACATATATATATATATATATATATGTATATATATGTATATATATGTATATATATATATGTATATATATATATATATATATATGTATATATATATGTATATATATATATATATATATATATGTATATATGTATATATATATATATATATCTTTTGCCTTGTTCAATATCATGACCTCACATTTGCACCATATGAACACCTTTCATATGTGAATCCAATCATGTAATAAACTAATCCTATAACCTTCACATGTGCAAGATATAATTCCATAAAATTTTCTTCTCAAAATCTTTTATCATAGAGCCAACTTTGCTCTTGTATAACTTTTGACGAGCTTAGGCACATGATCTAAATTTTAGTGTAAATCAACTAGGTACAAAACTAAACAAACCCATATGATCACCTTCTCCTAAAATATACACATGTGTGAGAAATTATACCATAAAAATTCTTACTCAACTATTTCTTTCCTCATGCAAATTTGACTATGGGAAAACACTGTTAAAATGCCTGGGAGCCCAACTTTGCACTTGCATATATTTTGATGCACTTTAGCACATGACTTGATAATTAGCTCATAAAAATAGGCACAAAAATGAACAAACCCATATGATCATTTTGTCTTGACACTTTCACTTGTTTGAATTGTGACCTCATCAACATGCTTACTCAACTTTGTTTGAGCCCTTTTACAAATTTGGCTAAGTATGGGAACATAGTGAATTATGTCTAAGTAGCCAACTTTGTATCCTCATATCTTTGGCCATGATTCATCTCCTGAATTGATATTTGGTACATAAAAACTAGGGAATAATGTGATCATAACCATATTACCAATTCCCCTTGACTCACTTCTATTTGGTGATGGTGATGTCATCAAACTGCCTACTCATTCTTTCTACCACTAGACCCAAAGTGTCTAGATGAAAACTATGGACAACCAAATGAATTACACTTATGCACATAAGTAATCAAAGCATATAAAACATCTTAGGGACCTCTTTCACATCCTAAAATCACCATACTCATCCCTAAATAACTCTAACCATGCCAACTCTAATGATCGACCAAGCCTTCTTCAAGCATACTAGAGCAAGTACATTACACACTTTTTCATTGTCACATAGACTAACAAGGTACTTCATCCAATCACTAGGATATCTCTATGACATCATCATTACATCATCGTAACAACTCTCCAATAATCTTCCCCTTTATCATTGATGTCAACA
Organism: Torreya grandis; assembly: GCA_037957365.1. Classification (NCBI taxonomy): domain Eukaryota; kingdom Viridiplantae; phylum Streptophyta; class Pinopsida; order Cupressales; family Taxaceae; genus Torreya; species Torreya grandis. Next base: position 2,126,215 of record JARHVA010002104.1, on the reverse strand, counting down.
ACCATCATATATATAAATATATAGCTCACTTTCTCTCTCTTTAAGCACTCTCACAACATGGACTTTATCCCCATTTAACACTGACAAAGAGGGTATCAATTGATCTTGAGAACCTAAAAAGACCATAAATAGGAAAGGACCATCTTATAAAGATGATACAAACTCCCCCTTACCTTGAGACTACCTCTTATTTCCTTGACAAATTCATCTTGTTCCAAGCCAACACTCTCTTTAACCAAACACTATAACCAATGAAGAAAGAACACACAAACACCACTAAAATCTAATGAAACTCACCAAGAAATATTTGAGAGGGACTCCACCTAAGATCTCTGAGCCATTGCACCATTTGAGCATCTTCAGATCTCCACACACCATGAAGAGCCAAAACTCATGCTTACCAAAATTCTCTCTCAAGTTACCATAATAATCATCAATAGAACTTCATGTCACTCACCAAATAGAAAACATGCTCACAACCAACCTGAATATACCGATTCTAACCATGTATTATAGCTCCTTCACAAACCTCTGGAGCAAGCTCATGAAATTTTTGATCCCCCTTAATCAAATACCTTTTATTGATTCATAGAGAAATAAATGACACCCAAACTTTGCCTTAGATACTCAAAAGTAGCTTTTGACAATGGTTTGGTCATATTATCTACAAGCTACTCTTTTTTAGGCACATACTCCAACTTAACACATTAATTAATCACTTGATCTCTCAAGAAATGATATTTAATAATAATGTGTTTAGTTTTTGAGTGCATAATAGGATTTTTTGAGATACTAATTGCACTAGTATTGTCACAATGAATAGGACAAGGTCCATTTTGGCTTACCTTATAAACATCCAATGTTTGTTTCATCCACATGAATTGTGTGCAACAAGAAGTAGATAATTCATACTCATATTATACCATTGATATAGATACTAAGGCTTACTTCTTTTTTATCCAAGACACCAAGCATTCTCCCATGAAAAAGACCTCACCACTGGTACTCCTCTTATCATCCACACATCCTACCCAATTAGCATTGGTATATTATTTCAAAGATAATTCTTTACTGCTAGTATACCATAAACCATAGTCTATGGTGCCTTTGAGATATCTCAATATCCTTTTGACTACTTTCAAATGAGATTCTTTAGGATAAAGCTGAAACCTTCCTACAATACCTATTACTTTCATGATGTCAGGCATAAATGTAATGTAGTACAAAAGAATTATAATCATGGATCTATACAAAGTTTGATCAACTTTTGGTGAGTCGTCTAGTTTACTTAACTTTCATCATGTGATCATTAGAGTACTCATTGGCTTACAATCCATCATGTCAAACTTCCTTATCATATCCTTGATTTATTTAGCTTGTTAAATGAATATCCTTACATCAAATTGATTAATCTATAATCCTAAGAAAAAGATAATTATCCCAAATTTGACATTTAAAACTCACTCTTCATATTATCTACAAATTCTCTACTCATTTTATCATTGTCAAATACAAAAACTATGTCATCAACATATACAACAACTATCAATTGATGAGTACTTTCTATCTTAATGTACAAATTACTATCAACTACTCTCCTTTTAAAGCCTTTACTCAAAATATACTTATCTATCCTATCATACCAAGCTCTAAGCACTTATTTAAGACCATACAAAGCCTTCTTCAATTTACACACAAAATCTAGATTACTTTACATGAAGTATCATTTAGGTAACTCAATGTAGACTTCTTCTAACTTTCCATTCAAGAATGCATATTTCACATCCATTTGATATAACTTAAAACCTTTGAAACATGTATATGCCAAAAAGATTCCAATTTCTTCCATCCTTGCCATAGGAGCAAAAATCCCATCAAAATCTATTCTTTCAACCTAAGCATATCCTTTACACACCAATATAGCTTTGTTCCTTATGACTTCTCCTTTCTCATTCATCTTGTTTTTGAAAACCCATTTGGTACCTATCACATTTTTATATTTTGGCATAAGAACTAAGTCCCATGTTTCATTCCTTTCTATTTGATCAATTTCTTTATCCATTACATCATTCAAAATTCCATATTTGCTAGCTTTCATAAATTTTTTGGGTTCAATCATGGATAAAAGAGATAAGTCATATTAATTTTAATTGATTAACATTCTCTTTATAGTCTGCAACCTTACACTGATATTTCCAATAATCTGAGAGATTGGATGATATTTTCAAATCCTTCTAGATAAAGCCTTATAATCTTATCTTTATTCCTCCTCTTCATATTCATCATCTATTTGAATGGATAACTCATCATTATTTACAACATAATTCTGAATTAAGTCACTTACCTACACTTTTGTCTTCTTAACTCTACTTGTCTCATCTACCCTTACATCTAAACTTTAAATCATCTTATGAAATTTCTTGTTGAAGCACCTATAGGTAGTACTGATAGAAGAGTAACCTAAAAAGATGCCTTCATCATACTTGAATCAAATTTTCCAGGATTCTCTTCATCTCTTTTGATGAATCACCTACTCCTAAACACTCTTAAAATGTTTGACATTAGCCACTCTATTCTTCCATAACTCTTAAGGAGTCTTATTACTAGTTACTTTGATATTACACCTATTTAGGATGTAAATAGAAGTGTTGGCTGCCTGTTCTCAAAATCCATCTGATAATTTTACATCTTGAATCATGGTTTTACCCATCTCAGAATAGTCATATTCTTCATTTCAATGACACCATTTTGTTTTGGTGTTTTATAAGTAGAATATTATCTTTTTATCCCATGTTCTTCACAAAAATAATCAAACTTATTAGACCAAAATTCACCTCCTTTGTTTGATCTCACACACTTGATCTTTGAACCTTTATCATTTTTCACAAGAGCTTTGAATGCCACAATTTTTGCAAAAAACTTATGATTTTTATTTAAGAAATAATATCCAATTCATCCTAATAAAGTCATCAATAAGAAACATGAAGTATCTATTACCTTGAATACTTTGAGTTCGCATAGGTCCACATAGATCAGTGTGGATCAACTCCAATGGCTTTGTAGTGGAGTAATCCTTTTGTATCTTCTATTGGTTTACTTCCCATGAAGACATGCCTTGAAAAGAGAATGCGAAATCTTATAAATCTTAGGCATATGCCTTACCAAGCCTTTTGAACTGATTTTTATCATATTATCAAAAAAATTATGTCTAAGCCTTCTATGCTAAAGCAAACTTTCTCCCAATTGACTTATGAAGAACTCTTCTTTCATGGATTCATGGAATACATACATGTTGTTATCTATTTTATGAAAATTTAAAATTAATCCACCATATTTTGCCTTTTTTATTTCACATATATCATCATGAAAAGTTACAACATTTCCTTGATTACACATCTGGCTCACACTTAAAAGATTATGTTTCAAACCTTATACATATAAGACATTCTTAGTCTTAATATGACCATTGTCCAAACTCACTATACTTTTGTTGACTATGTTAGTAGATTTGTTTTCACCAAATCTAACTACACCTAGGTTGGTATTTTTGAGAGAGATAAACTTGATCTTGTCTCCTATCATATTATTTAAGCATCCACTATCTATGAACCATCTCTTGTTCTCATCTTCTAGAGTATGCAAAGATGCTTGAACAAACAATGACTCTTCCTTTGGTGATCTACTTTAAATTTACTTCTTTCTTCTTTAGACTTTGTCTTCTTGAACCATTTGATAGTGTCAATGACTTGAATATCCTTTTTATAAAAGGCTCTATTGTAGTTCTTACCTTGTGACCTTGTTGTTTGTAGTTGTAACATATGATATACCTTTTAATTTTTGGAGAGAGAGAAAAATACTTATACCTATGACCAAATTGATTATAGGAGAAGCAATACCTATTGAATACATTGTTCATATTTGACCTGCCATTTTTTATTACTAATCCATTAATTTTCATTCTTGACCTTTTTGGTGGAGATGGAATCCCTTTTGTCCTTGGATAAGATTGCATATGAGTAAGTCATGTTTTTACTTTCCAATGTTCCATTCTTTGATTAAGATCTTTATTCGTCATGACCTATAGATTCTTGATTGTTGCCTCTAGATTTTATACTTGTGTCTTCACACTATTAAATTTTGATAAAGAAAAAACTAGATTGTCTTGACAAGTCATAATATCTTTGTCAATAATTGTACCTTTGATAACCTTCAAGTTGTTAAGCCTTACCAAAGTAACTACTTTGATACCAATAATTAGAGGTATAATCACTGAGAGGGGGGGGTGGTGAATCAGTGAGTCTAAATAATCCAAATTCAATTCCAATCTTTAATAACACTTCATCTATAACCACAAGCATTCATGAAGCATACACATCATTCATAACAATGAACAAGAGATACAATGCAAGATCAATCACATAACACAAGATATACATGGAAAACTCTCTTGGGGGAGAAAACCCACTATAACCTATAGTTAGAATACTATCATATAATAACAATATCCTATTTAGACCATCTACAAATGATCAAGGAACTAAAATCCCTATTTAGTGAGACTACAATCCCACAAGGTGTTGCCACACTGGTCTAGCTGAGCTATAACAATAACTAGACCTTTTAGCAAGTTTCACCTTACAAGAAGGCTACAACCACTTTATATGTTGAGATTCCATAATAACACCTATGAACACATCCACATTTTTAATGATGTCTTCAATGCCTAATGATGGACTTTTGCTTATCACTCTTCACCTTTTCTCACACTTAATCTCTAAGAGCACTATTATGCTAATAAAATTATGACCTACAGGTCATATAAATATTCCTCAATCTATTATTCTCTTCAACCCATCCTTAGGGAAATATACCCATCCTTTAGTCCACAAATCACACACATAATATTCTTTCCAATCTCTCACTCTAATCTCACATTCAAGTCTAGAAACCATCAGCTTTAGTTTTACTATTTATAGAGAATACTTGATAATCAACACCTTGGTCATCCATTAGGCATGCATTAACTCTTAATCCATCTCTCACATGAATACATATCTCAATATATAATTCATATGTTGGTCATAACATCTATGGATCACCTTTAAGGAACTACACCTTTTAATAAGGCCCTTGTAGCCTTTATAGGTTTCATGTGAACCCTTTGATTCCTTTAGCACTTCATCAAACAAAACAAGAACATAGTTACACTATCAAAAGAATTGTCCCATTACATATTATCTATATGTCTCATTTAAGTCCTAAAAACCAATATAGAATCCTTCTATTTAAGCATAATTCACTTAAACAACATTTTATGCACACAGTCATTATGAACGAATATGCAGTCAACTTATAAACCTTTTTTCACATGAAATATAATTGTTCAAGCCTTAAAAAACCACACAAAGTTCCCTCATAGAGTATAAAACATTCCACAATATCTAATTCATCATCAAACATTGAAATAACATCTACACAAACTCAATTATCCTTCTCGGGTCACTTGCAGAATAAGCACAAACACATAGACAACTTTAGACCTTTGTATCTTTGATTGTACATATTTACATATCTCCTAACTAGGTTCAATAGATGAACCATGGATTTATCTATAATTTTTTATTTTATATCATTAATAAATTCATCTTTTATTGAAATATATGGATAAATTACTAAGCACTAGTTTTTCCTTTAGTAAATTCAACTATTCAAATGGCAATAGTCACAGTTAAACCTTGGACACTTTGCAATAATCTCATGTCCTCACTAATCAGATCAAATATACACCATAAATATCTTTCGACCTTTGAAAATATTAAAACTCAGTCATTTTGACTCATCTCATTCACCCTTAAAATTTTGACTCAATGCACTCTATCAATCTGTATGGATCAGCTAGGTTTTTATCATGTAACACACACCATTTGATCAATCTATACGAACACCCTCTCAACTTTGGATCCTTATCTTATACCTTTACTCAGTCATTAAAATTTGGACACTTTTCCTCATCATGCAACATCTTGACATCTTGGAACATGCATGCTCTATTGATCTTCTATAAAATGCTCAATCTTTATCTTTGCTAAACAAATATCACATTGACCCATTTGACTCTATGTGCACCATTAAATCTGGAAGTACAAAATCTCATGAACCATTATATTTTCACTAGGTATAGATCATTAACATCATGCAAATTGACTAAGTATGGGGACCAACTAAAATATGCTTAGAAAGCTTACTTTGTATAGATATATCTTTTTCCTCGATCAATATTATGACCACACTTTTGTACCATATGAACACCTTTCATAAGGGAATCCTATCATGTAAAAAACTACTCCCATAACCTTCATTTATGCAAGATATAATTCCATAAAAAAGAATTCTCAAAATATTCTATCACAGAGCCAACTATGCCTAGAACTTACTTGTGAGGCCAACTTTGATTTTTTATAAATTTTGATGTGCTTTGGTGCATGATCTAAAATTTAACTCAAATCAACTGGGTACAAAACTGAACAAATCCATATGATCACCTTCTCTTAAAACATCCACATGTGTGAGATATGATACCATCAAAATTCTTATTCAACTCTTTGTTTCCTCATACAAATTTGGCTAAGTATGGGAAAAAATTATCAAAATGCCTTGGAGCCCAACTTTGCACTTGCATATCTTTTGATACACTTCAATGCATGCTTGAGAATTAGTGCATAGAAACTAGGCAAAAAAATGAACAAACTTGTATGATCATATTGTCCTGACACTTTCACTCATGTGAATTCTGACCTCATCAACATGATTACTCGGCTCTGCTTAAGCCCTTTTGCAAATTTGGCTATGGGAACATAGTGAATTTTGTTTGAGTAGCCAAATTTTCATCCTCATATCTTTGACTATGCTTCATTGCATGGCTTGATATCTGAAACATAATAACTAGGGACTAATGTGATCATAACCATATGACCAAATCCCCTTGAATCACTTTCATGTATCAATGGTGATGTCATCAAACTTCTTACTCAGTTTTTATGCCACTAGACCCAAAGAGTTTAGATGAAAACTATGGGCAATCATACGAATTCCACTTATGCACACAAGTACTCAAATAATATAAGATATATTAGGGACCTCTTGCACATCCTCAAATCACCATACTCATCCTTGAACAACTTTAACCATGCCAACTCTGATGATTAACCAAATCTTCTTCAAGCATACTAAGACAAACACATTGCACACTTTTTCATTGTCACATAGACTAACAAAGAACTTCATCCACTCATTAGGATATCTCCATGACATTAACATGACATCATCAAGACAACTCTCCAACAAAAATGAGTTAATTTTAAAGAGACATTTTGTCAAATAGTTCACATGCCAAGTGGACAAGTTGATGCACTCCCACTAAGCAATAAATTTCAATTAGAATTATGTCAATGTTATTGGTGTATTTCCACACAATTGACAAGTACATAGGTAAATATAAAAGAAAATTTCTTTTCAAACTTGGCTAGATCATACACATTTCCTCATTTTTATGTATAAATATACACAATTCATTTAAATAATTAAATAATTTGCCTTGAAAAGGAATGTAATAGGGTGTTTCATCATGCAAAAGGGTAAAATTTTAACTTATTTATCTAACCAAATAACTCATGTTTATTCCCATATGATTGGGATAGGTGAACTAGTTTTTAGTTGGTTGGATCAAAAAAATTGAGTGCACTTGTAGGTTAGATGAAGTATAGGTCACCAACGTCTTCTAGAGTTCTCTTACATTCTACTAGGGTCCCATAGTCAGATCTAGTTATTATGGTAAAATTTGGTCATCCAAATTTCACTATACCATTTTATTTATTTCCCATCATTTTTGTATTTTATCTATTTTTTGTAATATTTTACACGAATCCATACCCAATGGACAAGGCATCGTCTTTGATTTTCTCATAGGTAGTTGAATATTTATTGTTATGGATTTGATGAGAAACTAATCACTTAATTATATTATTAATTATTAAATAATTAATTAATGTTAATTAAGGTCATTAAATAGCTATATTATTTTTAGTCATTAGATATATCAATTATTTTTAGAATTAATATTTGTGTGCAAATGTAAATGTAAATTTTCATTTGATATTATGAATTTGTCCAAATAAAAAGAAAATAAAAAATGAGAAAATAAATGGCTTTTCAACTTTGAAAGAGTAGATGGTACAAAAGTTAAAAATTTGGATTTTGTACAAGTTCTTTTCTTCAATCTCTTGGAGAGAGATAGCTGAAACTTTGTGTGGATCCATGTTATTTCCATATTAGAGCAATGAAATACAAGCAAGTAAGACTCTTTTGGGGTTTTGTATATTTTAATTATCTTTGTTTATGAATTCAAATTTCCTATTTGCAAGTAAATATTCCATTAGATTTATGTATTTATTTGGTTATGTGCAACAATGGTGTTTCCCAAACTTTGTGTTGAGAGACTTTATGGATTAGCTTCTTTGATGTCCATGAGTTTCTACATGTTTGATCTTGATGGAACCTCATATAAAGTGTATGTAATCAGGTTTGTGAGGAGAATTTTTGCCTCCAAGCATGCCTTGTGTTCCCAAAACCCTCACTACTTCTATGTTCATTTTCTTGTGAGAGGAAGGAGTTTTATTTTTGCTATTTATTCTTGAGTTATTCTGGTGGTTCCTCATATTTATCCCATTGTGAGTTTCTCATTTTTTCTCTTTTTATTTTTGGTTTTATTTATTTTCATACTTTTAGGTGAAAAGTACACAAAAACTCCCAAATTTATCATATTTTATGAGAGAACTACCACTCTCAAAAGTAGAGTAGATTCATCATTCCAACAATGATTTATCTAACTATTAGTGAATTGGTGTCACTTTACATTGGGCGAGTCACAAACCAAGAAATACCAAAAGTGCCCATTTTTCCACAAACACAAATGAAATGTATCCTAATGGTTAGCCTAATTTATTTAATGTGAGCTATTTATCCAAAGGGATTGATATAAATAGAATATCAACCCTCATTCAGTCCTCACCTAGAAACTTCTTATCTACTTACCAGGTAACTTACAAAAGGAATTTAATAAAGCACTCAAGTGAAAAAAGATTCCCTATTTTATCCTATTTATATATTAATCATAGGGATAACACATACAAAGGTCTGAAGTATTGAAGGATCAACCCAAGAGCTATATTTGTTAAGATACAAGATATGTCACTATTTTACTTATTTTACACATATTGCATGATTCACACACAAGCCAACACGTAGGGGAGAGCTACATCATTTTGAGGCCCTCTTCAAAGTATTGGATATGTAGACAATGATAATTTACTTAAGGGTATTTGGGGTTAGCTCAACACCATGTGTCTACTAACCCATTTTTTCAAAAGATAACTATGAAGATAAAGAACTAGGGTTTTATAATTTCATGAAGAGCAATAGTCCATGAATCAGATATGAATGCACCAAAGCGAAGGTAAAGATGAACCAAAATCATCTAGATGGTTTCATAATTTTTTATTATATATTTTTGTACAAGACACCTACATCAAGTTTAGATAGTAGCATTGACATAACCATCTTAGGTTGATGCTAGTGTCTATAACTCTAGAATCACTCAATCTAGAATCTAAGGATTGTTCCATAATAATATTCCAATATACTTCCTACTTGTTATAGATCTAGAATTGCATTAGCATCAAAACTAACTAATTACATTATTTATTTGTCATTTCTATATGTGGAATAATTGTACTTACTATTTTTATCATATCTCAGTTTAATGAATTCAACATATGTTATATCTAATTTTTGCATCTAATTGGCTTGATATAGAGATAATTTATCACCCTTGTAACTTAGGCTATCTCTATCCCATTTAACCTTATATAACCCCAATCTAGATATTTTTAAGGTTAAAAATTGGTGAACCTAACCTTTGAGCACTAGACCTTATGTGTTTTAGGGTTGTTGTGTTTCTTGTTTTCCTGATTGTTGTACTTTGTTGCAAATTCTACTTTTTTAATTTATAAATTAATGGAAAATATTAATACAAAAACTCATTTTTAAATGGAATATAAAGAAGCATTGATTACTCAACTCAATAATAATAATAGCTTAATGGATCCATTTTTGTATGTTACAAGAGATGAAATAAGTAAACATGATAAAACTAAGGCTTCTTCACCTAGTGATGGTTAGTCTTTATAAGGCACTACAACTAATTTCATACAAATCAATATACCTACATCTAGTGGATCCATATATTATGTCTTCCAACCTTTTTTGATTGAAACTACTATTGCTACATCTACTATGGGGCTAACAAATGTTTCAACACAAATACCAGTTTCTATGTCTTTTGAAACCATGATTACATCCCATTTGGTGAAAACTTAACTTGATAATATAAATCTCAATGGGTCTATAGTTCAAACACTCCTTCAAGTTATAAATATTTTGGAGGACAAGGTCACAAAATTAAACAAAATGTTTTAAAGTCTCCTCATGCTATTGATTCCCAAGATGTGTTATATAACCCTCTTGCATAATGTATAATTGAATGTCCTTGTCTACAAGATTTTGAACTACTAGATTTACATCTATTTTTGAGTCACAATGACCCATTTAACCACATGGTTAACTATGTATATTATTTTGGTCAATGGTAAAAATATGACACTATTGTTAAAAGTATTTCACATAAGCATTGCTGATGAGGCTCAAAATTTATTTTATAGCCTAACAAAAAGGTTTATTAACCAATTTGTTACAATTAGAATATACTTTATTCATAGATTTCAATATCTAAAATGTACCAAAACTTACATTAAACATTTGCATAGTTTCAAGTAACGTGATGATAAATCCATTCAATATTATACTATTCAATTCAAAAGTGCATCATATGAGCTAGCATTTAGACCCTTAGATTTGGAATTACAATTTATTCTTAGTAGACAGATTATTTCCTCATTAAAATAAAAATCATTATATATATAATATGAGTCATTTACACATTTATATGTGGATGTGCATAGATATGCTTCATTCATCCTTATTCATCCAATGGAGCTTAACATATTCCCTTCTAAGTATCAAAGTTGTATTCCTCACACAAAGGAGGGAGATAATTTACCAAATGAATATTATGATAAAAAATGTGGAGTTCCTAATATTTACTTGGGTGATCTACAAGATTACTCAAAATTGGACCACTACGAGGTCTGAATGCTATGTAGAAACACCATGGTGAAGATCACAAAAAGCATCCACATCAATAATATTTAATAATTATAGTATTCATGGGTGGTGTTTATTTTTGGCATCACCATATTGATCCTACACAAGTAAAAACTACTTGTAATGTAAGACATATATAACAAATTGGCTTTAATCTAAAAAACTTATAATAACAAATGAGGTTGGAAAGACTCTTTTAGAAACATAATAATACCGATTGATTGTGTTCCTAAAGTAATTCAAACATGGTTTTGGGTTATGCCTACCACATTTCCATATACATTTACACTAGGAACTCTTTGTTTATACCAAATAGAAACTAAAATTGATCCAAATCAGAAAGGTGATTTTTTATCATGAAGTAAAATTAATACATATTCCAAATGATAGCATTATTTCTTTTACTACAAATTTAAATCATGAGGAGGAACATACTATGTACCTTTTCAACTTATCTAATCATGATATAAACAATGTAAAAGATCCAAATTAAGGTTGTAAAGACTAAGTAAAGAGATACTTATGAATATGCATTGGATGAGATCATAGAACAATCTCTTAAAATATTCCAAAAATACAAAAAAAATAAAAATAAAACATTCAAAAATAAAAATACACTAAAAAACTTCCAAAAATATTTTTAGCATAAAACATGTTCTATTGGCTCCTTGGAATCTATGTGTTAGTTCCATATTGATGGATGGAATATCAGTTACTCCTACATACACATGTGTGTCATGTTTCTAATTAAGTGTGATACATGTATACATAGATACATGATCTATTATTGGCCCAAAATTTTTGCTAAGTATTATCCATTTTGGAAGGAATCGTTATGGTGTAGAAGAACCATGGTACATAACTTGATAGGTGTAGAAGTACCATGACACAAAATCAATAGGGTGTGAAATAACAATGGTGAGAAAGGACCAGCATGAGAGGACCTAATCATAGGAGAATGAGTCATGAGGAACCCAAAAACATAGGACTCAAACTAGAAGTGGAAGACTATGGGAGTATGTGTGAAGTGCGAGTAGTTACATAATGATTCATAGGAGTCATTCATAGGAAGTGTTACATCAGCCCACAAGGATATGAACACTTAGAAGTAAATATCTAGCATAGAGTGAGGCTATAGGGGGATTATAATCCTAGGTATTTAGGAAGAATTAGTTGATTGAGTACCATGACTCTCAATTTGTTGAGAGTTCATTGATGAATTACTCTAGTCATTAATGTTGTAAATAGTTGGTCAAGAATAAAAAAATATAAATACCCCTATTGTAATCACTATATATGAAGGCTGGTCATTATATCATTTCTTTTGTTCATGATGAATGAATGTGCTATGATAACTAGATTGTAGAGATTATAAACTGAGTATGAAATCTGATTTGTCTCTTATTTTTCAAAGTAATAACTTAGACTAAGAATGGAAATAGTTTTTGTTATCATGATGGTTGAGTTTGGTAATTATAGGAATAAAATAGTTTACATATTCTTTTATATAATAACCATTTAAATACATAAGAGGAAAGAATATGACTAAGATACTAGGACTATGTAATAAAACTTATAGGAACTGATCTTTCACTGTGTGCTTCAGGTGAGTGTACAAGACCATATGATTGCATGAAATGTCCAATGTGTTAGCTCATTGGGATAGAATCTAGCACTAAATCTATAATAATATTAAGACCCCAACATTTTGGTTCCATTGTCAAGACCCGTAGCACTTGTTTCTCAGTCATGGAAAATGTTTGAGCACATCACTCTTAAGAATATAGAATAATGAATTACCATAGTAGAAGATAAATTTTTAGTTCCCTATCTTGAAATTGGAGTCTCCACATAGTAGTGGGTAGAGAATAATATCTATAGTACATTGTATGAATCTTTATTTCTTGAAATCCCAGATTAACTGCACACTTGGATCTCTGCATATGCTTAAGGATGGCCTCAAAACCTTGGGAGAAGATAGCCTTGGACCCTAGAGTGACATAGAGATTTAGCACAACTTAGAACCCCATGGACTAGAGTCATTGACATTTAGTGAAAGGGAGTTTTGAATAGATACATTCTAGAGTGTTTTATAACCACATATTCATGTCTAGAAGAAGATAAGTTCCAATTCCTTTGAGAATTATGTGGATATATTAGGCTTTTTCCTTTCGAAATCAAGAATATATTTTTTTATCTTGGACTTGAGACTATACCAATGGAGATATAAATCCTCATATTCATGAGACACACATTTAGAAGGGGAGAAGAGGAGTTGGTATAAGATTATGGGTTCAAAATGGTAGTCAGTCGGCATGTGTTATAGAAATGGAAGTATGATGAAGTTCGGTAGAGGATTATAGGAGTTAACAACATGATAAGAGATAAAGATAACTTGAGTGTTATTAAGATCCATAGGGATGTGAAAATACATAATGACCCCATCAATTTCAAGCCACATCATGTGCCACTACTATCATATGAAGGAGAAACTAGTTGGATGATGATAAGTGAAGAACTACATCTCAACCAACCTGGATCCCCAACCATAGTGCATGTTCATGATCTTGAGTTAGATGAAGTATACATACATAATTGGGATACAAATAGTTTGAAATCAGAGATTAAACTAGTAAGAGATACTAGAGCTAAGCCTTTTAACACTCATTTAAACTTAACACTTTATTTCCCTTTTCAAGGGAATCATATGGCATAATTTGGAATGCATATTAGACTAGGCCTACAAGATAGAGTACAATCCCTAATTTGACTAATAAACCATCTATTGCACCCCATATCATGAGCACTGGTACTAGAGGTAGACTAGGTGGTGATATAGGAGGTAGTGGACTTCTTCATCAAGGGACTGAGGCTAGAGGTTCTTAATAACTACCCATTTAATAACTTCAGCTGACTATGATATATTATGAAATAACACTTCACTTTCCATAATATAAGGGCATGGAGAATGTAACTGATCATGTCCATAAATGTGAATTGATTTGGAGGGCATGAGGCATTACTTATTATGAGCGTAAGGATACCTAGTTTTCAATAATGTTTTTGGAACATGCATACAAATAGCATCAAAATTATGACCCTCAATAAGTAATGGTTAATTATGATCAACTTAAAATAGCCTTCCTTCATTAATTTGACATTCTTGAATTTGAGAAATAGAGCATAGCTATGCTAAAGGACATAAAGCAAGGACTTACTAAAAGTGTGCAAGATTATGACACACAGTCTAAGACTCTATTGTTTAAACTATCATTTGAGATTAACTCTACTCAGCATGTATAATAGTTTGTGGGAGGATCATTACTACTCTTCCAACAAACATTGTCTCAATGGACTTTTACAAGCCCACATGAGGCTTTAAAAGATGCTCTCCATGTTGAGGTAGTTAGAAGCATTTATATTGGGATCATTATTTTCATGGAAGCCCAAATAGCATCAATGGCATTGTAGCTAGAGAAGTTGACAACTAATAATGCACATGATACGTAAAGGGCATACATGGAGTAATTACCCATGCAAGAACATATGTGCAATACTTAAACAAACATGTGAAATATGTCATGAAGAACATGATGTACAATTTTGTCCTCTTCTATAGTGAGCTACATAAACTAAGGTGTCTGACTATTATAATATATGTGATGTTGATACTCATGACACTAATGACTACCATTTGATTAGTGACATCCATGAAGCATGAATGTATGACACACACCAAACCTATATAGCTAATAATCAAAATAATGGTGGCTACTATCGATGAGGAAGATGATAAGGATGAGGAGGTGGTCATTTCCCACCTAGGACATGTTAAAAATGTGGATCTCTAGACCATTACCAATGAGATTATCCAGAATACCCTACATGCATTTTTTTTAAAAAGGACCTTTAGTTGGAAGAGTGCCCTAACTTATACATGGATATCACCAAGGAGTGGAATGAAAAGGGTTTTGGTATGATTTTAATTGATAAACCACATTGGCATGATTGCTCAAGAATCCTTATAGTTTAATAGGTAAACATTACCACTCATAGTGGGGGATAGACTCAGTCTACCTCTAATCCCATCGAGAAAGTGCAATGTGAAGATCCATGATCTAGAAAGTATCTTGATGCCTAGTAGCAAAAGGATGTACTCTAAGATACGATGGCATTAGTATGAGAAATTTAAAGAGAGATTTAGTTTCTAAGAGATAGAAGTAACATAATGTGTTGTGCAAAGGGAAGTTGGGCCTTAAAATGTAGCACATGATGACTTTCAGGAATAATGTAAGCACATGCTAGATGAGGATATTATCCCATAGCTAAACATTTAGATTTAGAATCAAGGTCAAGTACTAAATGAGGTTTTCACCCTCAAGTCACTAGGTAGAGTGAGCATTTTCACCTAAATCATGCTTGAAAATAGGAAACTCCTAGTTCCTCTACTCTTCCAAAAGATCGAGAAATATTGGTTAATGATGCCATCGATGGATGGGTAATCTGGGACATACTAGTAGACATTGGTACAAAAGTAAATGTTCTCATTGAGGATGTCTAGTGCAAGATGGCCAGTCTAACACTACAACCTTCACCACATATTTTTTTATGGTAAATAAGACTTGTGTGTTACCTAGCGGGCTCCTTCAGAGCATAATAGTTGACCTATTTACCATATGTTTCAAGGTAGATTTTGAGGTCCTAAAACTAGCTAAATTTGATGATTACCTAGATCTATTGGGATGACCTTGGTGATATGAAAATAATGTATACTTGATCTTCAAGAAGTGTTATATTAGTTTTGAGAACATTGATCAATGTGTTTTGATACCACTATATCAAATGCAAGGACCTCCTTACATAGATCCTATCAATGTTGATGAAGACATAAACCACATATATAATGTAACTACAAGGAATGATGAACAAAGAGATCCCACTTTAGATGGCATTCTTCGATGGTCAAAATCAGTCCCTATCTAATACTACAAGTAATGCTCATAATTTTTAGGCTCATGATGATTACAACCTCACTAATAGAATATGTGGTACCATAAAAAACTAGGAGAATGTATCATGCTAGTTCAATAAATAACATAAGTTCATTCACTTTATCATTATCCAAGTCATGAGGGTGCCTATCATAGAGACACTTCTCAAAAGGCTTGATGAGGCTCCAAGGTTCCATGGGTAGATGGAATTATGAGACTTCATTCAATGCCTTGAAGAGTTTTACCACACCGATCTAGGTTGTATATGATATTTAGTCCATCTCTTTGATGGCACAACTACATGATGGTGGTGAAGCCATTATGAATGATTCCTCTAGTGGGATCATGTGCACTTAGCCTTATACCATGATTTATATCATGATAACAAAGTAAATGGAATATTCAGTTATAGCAGAGTACAAGTACCTGAGCCCCATAAAGAAGTTTGTGAAATAATGTGGAAAAATGAGGAATCATACTTACAAGAATATTTATGGGTGCATTCATTCTATATAACTTTATGAACTTGGGCATGACCATGGTACATTCATGAAGATAAACACATGGGTACTAGGTTCTAACATTTACTGAAGGAGAACATGAACTTGACACTATCTTATTATTCACCAAGGATGAATTTACTCCTTACTCTCCAAGCCTTGTGAGAAGTGGTTATAGGTGACTCAAATCCCATAGAAGAACAAATAAGGAGTATCCATTAGGACCTTGAGGAACCCCTATACATATTCAATGAACCATCAACATCCCTAGTTCTTACACTTGTACCAGTTCTTGAGCAGGACCAACATGAAGAAATTCATCTGGGAAAACAAAAGATCATGTTACAAGTGGAATAAGGTGAAGGATCCACTCCACTTCACCCATTATCTAACCATTTGGATGTTCCTATGGATATTGGAACAAGAAATATTTAGGACATAGGTGATAATATAGACAACCCTGACAATGGACCTATTCAGACTATTCAATGCAACATCAACACAAAACAAGAACCAAATAAGGTAAAGGTAGGAAACTATTGGACTGACATAGAGATTTCAAAATTATTTGAATTGCTAAAATAATATCAGGATGTCTTCCTAAGAAAATATAGTGAAATGAAGGGATTTCACCCATCCTTGGGGAAGATGTATATCAAGCTAGTTGATGGTGCTTGACAAGTTAGAAAATTACCATATATAATGAATTCTAATCTACAGGAGCATGTCAAAGAAGAAATTACTAACATGTTGCATGTTAAAGTAATCACCCCCATTGATGAATCTGAATGGGTCAGTCCCATGGTGATTAGTATCAAGAAGGATGGATGCATTTGTATTTGCATGGACAACCGAGTGCTTAATGCATCTTGTGTAACTAGTCCCTTCTTAATACCATTCATAGAGGAGATCCTTGAGGGTGTTACTATATGTGAAGTATATACCTTCATAAATGGCTTTTTGGGGTACCATCAGATCCAAATAGCTGAATAAGACCAACCCAAGACAACATTCACCACCAATTGGGGATCCTTTCAATATACTATCATGCCTTTTAGATTGAAAAATCCCCTAGTAGTGTTTCTATGAATATTAGTTGTAGCCTTTAAGTAATCCATCCACAAGTTCCTTCAAGTCTATTTGGATAATTGGAAAGTTTATGGTTTGGTCAAGGACCATTGTTTTAACCTAAGGATTATGCTTGAGCATTGTTGGGTCTTAAAAATCTCATTAAAATTAAATAAGTGCCTATTTTCTACACCTTTTAGTGTGATATTAGGGCATATTATTTGTAATGAAGGACTTTTGATAGACCTGGTGAAGGTATTTACTATTCTTCACCTCCCAACACCCAAGAATCAATACGAGGTTCGCACCTTCTTGAGTCATAAAGGTTACTATAGAAAGTTCATCTATGGTTATGCAAATATTTTTATGCCCCTAGAGGAACTTCTAAATACTAATGAACATTTCATATGGACTTGATCTTATAAAGAGGCTTTTGAAACACTAAAGGAAAAGTTGGTCACTACTCCTATCCTCTAGTTCCCTGATTAGACAAAACCATTCCATGTCTATGCTGATGCATCTAGCATGGCCATTAGTGTAATATTTTGACAATTAGGTGAAGGTCACCTAGATCATCCAATCTACTTTTCTAGTAGGAAGCTCACACTAGCTAAAAAAATTATACCACTATAGAGTGTGAAGCATTGTCGATGGTCTACACTTTGTGTAAAATTAGATAATACCCATTGGCCACTCCTTTTGTTTATATATAGATCATGAGGATTTGAATTACCTTGTCAATAAACCTATACTACATGGATGTATTTGTCTCTAGATTATATCATTATAAGAATTCTAATTTTTCATTACGATGAAACCTAGGAAAGCCAATTGTGGAGTTGACTACTTGTCTTAGATCAAGAATGGAAAACTACCGCATGCCATAGAAGATGATCTACCTGATGTACATCTCTTTTGAATTATGTGGGTACTTAAAGAGTTAGAATACATTGTATTATTCTTGACCACTATCTCCACACCTGACTATCTCACCTTGCAAAAAAAAGAAACTCATGGTTCACATCGTACCCTTTCAATGTATAAGAGGTAATCTTTACAAAATGGGCCATGATAAGGTTCTTCAACTTTGTGTAATACAACATGAGTGATTAGAGGTACTCCATGAAGTTTATGAGGGTATTTCAGGATGACACTATGCTAGAGAGGCTACCATGCGAAAGGTTCTTCTAGTTGGATTATGGTGGCCAACTCTTTTCCAAGATGCTAAATCATATGTTAAATGATGTGACATATGTCAGTGCATAGGAAAACCTAACCAAAGGGATGCCATACCTCTATGACCCATTCCTTCTTAGGAACCCTTTGAGAAGTGGGCTATTTATTTTTTTGGCCCCATCACTCCGGCAGGATGATGAATAGTTTCTCAATATATCATTGTAGTAACTGATTACCTTATGCATTAGGCTAAAGTTGCATCGACAAAGGATTGTACCACTACTACTATTACATATTTAATTTAGGAGAATATCATAACTCAGTTTGGATGTCCCTTCAATTTTATTAGTGATCATAAAACCCACTTTTTAAATGAAACAATTCACATCTTATTGGTTAAGTTCATGATCGCACACCACAAAATAAAACCATATCATCTACAAGCCAATAGAACTATTGAGGCTTTGAAAAATATCCTAGATACCACACTAACAAAGATATATAACATTGGTTGAATTAATTGGGATGATAGGGTGTCTACAGTACTATGGGCTTATCACACAACCTACAAGCACTTAAACAAAAGAAAACCATTCAACTTAGTGTCTGGCAAAGAAGAAATCCCACCAGTGGAGTTTTTGGTGCCATCTTTGCATGTAGCATGAGTAGGATAATTGGATGAATATTCATCCTTGAAATCACACCTAAACACTTTAATATAATTGGATGAAGCTTGTTTCCTCACTCATTGGAGCTAGGATGTGTAAAATCACAAGCAAAAAGCATGGCATGATTGCTATATAAATAACAAAAACAATTATCCAAGAATGAAGGTCTTTTTATAAGATTTCAATTTCACATGCCACCTTGGAAAAATTCGAATCCACTGGGATGGTCCTTTTATAATTCATATCATTCGACCTACTAGAGCATGTTGGTTATAGAGGATGGATGGCTAGTTTCTTCCTAGGCACTATAATGGAAGCTAGCTCCGGCCATATTTCACTTTTAAATATCTGAAGTATTGTAATCAATAAGGATTGTGCCATTAGTTTAAAATTTCCTATTTTCAATAAAAACATTACCTTTGTTACATGCAACTTCTCTTTATGTAATTTCCTTTTAAAATTTTGGTTGTCTTTTTATGGAGGACCATGACTCATTTTAGTGTGGGGTAAGAAGTCATGTTTAGTAGGTAGAGCATGAAATTTACCTAGGTTAATAGATTTATATAGGTGCGTAAAGTACATGGGCACATAAGGTTCTTAGGGCATGTAAACGTCAAGTTTAAGCCTCATAAAATAGCCATTTGAATTTAGATGCTCCAAGATCAATGGTCAGTGTTCAATCATATCATGAATATCCAATGATGAGAAGGCGAGGATAGTTTTAATGGGTCCCAAAGATATAATAGATCATGTTTAATCATGCATCAAAGATCAATGGTGAGCATCAAGTCAACAGTCAAATGATCCTAAAATTAAATGCATTAGTGACAAGTGGTGTGATCTTGAGAGTAGAATCTAGATCTAATGACATATGGATGAGATTGAGTTAGTGGGCCCAATTAGATCTATGGCTTGCATTCACTCATATTAAATAGATCCAATAGTGAGCTCAAGGTCAAAAGGTCAGGAAATCCTAAAAACAAGTGAGAGGTTGCCAAGTGTCATGACCACATGAGTTATCAGATAAATCAATGGTATGCATTCAAGCCATGTAGAAGTAGATCAATGGCCTATATTTGATCTAGTATAATTAGATCCAATTGTGCATGTTTGAGCATATGACATAGATATCATCTAATTTGAATAAAGTCACAAGATAGGATGTGCCATTAATGTAGAAAGTATAGTTATAGTAAGGAATAGGCTAATGACATGATGTGATAAATACCATTAAATACATAAATTGACAAAAGTGAGGATCCAAGCATGAAAACTATTAAGGATCTACATTAATGAAATGAAGTGATGAGTAAAGGAAATGTATTAATGATGGTGAACCCCACTTGAGCCTATAAATAGGCAAGTTAAACTTGTTTTACATTTTACCTTTATGATTATTTGAGATTACCAGAGTTGAGCAAAGTGAATTCATTTCCATATTAAACTACATGTGGTATTGAAAATTTATGGATAGGTATTACAGGTTTAATTATATGAGAGAAACAAAGGGTAGTACCTAAAGTTATAGGTTGTAATTTGTAGGTTTGCCATTAGAGGATACTCAATCTTCAAAAGTCGAAGTAGTTTGTTGCAACCACATATTCCTTTGGAAATATTGGATGACCATGCATCAACCTTTAGGATCCTCAAAGGGTGATGAGACATAAGAAAATGCCCAAAATATTTAATCACTACCTAAAATATTAGAAGAAGATGAGGTAAGTTGAAGAGATTGGGTTTTTATTAGGGAAGAAACACCAAAAAATCAAGTTTAGCATGTGGAGGAAGAAGAAGCAAACATGAATCAAAAAGCAAAGAAGGTTTAATCATCCTCAACATAGAAGGCCTAATCATCCCTAACCCCATATATGTTTATAAAATAGATGCAATATCCAAAATTAGTGTTACACATGGAGAACTGGTCTAAGGTTTCCACTTGCACCATTTTCAACTACAATCATTGATAACCTAGAAGCAAGGTTGAGCTTCAAAATGACTATCATGTTGAGTGTCCAAAACACCAAGAACCAAGTGGTGTTTGATATTAATATCTTTAACTAATTAGACATTATAGGGTTATTCTAGCTCTTTAATTTACCATATTTTGGAAAACCCACAGAGGTGGTCCATTTCCTTCTCTCATGCATCCATGAGGATTACATCTACTTTTCTAGGAATAATATGAAGATCATACCCGAAAGGATTAGCAAGGTCATAGGATTGTAGTGCTTAGGGTTGAGCATGATTAAAAATTTGTTAGACACTGAGGAGGTCCAAAAGGCCACCATAATTCTCATGTATTAGAAGTAAGGCCATGCCATACATATCAAGAACCTACAATATCCGATCCTCTAGGTTGTGGATCAAATTTTTATGACCAAGATTGGTGGAACTGATTGATGGAAAGAGGTTGACATGGCGCACATCTATATTTCCCACCAAGTTACTCAGGGACTTAAATTCAAATGGGCTATGTATTTTATCCAAAATATTATTGAAGATATAGATAAGACCCATTGAATGCCTAAGCATAGGTTCCCATGGGGGTGTTTATTCTATTAATGGTATCATTGTACCAAACTATAGCTTGGGAGTATTGAAGTGGGTATATATTCCCACACATAAGTCCCATGTTGAATGCTACAAGGTGTTCACTTATCCTCAACACTATCCCTTCATATAAGATCAAGATGAGGTACTGGTTTGATGGGATGAAGGTGGTGTTTGGGAATGAGTGGTGCATCCTAAAGGACTTGCCCCCTTTGGATATTGAGCAAGCATAGTTTGACATGAAACAACACTTCTCCCTTGTGTGAATACTAATGAACCCTTCTAAATAAATTTCTACATGACTCAAGTTACCATATGCCTTCTTAACATGGTACTTCATAGACTCTATGAACCAGATTTATGATGCATAAACCATTATCCTAGAGGTTGAGAAAATAGACTTAGAGATTCACACCCTTTGAAAAATGTTTGTCTATTTAGGCAAGTAGGCCTATACAAAAAAAGAGGGAGATATACTTGACTAACATCAAGGTCAAGTAGATAATGGTGGGAGAATAAGTTCACAACTTTCTCTACATACTATGCCTCTAAAAGGATCCAAAGGGTAGATACCCTACGGAGAAGATTCCATCAGTGACACCATTGAAGAAGTGACCAGATCCTAGTGCTAGCACAAGTGGATAGTAGGATCCACAAAAGAGGAAAAATATGGCCTAGAAACCTTCACTATGCCCATATCTATCGTACCCCTCTCCACCTCCACCACACCCATCTTCATTATACCCCTCTCCACCTCCACCATACCCCTATCCATCACCTTGACCTTCTCCATCCCTACCTCATCCTTCTCCATCACCTTGTCCATATTCTCCCCAACACCCTTCCCAACTATGCTCTTATCTATTGCACTCTTATTCTTCCTAGCCTTCTCCTCCACTTTCACCTCCACCTTCTCCACCTTCACCTCTACCTTCTCCACAACCTCTGTAGTTTCCCCCTAAAGTAACTCCACCAGCATCTCCCCTAAGGGTTTCTACTTTAGGGGCTATAGATAATCAATCCATGAGGCCATATCCCTAATAGTATATTCCTAAAGTATGGGTTCACAACTTAGATTCTAACTCTAAAAAGACTTCATCCCTAGTGCGAGAGGAAGCCACTTCTAACGACTCACTACTTAATGTAAAACCAATCTATGGTAAAGGGGATGATTATGAAGAAGAAGAGAGGAGTGAAATAACTGGTGGTAGTGTCCCCATGGATATTGATGGAGAGTACACCTTAGATCATGACCCTAATAAGGGGAAGGAACCAACCAGATCCATGGAAGAGCCTGGTGATGATGTATCTATCAATTTTTGTGAGTGTTATCAATTTTGCATCCTTAAGAAGATGTTATATCTATGACTGCACTTCATTTTTGAGGATACAACCTTGGAAATAAGAAAGCAAGTGTCCTTCCTTTGGGACATGTATAATGAGGAATGGGAGTTTGAACTTCCCTATGGCATCCTCTCTTTGGGACTAAATACTCCTATGTTACCTAAGCCGTTATGGGTGGATCCTCAAAACATCCCCTCCTTCAAGTGAGTGTGAAATTTTTGAAGATGGAATTGGAAGTCACATGCCATAATATTTTTTTAGATTCTAATGCACATACTACTAAGATAAAACATGCCAAAATTGTGGGTATGTATAATAAATACATTATCTCTAAACAAGTGCTCATCGAGGAAGTGGCTACTCTAAATCAATAGATCTAGAAAGCCATGGAGGCAAAAGTGAGCTATTTAAACCTCTGTAAAACAATTTTTCAATAGGAACCAACATTGGTAGATGGCATACCTCTTGATGGGGATGTTATAGGCAAGCTAGAGACCTTGGTGAACCTTTTACTGAAGTGATGCAAGGAGAAGCCCATGCTGAAAGACAAAGGATTGAAGATAGCAGAGTAGTTCACCATGGTAGTTGAAGTATTCAAGCATGCCTCAAAGAGGATTTGGGAATTTATCCCCATTCTAGATTGAATTTTTATATAGCTTGCATGCCTGAATAAAAACTTGGAGGCCTAACTTCAAGCTGAAGAAGCCCAAAGGCAGGAATTGGTTGATGTTACACTCCTAATAAAGGACCATATAGAGCATGTAAAGGCATTTAGGGATGTGGAGATGATGGAAGGTAAAATAAATACACATCATAAATAGTTGAATTCTAGTTTTGTTTCCCTCTCAGGATAGGTTGACAAATAGGTTTCAATACCTAAAGATATCCAAAAGGATGTTACTGCATCCTTGGATGAGCTAGTCAAGAAGGCCAATGAGACCTCTAGCCAACCCAAGGAGATGAAGAAATCAAATGGGACTATCAAATAAATAAATTCTAAGGTGCTTGAGGCACTATCACATTGGGATAATTTAAAGAAGGAGATTGAGTAGATGAGACCCAAGTTTTTGATAGAGGCCGTGAGCGCAACATAATCTGGGATGGACTAAGAGCATAGTGTGGGGTGATGTTGGCCCCAAATTTTGGTTAAGTATTTTCCATTTTGGAAGGAATAGACATGGTGAAAAATAACCATGGTATAGAACTTGATAGGCATAGGAGCACTGTGGCACAGAACCAATAGGGTGTGAAAGGACAATGGTGGGAAATGACTAGCATGAGAAGACCCAATTAGAGGAGAATGAGTCATGAGGAACCCAAAAACATAAGACTTGGAATGAAAGTGGAATACTAGGGGATCATGTGGGAAGTAGGAGAAATTATGGAATGATTCATATGGGTAACCTAGACCTTATTCATAGGAAGTGTTTCATTGGCTTGCAAGGAGAGGAACACTTGGCAATAGAGATCTAGCATAGAGTGATGATATAGGGGGTGCAGAGGGCCGAGTCTGTAGGAAGAATTAGTTGATTGAGAATCATGACTCTTAGTTTTTTTAGATTCCATTGATGAATTACTCTATCATTAATGTTTTAAATACTTGTTCATGGATAAGCAAGTATAAATACCCCTATTGTAATCACTATGATGATGGAATTTTTGCCTTTTGATGTTGAAGTGTAATAATAGGGGCTAGTCATTATATAATTTTGTGTGTTCTTGATGAATGAATGTGATATGATAAATAGAGTGTAATGATTAGAATTAAGTATGCAATTTTATTTGTCTCTTCTTTTTCAAAGTAACAACTTAGACTAAGAATGGCAGTAGTCTGTGTAATCATGATGGCCAAGTTTGGTAATTCCAAGAACAAAATAGTTTTCCTATGATTTTATATAGTAATTTTTTAAATACATAAGAGGAAATAATATGACTAAGATATTATTAGTATGCAACAAAACCTATGAGAACTAGTCTTTTACTATGCACTTTAGGTGAGCACACAAGACCACAGTCTTTCATAAAAGGGTCAGCATGTTATCTCATTGGGATAAACTCCAGTGTTGAAGCTATAATAACATTATAAACCCCAAAATCTACATCTATTTTATATGTTATGCCTTCCCTCTACTCATGTCATATAGACAATGGGGGGCATCCACCTCTATGATCATGATACTTCCATGGTTATATTATTCTATGGCTACTTTACATTATCATGTTTTAAGCTCATATATGTACTTACAAATGCCTTTATCCATGATTATATATTTCACATGGTACTTGATATGAAATGCACTTGACATTTTTTCCTAACACATTTGATCCATTGGCTATTATGATATGTTTATGTTGGTCGCTTATGCTTTCTTTTATGTACTTCTTTGAGTGTCTTACCTTTCTATTATCATACTTGTTTGAGCATTTTAATATGCTCCTTTATTTGAATCCCCCATGCATATGGGTGATTTATTTGAAATTTTAATATGATTTTTTTGTTATGTGCACATTTGAATGTCATCCTTGATTTTTTTTACATTTGACTAAGTCATATCCCTTCAATTGTGTGGCATTTAAACATACCTCTTATTTGTGGTCTACTTGGACCATTGCCTTTTGAATTGCTTTTGAGTCCTCTTATGTGTGTTTTTTATTTTCTTGTTGAGATTGTATTATTACCATTTATAAGTTGCCATGATATTTATATGCATATTAGGCCTTCATGTGTTCACATTATCCTATGTGCTTCAACACTACATTTACCTAGACAAGTTCTTCTATATACTACATGGTCACATTCATAAATTATACAATTGTGTTATATTTTTGAGGTGAGATAACTAATTATTCCTATTCTTACCTCACCTCAAAGGGGGGCATGTCATAGAGGCATTTTATTTACATTTAGCACAATTTACAAATTCAATGGTGGCATGCTTTGGAAACATGTTCTCCACACTTATTCAATATTTGGAACTTATATCAGTTTTTCACATTCAATGGGGGCATTCCATATAGGTATGGCTTCCACACATTCAAAAATTTTATATTTAGTAGGGACATGCTTTAGAATCATGTTATCCATACTTATTCAATATTCAATAGATCTAGATTACAATGGGGGCATGTTTTGGAAACATGTCCTCCACATTAGAACTTATTCTAGTTTTCAAATTTGTCCATATATAGTGGGGGCATGCTTTGGAAGCATGTTATCCACACTTTAAAAATTTAAAAATTAACCAAAGCACACAGTTATATAATTTAGATTCACATTTGTGGTAGAATTATATATATGGGTACCATTATTATACACAGTTTTAGCAAGGGACATATCTAAGGTGCATATTCTATGCAATGTGTAATTAATATTACAAAACCCATATCAATTTCATATTTCAAAACACTCTCAGGTACCGTCATCACCCACTAAGAAGTAATTTTATAGATTATATTGAGTCAATCCACTACAATAGTTTGTTTGATTTTAGTATGGTTGAGGTGATTAAATCACTCAATCTTGCCAAGTTTTCAAGTTAGAATTGATCATATCATCCAACCTTACCAATTTCATACTATGAGTTAAATTTTTTCATTGATGTTCACTAGGTTATAAGTATGATTGGGTTGCACAATTGAGTTAATCTCAACTGTCGGGTGACAACTCACCTTTTCTCCAAGGTTAGGAGCATGTGCTTTCCAATATCTCTCTATCTCCTTAGATACATGTACTTTCTATATTTATATGTATTTTTCCTAATCTCATTTTTAGAGCCTTATAATGATACATCTTTAAAATAAACTTACCAATAGGCACGGTGGTTACATTGATACACATGTGTACTCTTAAACCTTACTCTTTCAATTTTAATATTTTCAATAATTTAAATTTTAGCATAAATACACTAATTATGTGTTGTAACATTCTCTTGATTGTAGGTTAGTCACTAGTAAGAACTCAAGCTAGACTTGAGCAAAGGTAAGGTCTGTTATACACACCTAAGTACATTGTTCTTATCCTTAAAATCAAAAATTTTATTACTAGATTAAAAGGAGGAAATGTAGATGATATTTATAGATTATATATCACTTTAGTCTTGTACACTTGGTGAATGTAGACCTTAGTTGTTTTTATCAGTTTTAGACCTTTTCCATTTTTGGAAGTCTTGCATCTAACCTATCTTATGATCCTTAGCCTATATCTTGGTCTGATAAGTCTTATGTTAATGACCTAGACCTTATAACTTTCCTACAATGCTTAAAACTTGTTTATATTCCACCTCTACAAGTTCTGAGTATGTACCTACTTTCCTACTCCTTGGACACTAACATCTTGGATAGACACCTACATTGACACATGTGTCTTTCTTTGATACAAGTGTTTAGTACCCTAAAGTAAAATAATTTTCAAATGAAACGTACCTAATAGTTTGCCTAAGTGATTTAATGTGAGTTATTTATCTAAAGGGATTGATATAAATACAAGATCAACCCTCATTCATTCCTCACCTAAAAACTTCTTACCTACTCACCAGACAACTTAAAAATCTAATCAATCAAGAACTCAAGTGATCAAAACTTCCATATTTTATCCTATTTCCATATACGTCATAGGCACAACACATACATAGGTCTAAATTATTGAAGAAGCATCCCAAGATATATATTTTCCAAGTTACAAGATAAGTCCTTGTTGTAATTGCTTTGCCTATATTATTTGATTCACACACAAAGCAACACGTAAGGGAGAACTACATCAGTTTGAGGACCTTTTTAGAGAATTTCATATGTATAAACTATCATTTATAGAGGGGGATTTGGGGTTATATTGACACCATGTGCCCACTAACCATTTTATCCCAAAGTCACCATGAAGATGAAGAACTAGGGTTTTACAATTTTATGAGAAGCAAAATTCCATGAGCTATATTTGAATGCACCAGATAAAAGGGGAAGACAAACCCAAAAGTATATATGTGGTCACATCTTTTTCCATTCTATATTATGTATAGGAACCTATGAGGTTTAAATAGCAGTATTAATGCAAACATCCCACACTGACACTAGTGTCTATAGCTCTATAAATACTCAATCTAAAATATGATGATTGTTCAAGAATAATCTTCTAGTCTGCTTATTTCCTATTCTAGATATAGAACTACATCAACCTTAGAACCAACTATGTACATTATTTCTTTGTCATTTCCATATATAGCATAGTTGTACTTACTATTTTTAGCGTATCTCAATTTAATGAATTCAAAATATGTTATATATGAGTTTATAATTTAATTGGTCTACTATAGAGATAATTTATCATCCTTGTAATTTATTTTATCTCTATCTACTTTAACCCTACATAACATCAATATAGATATTTTAAGGGTTAAACAACATAATAGTCAATGTTATGTAGATCAAATTATATATGATTTGATGACTTTTCTTTCATAAAATTCAATCAATACTGCTTCAATCATAGACTAAAACTAGCCACTCAAACAACCACAATAACCTTTAATCAATCTTGAATCTAATGTGGATCTATTGGCTCCTTCTGAGTAGGTAATCCAAATGAGTTCAAAACAAATTTTCACTAGATATGTAAAATGCCTTATTCAATCACTAATAAGTCCTTTCTAATAACTTGCATGTACCCAATAATCCATAATAACAAGTTGAAAATATACACCACAACAAGTTGTGGGTAATATATAACATACAATACCTTATTCACAACAACAAGCTTCTTCCAATTTGATACAATAATGACTTCATTTGAACCAACAATAGATTCTTTAAAATCAATAACAATAGATTCCTCCAAATTGACAACACTGTGGCAATCATATCCCTAATTCAAGTCAACAACAAGTCTCATACCAAACTTATAATTCAGGTTATAGGGTTAATATCCCTAATATAACAACACAAAGAGGATCCATACCTACTTATACCAATTTTAATCAAGCTCATTAATCTTTGAATGCCCAGAAAAACACCCTCCTTTAATCACAAAATACTCACAATATCCAAGAATGGAATATGATGAAATAAGTGGGTTTAACTCTTTAAGTAGGTAATCAAGCCAAGAAGTATAAATTTGATGACATATGCCCTTACTTGTTTGACATGAGTTTCCTTCAAGTAACTTTCCCACCTCATTTTAAACTATCAAAATTTGATAAATATAAAGGGAAAGGTGATCCAAGAGAACATATAAGGGTATTTTTTGTCGTATGTTAAGAGGTAACTTTCAATATTATTTACTTACTCTACTTGTTTCTACATAGTTTAGGTGGACAAGTCTTGGAGTGGTTCTTCCATTTTCCAAAGGATCGATCGCCACTTTTGATGATCTATCAGGAAAGATTATCATACATTTATGATAAAACATATACCATTATTTGATCCTAGTTGATTTGTGTAATAATAAACAACATGGTGGAGAAATTTTATTTGCATTCTTAAAAATATGGAGGTCCCTAGCTAGTCAATTCCTGCACAATTTTCTAGACAAATAGTTGGAAAATATTTTTACACATAATTTGAATGCTAAATTAGGCTATAAAAAAAGGTTCCATTGTGAAAACACATTTTAATAAATCATAAACAAAGGGGTACAAATTGAAAATTAACTTATTGATAAGGGCATGGTCAAAATATATTGTCAAAACCAAATACAATCCTAATATCTAGTGCTAATTTAAACAAGCACAATTAAAAATCCCAGGGCCTTTAATAAAAATAAGAACATGGTTAGTAATAGTATTATAGAAGTAAGACATGTGAAAATAGTGTAATTAATACCTACCTAAGATAAACCACCCAATCCACTGCTCACATTACAAAGGTTACTTCCACTAATGGGATAATTTACAAATAGAGTTTTCAATGATCTAGGTGAGCCCATTGAGGTAGTACTTCAAAAGTTAGTTTTGGATAATATGATTATTTGGCCAATCCTAAAACCCTTTTTATAGGGTCAACCAAATAAGCATGGTACTAATAGGATGAGTTCTTCTATTATCATCATGTCAAAGGCCATGTCATTTATATATGTGTATAACTAAGACATTTCATCCAAAATTTGCTTGAGAATGGAGAAATAAAATTAGAGAAGAGGGCTGCCAATACCAATTAGAACATGGGTATCTAAAAATATCCATTCACAAATAACAAAAATTATAATCAAAGGAATAATCAAAATCAATTATAAGAATAGAATTAGAATCAATCCAATAGTAGTCAAGATCATGATACATAAACCAACCAAATTGGTTATCATAATGTCCCATATGATTATGGCAATGTCGAAGGATGTGTTATCAATAACTACATAAATACTATTAAAATCATTCGTCATTAACCATATAACACTCACTAGAGTGTTATCCATTCTATTTTAGGACCTCCAACTTCAACTTTAAATAATTCCACATTGAGTTGAAGCAACTTAATTGTGCCTTAACATACAAAAATTATTATTCCTAGAAATTCTTCTAATTCCTCTAATTTAGGTAACTCTTTCCCAAATCAAAATTATGTGATCACAAATAAACCTCCCAAAGTTACTCTCTAAGGACCTTTGCCTTCCTCCAATACCAATCCCATTCAAGATTTGCACCTTCTAAATCCAAGCCATCTCACCCTTATATTGATAAGTAGTATGATATTGGTGAATAATTATGCAAAAAACCTACATAGATTTACATCATGGATCTCTTCATACATTAGAAGTTCACATAATCATATTAAATAACCTTATCCAATAGTACAAGGTACCTAATGACATTTATCATACCTAATTTCAAGCATTTGTAGGGAATGTATCCCTAGGGCAGTAGCTTATATTTGATCAAATACCTTGGTCCCTTACATAATAATCCTTTGTACATTAAATCCATCATTTCCTATCACAAAATCAAGTGAGTTTTCATATATAATGCTTTAGGACTGAATATTTCTTCATTGAAGTTGATCCAACACTTGGAGACAACACTAAACATGTAGTCAAACACTACCATGATCAAAGCCTACGATAATGTAGAAATGGAGTCTTTGGGTACCATTTGTCTACCTATCATTGTTGGGATTGTCACCCATGATACCTTTTATCATGTGATTGATGTAGAGTTTCCCTATAATTTACACCAATGTATCCAATTCCCTCATTTTACATTAGAGATCACTATTCCTGGCAATTTGCAGCCATACCAATATTGTAAAAACCTAGAAGTTAAATATGGGAACTACAATTATTGTCCTAACACTAAGTTTGTAGACAAAAAGAATAAACAAGTGTTCCTAAATCTCCTAAATATAATTACATTTGCCTAAGTGACCTTGCATTCACTTCTTCTAATTTTCCTCCTCTATCAATTTCATTTCACTTAACCATTGAAGATAGGGCATTTCTACGTAAAACATCTAAGGCACTTTCCACATTGGCAAACTACCAAAATATTCCAAATCCTATAGATGAACCAAACCTACCAGAACTTATGGCAGGCCCAACATGATGTGGTAAAATAAAATTGATTCTCATCAACAGGGACCACTAGTGTAAGTAAAGGATACATCACCAAACCAAGATCGACCTATCAATTTTGAAGGGTTTTAGTTATATGGTGATAGTTTTGATACATGTTTTTAGAGCACTAAATACCCCATCCCTAATAGAGCCATGGGCAACCAATATTATAAAGGCAAAGGCTTGGGGGCAAAAGAATAGGGCATTCTTGAACCTATCCCTCCATCAAAACATATAACAAATTGAGTTTACGTATTCACATCACTTGGAGGTGACCCCTTGTATTTTGAGAGTGATACTACATTCACATCTAATGATAAAACTATTGGCATTGAAAGATCATCCAATTATAGAGTATACAATGATCTTGTTAATACCAACTTATTCAATACCATTGTAATTCTCACTATCATAGCTCACACCCACCTTTCCCTCCATTATCCTAGCCTAATAGATCAGGACCATCAAAATTATATCATACCATTAAATGAATCTTGGAACAAAGAGTCTATTGATGAGTTCATGGGTCTCAGAGACAATTTTATAGTTAGTGATCATAAATAAGGATTTGAATCACATCGAACCCCGCTACCTTCTTTGGAGAACATATGAACTTTCTTAGTCACAAAAAACATAAAACATAAAACATCGAGATCCTCTAGTGAAAACCTATTTGAGGTGCCTTTGGGTCAAGGAAAAGTGATGAAAAAGACAAGTCCATTGGTGAAAACTTATTTCATACACCCTTGGATAGGGAAATTTTCTTACCTCCTTAGGAAGCTCAGTATCCTCCAAGTTGAAGTATTACAATTGGTTATGACATTAGTTCATAGGAATAAAGATTCTTTGAGTAATTGGTTCAATAATTTTAAGAACAATTTGTTAATTGGCCACTACCCAATATGGTCAATTTTAATTTTTATTACATGGGTGGGTCCTATGGCTTAAAAATGGATAAAGAAGATCAATTTTCTTCATTATCAGCAATTATCGAAGATTGTTCCACATTGCTTGTGGAAAATACCACTGATGTCAACATTGGCACTTATGACTATCCAAAGATAATTAAATTAGGCATGTCCCTCACTATTGAGGAGAATTAAATTATTATTGTTATTTTAAAAGAATTCATTGACACATTTGCATGGTCCTATGTGGATATGCTAGGGCTATACCCATATCTAGTGGTGCATCATCTTTTGCATATTGATGCTAAACCTATCAAGCAGAAGCTATTGAAAATGCACCTTTGTATTGTTATATTGGTTAATAAAGAGTTAGAAAAGCTATTAGAAGTAGGTTTTATTAGGATAATGGATTATTTAGAATGGATTTCAAACATTATTTCAATAAGAAAGAAACCACATGGCATTCACTTTTGTACTGATTTCAAAGATATCAGCACGTCATTCCTTAAGGATGACTTCCACTTACTAAATATAGATATGATAGTTGACTCAATAACAAGATATGAGATGTTGTCCCTCATAGATGACTTCGCAAGATATAATCAGATCAAAATTACACCTAAGGACCAACACAAAACAACATTCACCACTCCATGGGGGACATTTTGTTATCAAGTCATGCCATTTGGCTTGAAGAATGCTAGTGTAACTTAATAATGTTCTATGATTGTCATCTTCTATGACATGATACACAATATTTTTAAGGACTATGAGAATGACATTATATGAAATTCAAAAACATGTTTAGGACATTCCAAAGTTTTATGAAGAATCTTTGTGTGTGTGTGTGTGTGTGTGTGTGTGTGTGAGAGAGAGAGAGAGAGAGAGAGAGAGAGAGAGAGAGAGAGAGAGAGAGAGAGAGAGAGAGAGAGAGAGAGAGAGAGAGAGAGAGAGAGAGAGAGAGAGAGAGAGAGAGAGAGAGAGAGAGAGAGAGAGAGAGAGAGAGAGAGAGAGAGAGAGAGAGAGAGAGAGAGAGAGAGAGAGAGAGAGAGAGTCATGAATACAAGGTGCACCTAAATCCTAATAAGTGCATATTTGGTGTTATTTCTTTAAAGTTACTAGGATTTATTGTATCACATAGATGGATTGAATTTGATCCCACCAAGTTCAAGGCCATTATGGAGATGCCTCCTCCTTCCAATTTATGTCAAATCCATAGTTTATAGGGCAAAATTCAGTCCCTTCATTGGTTCATATCACAACTTGTGGATCAGTGTCATCCTTTCACTCACCTTTTTAAGAAAGGTTTCACATTCTAGTGGAATGCATACCATCAACAATATTTTATAAAATTGAAAACTTATTTGGATAATACACTACTACTAACCCCAACCATGCCATAGAAGCCTCTACTCCTTTACATCTAAGGAAAAGAACATGCATTGGGGGCACTTTTGG
The DNA here is from genome assembly GCA_037957365.1 of Torreya grandis. NCBI lineage: Eukaryota > Viridiplantae > Streptophyta > Pinopsida > Cupressales > Taxaceae > Torreya > Torreya grandis. The sequence continues at coordinate 2,091,742 of JARHVA010002104.1, read as the reverse complement.
TTCAGCATGATGAATAGGGTAAGGAGCACATAATATACTATTTGAGTAGGACACTTGTAACTTATGAACACAATTATTCACCAATTCAAAAGGCTTGTTTAGCAATGGTGTTTGATTCCCAAAAATTGTGACACTATATGTTGAATAACATTACCATTTTTATAGATAAAATTGATCCCCTCAAGTATCTGTTATCAAAGGTAACTTTGACTTGATGCATGGATAAATAGGTAATGTTATTGAGTGAATTTGATATCGATTATCAAAACCAAAAATCCATTAAGGGGCATGTCCTTGCAGATCAACTTGTTGAAGCTCCTATATTGGACACCAAGCCACTCACTTTTGATTTCCTATATGAGTTATTATTGAATCTAGATGAAGTAGCTATTGAGTTTAAGTAGTGAAAACTTTGTTTTTATGGTTTATTCACCTCCCATGGATCTAGATCTGACATTCTTTTCACCATGCCATAAGGGGATCTCATTCCAAAGGCATTTCATATTGGCTTTCACTACACTCATAACATGGAATAATATTAGCCACTCATTACAAGATTTCACCTCATTGTAAAATGAAACATTTAATAGTTAAGCATATATGGGGATTCCCAATTGATCTTTAATCAAGTTTTAGACCAATATCAAACTCGAGATGAGAAATTCATTCCCTATAAAGGCATGGTGGATAATATTAAAAAACATTTTGAATCTCTTTAGTTTGATTAGATACCACAGACTAATAATAGATCAACATATGCAATGGAAACAATTGGTTCCATGATAGTAGTGGCTAAAAATGTCAAAAAGTATCAATTTATTATTGAGAACCTCATTCAACCAACTCATGTAAAACTAGATTCTGAGATAGTATGTGATATTTTTGGTCCAACTCCCCTTGGTACCAAGACCTATATGCCTATGTCCAAGACTAAATCATCCCTATTAACCTATAATGAAACTAATAAAAATACTTCATTTGTAATGCCTACTATTAAACCTTACTTGGTGTCACACTCTATCATAGAGGCTATGATGGAACATTACTTCATAACTTCAAGAGAGTCCAAATTAGTTCTTAAGGATATACACAAAGGGATTTGTAGGACCCACACCAACAATGTGGTTTTGGCAAAGGAAAACCTTTGAACATGATACTATTAGCCAACAATGGCGACAAATGCTTGAAAATATGTTAAGAAATGCATTGCCTAAAAAAATAGTGATTTGATCCATGTTCCTTCACAAGAAATTAAATTGATCATAACTCCTTGGCTATTTTCTACATGGGGACTCAATCTCGTAGGGAAAATAAACACCACTTCCTATGATGGACATAATCATATCCTGATTGCTATAGAATATTTTACTAAGTGGATAGAGGTAATTCTTCTCACTTACGTAATTGGAAAATAGATGTCCAAACTCATTTATTATCACCTCATCTACCACTATGACAACCCCTCCACCATTATATCTAATAATGGTGGATCATTCAAAAATAAAGATGTAAAATCCCCTTGTACCCATTTTCATATTCAAAAATAAAAGGTCCATTCCCTATTTCCATCAAGATAATAGCCAAGCTAAGGCATATAATAAAATCATTGTTAAGATTCTTAAGAAGATTATCAATGATGTTGGTCATGATTGGCACTTGTAATTATTCCCAACCTTGTGGGCTTACCATACTAGTACTCACACACCTATGGGTGTTATGCCATATTCCATAGCTTTTGGATCTAAAGCTATCATCTCTATAGAGGTTGCTTTTCTATCTTTGTGAATCTCCCTACATAATATAACTGATGATGAAGACTATCGAGTCGCTAGATTGCAAGAGCTAGAGATTCTAAATGACAAATAGCTAGTTGTAATAAACCATTTGAGAATTTATCAAAATATTCTATGTCAAAGTTACAATAAACATATTATTATAAGAGAGTTTGATATTAGTGATCTAGTGCTAAAATAAAATCAGAAGAATACCGATGGTGAGTGTAAAAAGAAAGGCAAGTTTGAGGTCAATTGGCCAGGGCCATACGCTATTACTGTAAATTATGGTTCTAGGGCATATAGGCTATCTATACTAATGGGTAAGAGATAGAGGATCCTATGAACATTTTACATTATAAGCATTTCTATGCTTGACTAGCTTTCACCATTTTCTATGAGAGGCCTTGCTTGGGGGTATTCATTTCCCATTCACCCATTTCCATTTTTTTAATTTTCATTGGGTATTTTTTGTGCTTACTCACATTTCCTATTGTCATCATGATATTGATTGTGACCAATAGGTGCTACATGTAGATTCAAAGTGCATTTCCAAAAGCATTCTAAATTGACTAGTCTCAGCAACCTCTTTGTAGAAAAGTGTATGAGGGTACGTTAGTATATGTTTTACTTACTTGGTAGTTCTTTGAGATGGATTATCTTCACTTATAATTAATATTCCTCATATTATTTCCCCATTGTGTGCCCTCTTATTCCTATTTTTTTGTTTTTTGGTATTCCCTTTGCCTCAAATTTTGTTATTGGTTCATGGTGGTACTATTGCATCCAATATAACTATTATTTGAGACCCTACCTAAGGTTTTTTTCCCCCTTTTTAGATATTTATTTGTAAATATGTGAATATTAACTTGCTTTACTTATTCAAAAAAACCCAAAAAAATTCAAAGGACCAAAAAATCCTACAAAATAAAAAATTCAGGAAAAAGGCTTAACATCTCCAAAAAAGATATAAAGCCACAAAATATTTGAAACTTTGTCATCCTGTTCACCAATGCCTCTTTGTCTTATTATGGGTGGGAACCTCTTATCCAATCCCAATCATTTCCATTCATCATTACCATTTATTCATTATCCTCCCATTTTTAGAACTATATCAGCCTAAGGTCCACACAAACTATGTAGGCAACACTTAGATGCATCGGGTATCTCGATTCAATTTAATCGCTTTCATTCCCATGTTAAGTTTCCCCCAATATCACCTTTACACTCTTGTCATTTTATGAGCAAACATTAACTCTATGCTCTCGCCATTTTACAAGCAACCTTACCCTATGATCTCACCATTTTGTGAGCCCATTCCTATTTTCGTCCATCACATCATTCTTGTCTACTCATCATGTCACTTTTATCTATCCTAATAATTGTGAGAACTACATTTGACCTAAGGTCCACACAAACTATGTAGGTAGTGTCTATTTGCATGGGGCATCTGGAGGTAGCTTGACCACCCCTTCCTTATTCTTCTATTCCATTTTTGTTCACATTGTCATGTCATAATCCCTATTTTCCTTTGAACTTAGGAGGAGAATATCCAAGCATAATGACCCATGTCCACTCAAACACAAAATTTGAAAGGGAACAAACATAGAATTAGTTAATTGTTTGATGTTTTTTGTTGGTTTTTCCTTTCGATTTATGTTTGCTTATTTGTTTATTTACTTTTTATCATTATTGCCTCAACTAATTCCATTGTGACAACAAGGTTATCATCATGGTATATCTTGTCATACACTTATAGTTGAGTCTATCCATATTCATAAGACAAAATTATCATCATGGTTTTTATCATTGGTGCATTATTGTCGCAATTGTCTATTAGATCGAGGGTAAGTCATTATGCACATTGTGGTTAGTTCATCATGATGATTTATATCATGGTGCATACCATCATTTTCTATATCAAAAATCAAGTACTACATGTCTAAAAAGTAATGATGTAGTGAAATTTTCCTTGTCTACCAATTTATACCACAATCACTTGGACCACATGACTAAGTTATATGATACTCCTAATACATATACAAATGAACATATACAAAGAGTCATAATCCTTTTACATAATTATATTTTACTTAATCAAATCAATAATTTAACATTTTGGTTGCATCAATGCTAATCAAGATGTGCATCTCTAGATCAACAAGTATAATAGAATCATGCACCTTGCTCAAATTCTTCTTCACATTCACCATTATCACATCATTATTCCAATCATTATTTGTGTTCTTATAATCATTTATTTCATTACCATTGGGGCATTCTCATGTGCCTGGTGTTTTGTGCCTTCTTCATTCTTTGAAACATCACTATACCCTTACACCTACATTTATGCCTACTTGAAAATAATAAACTAAATATACATGTCACTAAGAAGTATGTTAAATAAATATATTTCTTAAATTTTAACAGACTTGAATTTTTAAGGATAAATTTGAACCTTTTCAAACTTGTATGCATGTTTTAAATTTAATAAGACTATGGCCATATCTATGTTTTTTAGCCATAAGATACTCTCATTTTTTAAATTTTTTTAGTTGTAAATTACCTTCATTTTTTTTTACAAAACCATATTAAATGCAAGTTAAAATTTTAAGGAGAATTTTAAAAATTATAAATCATTATCATCAAAGTATGTATATATATATATATATATATATATATATATATATATGATTTTCTTCTTTTACTATGAATTATATTAGAATTTGAACGATAATGTTGAATAAATAAAAGTCATCAAATTCAATCATCAAATTTAAGTTGAACAAGAGTTAAATTTGATGATTGAATTCGACGACTTTTATTTATTCAACATTATCTTTCAAATTCTAATATAATTCATAGTAAAAGAAGAAAATCATATATATATATATCTATATATATATATATATATATATATATATATATATATATATATATATATATGGTTTGAATATATTTGTGTTTTTTAATTATAATATATAATAGATTTTTTTAAACATTAAATGGAATGAAATAAGAGAGTTTATTGAAATATAAAGTAATTATTTTGCTAGTATATCACAATGAAAGGAAGTGCTCAATTAATTTAAAATCAATGAATTTGAATACAATATTTAAATTTAAAATTAATTAATTTGTTTATAGTATAAAAAATTCAAGGCAAAAATTCACAGCGTATTAAAAGTGGCATACCATAACCTATTTCAGAGAATATCCATAATATAAAAATGTTTGGAAAAAATCATTTAATATTTTTTTCACTTTAAAACCTATTCGTTCATTTGTAAAATATGTATTCTTCCATTGTTCGGATTAAGGTAAACCCACTTTTGACTAGTAAGGAACCCATCCCAAACACATCAGGAGGTCTAGGTCTCCCCCTAGCATACATAAGATAGAAAATGATACAACTGACTAGGAAGATAAAAAGGACCCTGTTGAAAGAGGAAACAATATTGAAAAGAGAAGAAAGGACCCCGTCAAAGGAGCAACAATAAAAAGATCAACAATGTCTTTTACCTAGTGTGGGAACCAACCTATTCTACTTGGCCCAGAAACCAGTCTGGACTAATGGAGAGAGAGGCCCAAGTATCTAAAATAACCATCGAGGTACTCTAGGGGACCCAAACCCCATAAAGACAATAAATATACTACTCATCTAGAATTGACTAGATTCGGAACCACCGTGGGCATAAATGAAGGCCCATATCTCCATCATAGTGAAGTAACAACCCAACACAACCCACACAACAAGCGAGGTAATAACAGTGAAACAGAGACCAATCGAGGTCCCAAGAGAAACCCAAAAACAGCACACAAGAGTTTGATTTTGACTGGATTGGGAACCACCTTGGACACAAGGGGAGGCTCAGGGCTCCACAATAGAAGGTAGAACAATAACCACTTTTTATTGATGCGGGAACTAACTGATTTTCGCTGGGCTAAAACCCAGCATTGCCTAATGAAAAAAGAGACCTGAATCTCAAAAGAACGATAAAGATCCCCCAAGGACCTACAAACTGATTTTGGCTAAATCAGGGACCAACGTGGACATAAATAAAGGTCTAAGTCTCCAAAATCAAAAGGGGCAAGAATCCCTCTCGGGTCCCCAACACTTCCCAAAACCAACAAAGCCACACTATCCTCTAGTAGAGATCCCTCAGGGGGCAGCCCGGTTTAATCCTCCAAACTAGAAATAGGGTAGGTCCCCTAACTGGGTCACATCACCAAATGGAAAAGGACTTTTTTCCAAGCTCATATTGCATGCACTTTTCCAAAACAACTCATGACCAAATATTCGTAGAAAGGAGGGACCTGAGTTTGAGTCCAGTCCATCAGAGAGACGAGTTGGGATAAAAACTTGATTATCACAGCAAGGCCAACTCCTAACCCAGCCGATCCAGGTCCCAGACCCATTCTTTGATAGATCCGTAAAAGCTAAGTGAAATTCCAGAAAAGATTCCGTAAGCCTTTCCAGGCCAAATCCCAAGCCGATACAGCCCCAAAAACTTCTAACTTCAACTCAGAGGGCCCTCGGGGGTCGAGAGGCCAACCAACACCACCAAAATGGCAGAGGGAGAGATCAAGAACAGGTAAATCTCGAATGATTTGCTGTTTAACGCACCAAATGACCAACAGAGAGTCAAACCTAGATTCGACAAAACCCTAGGCAAGGAGCCCAACCAACGAAGCCACAGGCCCAGATCTAGTCTGGAACCAGACAGAGCATAGGTGAAACCAAATTGGCAAAGCGAATCCATGTCCAATGGCATTGCAGGCCTCCTAAACACGCAATAGTCTTACGGGCCAAACAGCTGTGAACCACCAGCTTCTTGACCACATAAGCATGACATGGAAATATGAATCGTGGAGTAGGGCATTCGAACGACAACCCCCAGAACTAACATCAGAGAAAACAAAGGCCCTTTCATGTCGATGCTTCACGGTATGGATTCCCAGCTTAGATCTAGAAATGCCGCAAGAGAACTCCAAAGGAGTGAAGCGACCTCAGTCTCGAAATCCTTTCTGAGAAAGCCCGAGCAAGGAAGCGGCCGTTCCGTTCTTCCCAAAGAGGTAGAGCATGCACCCGAACCAAATCTGACGCCACTAGAGAAAAGAAAAGGAGAAAGATCACCTTGAACAGGGTCTAGATCTGCATCATCATCGCCCCGCAAAATCTTCCCGCTCACCTCCTGTTTTGAATTTTCTGCCTGTTCCACTTCACTCTATTGTGCTTGTTGAAATTTTTGTACTCACTTTTTAGGGGAAAGGTTCCTTTAGCCGTGCATTTTAATTTTGGACAATGAATTCAGGGGTCATAATATTAGATTTCAAAATTTTTACTCATTTTAATATGTCATCTTAATTACTTGTAACTAAGATTTTAAGGTTTTACATATTATACATTTTACGATATAATCAATTTTATCACAAAAGGTCATAAAATGTATTTTTTAAACTTATGACCAAAACTTAACTTTTGGAAGACCAATAGTTGTGCATTAGAGTATCAATATTTGAGTTTTACTTGTCAAGATGGGATTGGTTACTTTTAATTTTATAGAGTAAATGTTGAACAAATATTAGATACTACATGTTCAACTTTTAATGCACTTTGATATTTCTACACATCAATATGTTCCATCAATGAAATACATGTTAACAAAAGCCCTATTTGACAATTGGAACATGCACAACTATTCGAACCTTTTCCCTAATTGATTGTATTCTTGCATTTTTATTTTCTAATATAAAACACAAATTTCTTAGTCCATGTTTAAATGGCTCACCCAAAATATCTTGATAATTTATTGGACCAAAAATCATTTAATCCTTTTTTCACTTTAAAACGTGTTCTAACATTTTTAAGATATGTATTCTTCCATTATTATTTTATAAGATAAAACACAAATTTCTAATCCATGTTTAAATGGCTTTTTCAAAATATCTTAATAATTTATAAGATTATAAAAGCATTTTACATATATCTAAATTTTATTAATTTTTTTGATTAATTTCCATTCAAAAAATTAATATTAAAAATTACATATATATATGATATAATTAGCAATAAGGCATGGGCTTTACTATAACAAAACTAAAGTCATTAAATTTTCATACAAATCCATACATACTTCTTTACAATCTACGTTCATTATTTAATCAAAACATATACAAATTAAAAGATCTTCACATTAGGCTATTTTTATAAACATAATTCATTTAATTAGCGAAAGTTTAACATCAAGATAAGGGCCATGCATAGCTAATTTAGCAAAGCTGAAATAAAAAGCAGATCTAACGTACAATATGCATCAATAGCAGGTGACGATATCCGACATTTCTTGCAAAAAGTTAATGTATTATGTTCTATAACATTATACAATTCATATATTCTTATAACATTATACAATTCATATATTTTCTATAAAGTAACATAAGATTAGGGAGAAATCCTCCTTTAGTAAACTATCTTTTGAAATGTAACACTTATAATAAAAATTACATGGAAATTGGATTTTAATTTAGAAGGCTAGTCTTATTAGTAACTCTGAATTATATAACGAAAAAAGAGAATAAGATAATTATATATTTATTATAATTCTAAATGTTTTAAAATTAAAAAGGGATTGATATGAAGTTAGTTTTAATATATTAAATTTGGTCATAGTTTATAAATAAAATAAATAATGTAATACAAGCTCCTTTTTAATATTATATACTCGACATTTAATATAAAATTTCAACCTCAAAAAAAATGAATCATATAATTAAAGCATTTTTAGACATGAAATATCTATGTATGAAGATACGAATAAATATTAAAACAATTAAAATTCATCTATGTATGAAGATAAGAATAAATACCAAAACAATTAAAATTTTGTATTTATTTTTTCAAAAAACAAAATTATTATGATTTTATCTCTCAAATCAATATTAATTAGTAGATTATGAAAATACAAACAAAAATATATATTGAATGATTTTTTTCAAGAAAAAAATATAAAACTAAATTATTTTATATATTTAAATTTATTATTAATTTGAAAACTGCTCTGTTGAAGAAGGCGCGATGACGGAGGCGAGCGGGGGTTTCAGTCGGGTTGGTCAGGATGAAGTCGGCGGAGGAGAGAGGCCTACGCTTGGAGGCAGGTCCCAGGAGAGAGAGGAGTTTTATGTTAGTGAGAGGGTGAAAAATCACAAAGTGAATGGCTACCTTCCACGTAGCTTGGAACGGCCGGTGCTGGTGATACCTCCAGATGCAGTTAGAGAAGATGTGGAGTACTTGTCATCACACACTCTGATTTGCAAATTTCTAGGCATCTGAATTTCTCTTTCGGCATTGGAAGCTTGGATTCGCAGGTCTTGGCAGGTCGAGGGTGACTTTGATATTATGCTCACTGCGAATAGCTACTTTATGGTAAATTTTTCCTCTGTCTCTGACTGGAACAAGATTTTTGAAGGAGGGCCATACTTCTTTGACCGTATTGGTCTTTTCATCAAACCCTGGCATGTGGGATTCAATTCTGCAGAGGATTTGCCATCTTGTGTTCCTGTTTGGGTCCGTTTGCCAAGACTCCCACTGGAATTCTGGTGTGAGGACATCCTGCACCAGATAGTTGCCATGCTTGGGACTTCGATGGCAATTGCACACCAATCATTGGATAAAAAGGTTATCTCTTATGCCCATATTTGTGTTGATATTGATTTAAATAATCCTTTGCAAGATACAATGGAAATATGTTTAGGTTCGGTGTCTTGGATTCAACAGATAGACTATGAGTCTATCCCCTTTCATTGCAAAATTTGCCATATTTATGGACATCTTCATCGCCAATGCCCTCAGGCTTCTAGAGGGTCAGGCACACCTGATGAGCCATCTAGCACCCGAGCGGTCAATGAGGGGAAGGGGAACGGTATTTCAGCCTAGGCAGGATCAGCAAATACCCAGGGTAATAGCGCGGCAAAAGGAAAAGTGAAAATGAACGCTCCAAATGTGGGGCAAGGCCAACCAAATCATGCTGGGCCAAACTCGAAAGGCTTTTTTCTAGTTCGACGCCGAGCGAAGGGCCGAGGGCAGAAGCGGTCATAGTTGGACCGGCAGGTGGATGTAAGTTTCAATCATTTTGAGGCACTTGACAGTATGGTTATTGAAGATGTGATTCCTATTTTAGATCAGGGGGAGGCCCGAATGCAGAGGAGATGTAGTTGCTGATTAGTGAAAATCAGGATACTGAGACCCAACAGCCCCATGAGTCCCTTCTTAATCCAGACTCAGGAGCCCTCATGGTCTCATCGATTTCACATGACAATGATACTCGGTGGGCAGATCTGGTCAAAGAAGGGGGTGCTTCCAGTAAGGAGAAAGGGTCTTCTTTTGCCCTAGGTTTAATGCAAAGGCCGTTTAAGAAAGTCTCCTTCACTACTCCTCGAGCTGGGTGCAAGAAAGACCAAGACAGAATTAAAATAACAGGCGATTTACTAGTAGAATCGGGGGTCGTGAAGACCTTGGATGAACATTTCCCCCATTCTACTCAATGATTATCCTTTCATGGAATGTAAGAGGGTTGAATAGCACCCTCAGACAAAAAGCTATGAATAAATTGGTTTTTGACCATTCTCCTGATATTCTCTACATCCAAGAGACCAAATTCTCTATGGAATCTATGCTTAATCATATTTCTAAAATTTGGCCCCACGGCCAATGTCAGTGTGTTGGAGCCATGGGATGTTCTGGGGGGATTGCCATGTGCTGGGACCCTAAGAAAGTGACACCACTCTATTGGATGACTAGCCACTCAGTGCTCTCAATGATTGCTTCCTCTCTTGAGACAGGAGAGATGATCCTTATTACCTCAGTTTATGCCCCTACTGATTTCCCCAGCCAGCTCAAGCTTTGGGAACACATTCGACATATCAGAAGCTGCCACCCATTCCTTCCATGGATTTTGGTGGGGGATTTTAACTTAGTTCTTTGCCTGGAGGAGAAAAGAGGTGGGCTGGCACGTTTAGGCCCTTCTTCGGAGCTCTTGTGCCAGAAAATAGATTTACTGCATCTTTCTGATGTCAAACCTCTCAACGGAGTTTTTACCTGGAGCAACCAAAGAATTGGTATGAGGCCATTTCAGAATGCTTAGACAGGTTTCTTGTTTCTTGCTTTTGGCGGTCCAATGCTATGTCTCTTGCAACTAAAATTCTTAATTGGAGAGGCTCCGATCATTGGTTGATAAAGCTCTCTACCAATCAGATTGTTGTCCCCAAGAGACCTCCATTTGAGTTCTAACTGATGTGGCTCCGTGATTCTTCTTTACATGACCTTGTGGGCCATTGGTGGAGAGAGGGAGTCCCTGCCTATGGTACGGCTATGTACTCCTTCACCAAAAAATTACAGTATGTTAAAAGGAAGCTGAAGTACTGGAACACTAATTGCTTTGGGAATCTCCATACTATGAAGAGGAGGGAGCAAGAACACCTAGACATTGTTACCAGACAAATTTGAGACATAGGATGGTCTGAGGAGCTTCGCAAGGTAGAATCTCAAGCGGTTAGTGTTCTTGCAGAATGGGAACTCCGGGAAGAAATATTTTGGAAACAGAAGGCTCGCATTGACTGGCTCCAGGAAGGCAAAAAAATACTGCCTTTTTCCATAAATCTGTGCAAGCATGGTGAAATAAGAATGTCATCACCTCTCTTGTTACTTCGAATGGAACATGTTTGACCTCTTCTCAAGATATATCTAGGGAAGCTGTTCGATTTTATTCGGCCCTTTTTTTTGATGATCGGCATCCAGATGAGCTTGCTGAAAATACAGTGTTATCTTGTATTCCCCATACTATGACTGCTGAAATGAACAACTTTCTTATGTGCCCAATTGGTATGCCAGAACTGGAAGAGGTGGTCTTCAGCCTACGCAAAGGCAAAGCTCTTGGACCAGATGGCTTCCCAGCTGAATTCTTTCAGGTCTTCTGGGATATTGTCAAGCATGATCTGCTGGACGTTGTACAGGAATCTTATACCAGCAAAGAAATGCTTTGGGCATTGAATGCTACCTTCTTAGTCCTGATCCCAAAAAAAGATCAGGCAAATTAGTTGGACTTCTTCAAGCCCATTACGCTTTGCAATGTGGTTTACAAGATCATTACCAAGCTTCTGGCAAAGAGGTTGAAAGTTTGCCTCCCCACGGTTATCTCAGAGGAACAAGGAGGCTTTATTGCTGGCAAACAAATTCTGGATGGAGTGGTAATCGCTGTCGAAGCTATTCACTCTATGAGTTCATCTCAGGAACGTGCCATGTTCATTAAGCTAGATATGGCCAAGGCTTATGACAGAGCCAACTAGAGTTTCTTGTATAAAATACTACAGACTTTTGGATTTAGTAGAGCTTGGATCAGCTGGGTGATGAGCTGTGTCACAACACCTTCCTTCTCGGTTCTCATTAATGGCAAACCTACTAAACTTTTTGGAGCTTCTAGAGGTCTTCGACAAGGAGATCCGCTCTCTCCTTATTTGTTTATCATACTGGCTGAGGGGCTGGGGTGTTTTATAAAGGCCAATGTCTCTCAGAATATTTTGCATGGATGGCAATGGGGGAGGCATACCCACCTTGTCCCACCTCTAGTTTGTGGATGATACTACTTTGGCTAGGAGAGCACGCATTTGAGAAGCTGAATCTTTTTGGCTTACTTTAGATACCTACCTGGCAGCTTTTGGGGAAAAAATTAATGATCATAAGTCTTCTATATTTTTCTTCAACACTCCTGAGCCCATCCAATGGAGGATTGCCACTTTCTTGCGGTTTCAAATTCACTCTTTACCTATGACTTATTTGGGGATCCCCGTTGTGGTGGGTAGATAGCCAAGGTTATTTTGGCAGAATGTGCTTGATAAACTTAGACAAAGAGTCATGCATTGGACCCATAGGTGGCTCTCTATAGCTGGCAGGGTGACTCTCCTTCAATCGGTGATTCAAGCTTTTCCTATTTACCGGAGCATGGTTCAAGCTGCCCCGATGTACTTTCATAAAGAATTTGATGCTCTCTCTCACCAATTTCTCTGGAGCGGCAATCTTCAGAATACCAAATGGAGCCTTATCAATTGGGACATTGTATGTCGACCAAAAAAGGAAGGAGGTCTGGGCTTGCGCTCGACTGTCCTGTGTAGTCAAGCTCTTGCTGCTAAACTCTAATGGAGGTGGTGCTCTAGTCAAACACAGCTGTGGGTGTGTGTCTTGTCTTGCAAGTATTTTCCAGGGAGTGATCCTCATGATATTCCCAGGTTCCCTTTGGAAGGGAGAGGATCCATGGTGTGGAACACCCTCAAGTTTGGAGCTCACCTTGTGAAACACAGTCTTTTTTGGATCTACAACAGAGGATCTTCAGCCCTCTTCTGGAGTGACTCTTGGGACGGGTTACCACCTATCTTATCCTTGCATCCACATCTACAGCCCTTAAGTGACATTTTCCTTTCTATTGGCTGGAAGACAGTGGACCAGTATAAAGTTCCTTTTAATCTGGGGATGGTGGTTGGATATCGATGGAAGCACTCATCGGATTGGCTGCCAGGTGGCACTCTGGAGGATAGAGTGGAGCTATCACATATTCTAGACTCTCAGAGATGTAGTTCTTTGCAAGATCAAGACGTGTTGGCCTGGGGGGCAACTCCTCTGGAAAATATTTGGTGTCTTCTGGATACCTGGTTTTGACAAAGTAACTTCAAGGGGAAAGGGAAGTTACATGGTGGAAGAAAGTGTGGAACCGCTTCTCATGGCCTAAGTGTAATTTATTCCTCTGGATTTTGGTTCACAATAGATGTCTCACCTGGGATAATCTCTGTAAGCGGGGCTTCCAGGGGCCGTCTATATGCGTGTTATGTGGCAGCAGTGATGAGACGGGCTCTCATCTCTTCTTTCAGTGTCAAATCACCAAACAAATTTGGCATTTTTGGTGGAGTATTTGGGGATGTACTTGCTGGCATGCTTCTTCCTTGTCTGAGTTTTGGGATCGCCTGAGCCAAGCCCCCTCCAAGTCTACGCTCCTTAAAATTGCCTGGTTTATTGGGCCCTCCTTCATCCTATGGCACATTTGGTTGGAGAGGAATAGAAGGATTTTTTGTGGTGACTACTTATAGCCTGGGGATCTATGGAGAAAGATTCTCAATGCACTCAGTGAAACCTTGCTAGCAAAAGGCGACTTGAGTGCTGCTCTTGACAGGGAGGATGCGGCTGTTTACTCTCGTTTGTCTTTGCCCAGCTCTAACTCGGTGCCCTCTGCCCCCTACACATGCCCAGCAAGGATTAACAGGTAGCAGGCACGCGCTGTCAATCGGCTGGGTCGCTGGACCCCTCCTGCACCTGGTCTTCTCAAGATAAACATTGACGGCTCTTCCAGGGGGAATCTTGGAGCCGTCGGCATTGGAGGAGTGGGCCGTGACAACAAAGGTAACATTATTTTCCTCTTTTCTGTGTTTAAAGGCCACTATATGAATAATTTCATGGAAATTATGGCAATTCTAGAGGCGCTACAACAATGTTGTCGACTCGGTTGGAACAAAATTATTTGTGAATTGGATTCACAGGTTATTGTTAATTTATTGAATAATGGTAACTTTGCTACTGTGGATTGGCATCTGGCTTCGATTGCTCACCAGATCCTTCAGTTATGTTCTTCTTTGGTATTTGTGACCTTCAAGCATATTCCCCGAGAATGGAACGGGGTTGCCGATTGTCTAGCTAAATGGGCTTCTAAACTTGGACCACCCTGGAGTATTTCGGATTATACAATGCTTCCTCTGAATTTGTCACAAAAGCTAGATCAACTTGTTGACCAGGATAAAAATCTGTAATTGTTTGGCTTTTGACTTCGTTTTCTCAATAAATTTTTACCCCTTTTAATTTAAAAAAAAAATTATTATTAATTTTACAATTGAAAAATTCAATTAAATATTTTAATACAACAAAGAAAAAAGAAAAAAAGAAATGGGTGGCTTAACTTTCTTTCATGAAAATGCAAAGAGGTGAAAGGGTAGAGGAGGCCAATGGAAATATACCAATGATACAAACTATTAATAGAGAATTGTAATCACAAAAGGAAATGTGAAATATGAAATTGTGAATGTATGTAAATCAATGTTAGGTCAATGGCACAAGAAAAGATAGGTAGATTATAATGGGAAAAAAGGTAGGTTTAAATATTTAATACAACTTTTTATGGAGACTTTAAGTTTGTAGAAGTTTTTACTCAATAATTCAATAACAAGTACCAGTATCACATGTATCATGGATAATTTTATGATTCAAAATTGTCATTTAAATTTATATATTCATATTGTAATTTATTTTTAAATTTTAATTACAACATTTATTTATAACAATTTGGGATTCGTACTTATACTTACATTGATATAATATTGACATATACTTTTTTAAATGACCCTTGTTTTATCATTTTCAATAAAAAATTATAATTCTCCGTTATTAAATAATTTATAATATTTAATTTTTCTTAACAATAAAATTTTAAATCAAATTTCTCACAAATTTAAAACCCTTAAATAGACTGAGTTAAACTCAATTTTGATCACTAATTACAAGTTAATTAGACATGGATTTGAAGTAGTCTTTCCCACCAGCTTCCAAAAAAGTAGTAAATTATTACCCCAAAAATTTCTTATTTTCACTGATATTTCTAAGTGGGTTGTCGACATTGATATAAGTGAACTCTACTTAACATAATGTTCTATCTTTGGGAGATGTCGTTAAATCTATTTTAATATTTGTATAAAACCTTTATCAAACAGTGTATTGTTATATCTCAACTTACCCTCAATTTAGATTTAAAAAATGAAAACAAAATTTTGCTTTTCCTTTCTAAAACTTTGCTTTTCCAATTTTGAGTTATAAAAGAAAGAAAAATGATTGAACATGTAATGATTTCCTTGGTTTAGGATTTTGATCTCATATTTTACCCTATCTTAATTCCTCTCATTTTTTTATAAAAAAATAAGCGACCTAATTTTATTAAGATCTTAAGTTATAAAAAAAAGAAAGATGACAGAACATGTAATGATTTCTCTGGTTTAAGATTTTGATCTCATATTTTACCCTATCTTAATTCCTCTCATCTTTTTATAAAAAAATAAGTGACCTAATTTTATTAAGATCTTGTATTTTGCTTATTATGCATAAGCCTTCGTCGGTAACCATAGATATAAAACTAACAATTTTTAATAAATACAAACCTTGGGTGAGTGCATGGATATGTATATGTATGCCTATATATATATGGGTAAATAAATGGGTTTTATATTAAAATTTAAGAAAAAATTAAAAGCATTTATAATTAATATTATAAATTTAGAAAAATAAATGATTAGGAAAGGGCTTAGAATAGTATTTTGGATTAAAGATAATTTGGAAATAATTTTTGTAAAATTATAATATAATTATAATTTTTTGTAATATTTATATATTTAAAAATTTATCATGATTTGAGCATCTTTTTAGAAGTGTAGGTTTCATGTTTATGGGTCTTAGAGTTATGGGGTTTATAATTTTTTATAATGATAGGAATTTAAAATCTATTTTGATGAGAGTGTTTTTGAAGTTTAGGATTTTGAAATAATTTTTCAATATTCTAAAACTTTGTGCCAATTGTTAGATCCCATATGTACATAATATTGATGACACCAAACCAAGAACATGCAATGAAGATTCAACTAAACAATTTAGTGTGGTGTAATGTATTTAGCTACCATGAATTTCAATTCTACAATGAATGCACTCTTTCTACTACATTAAATGTAATTAGTGTTATAATCTAAGTTACAATCACAAAAAAATTGGTGGAAGGCTTTTATCCTAATTATCTTAGTTTTATTAGGTGGTGTTATTAAAATTTTGGATACATATACTTTTTAAGTCATCCCATTTTTTATTTTTAATTATCTTTTATATATGAGAATTAGTAATTATCTTGGGTAGATTAATTAAAATATAAAATTTGTATAAAAGGAAGGGTCATCTATTGAATATTTTATATTAAATCATGTTAAAAGAATATTTCTTACTTGAAAGTTTCTCAATTAATATAAATTAAGTTAATTTATAATATACTTATGTTATTTAATACAATATTACTATCCTCTTTCAATTTAGTGTATTTTTATTTTATTTTTATTACTAAATTAATATGTGTAAGAAAATTCCTAATAAATTTTAAAACTAAAATTTTATATAACTATCCATTATATATTCTAACTTCACTTAATTAAAATCTTGATGATTAAAAAATATAAAAAAATAACATTAATTTTTTTTATTATAAATAAATTTCTAATTAAATTTAAATAATAAAATAAAATATAAAAAATGACACCTTATTTCAGAAAACAAGATTTAAAATATATAAATTTTATTTCAATTTTTATAACCTTTATTTTAATATACAAAAAGAATTGAAATGTATCTTACCCAACTACCCAACTAATTAATTTGAGAAAAAGAAAACATGTTCTAAAAATCTTAGATATTTAATAAAATAAAATAAATTCATGCACTCGAAATTAAGCATCAATATTTATTTATAAAATACAACCAAAATAAAATATAAGAGAGAATGTCAAACCTTATTTTAAAGGGTTTATCTCTAACTCTTAAAAAATATATTTTAAATTTTAAAAACTCCAAACTTAAATTAGGTGTCATATTATATTACTTAATATTTTATAATGAAACAAATAAAAGTGTAAAATAGAAGAAAAATAATGACATACTTAATTTTTTAAATCTCATTACAAACATTAAAAATTGAATATTAAATTCTAAAAACTTCATTTTAATATTAAATGGTTTTCTTTATAATAAAAAATAAACTAAAAGAAAGTTAATGATTTATTTTATTTTTAAAAGTCCATCTAAAACTTTATAAATTACATTTTAAATTTTAGAAAAAAATTAAAAAAATATAATTTTTTATTATATAAATTAGAATAATAAGATTTTATTTTAAAATATTATGAAATTATTAATTAAAGAAACTATATATAAAATTATATGATAGTGGGAAAATTTTATTTTAAATTATCTTAAAAATCGTTAATTAGATAAATAAAAAGAATAAGTATATTTTATTTTAAAACTATTTAAATTTTTTAATTAAATAATTAAATCTTATTTAAAAATATTTTAAAATCATTAATTAAATAACATAAAAATATTAAAATATATTTTAAAATAATTAATTAAATAAAAATGTAATAAAAAAATTATTTTAATAAATTATATATATATATATATATATATATATATATATATATATACAAACCGATCAACTAAATAAACATAATATTTTAAAATCATCTAAAATCATCAATTAAATAAAGAAAGATAATTTAAAATATTATAAATTTATCATTTAAATAAACAAAAATAATATTAAAAATCTATTTTAAAAATAAAGAAAGATAATAGAAAAAATTTATTTTAAATTATTATAAAATAATCAATTAACACACTTAAATAAAATATAATTAAAAAAAAAAAACTTATTTTAACAGTCTAAAACAATTAATTAAAACCTTAGATTGAAATCACAAGTTCAAGTCATAGAAATCTATATATATTATGAGTACCCTCAGTTTGAATTTAAAAGAGGAAAACACCATTGTGCCTTTCCTTTATTGGACTTTGCTTTTACAAATGTAGTTTATAAAATAGAAAAATAAAAGAATATTATAATATTATTTGTGTTTTTTAATTAAAAATATATATATAATGATTTTTTTTGTTTTAAGGTATATATATCAATGATAATTATTTTATGATTTAATCTTAAATTAAGAGTTTAATTTTGGAATAATCTATTTTAGAATTTTGATCTCCTATCTTTTATTAAATCATCTCATCTTTTACTAAAATGTGTACTAAGTTTATAGAAATATTGGCTGAGTGTTAGTATATATAAATGGTAAATAAATAAGTTTATATTAAAATCTAATATAATTATATTTAGATGTTTAATTAATCTTAATAAATTGAAATCTATTTTCATGACTGTCTTTTTTTTAATTTTAGAATTTTTTGTTTAATATTTTAAAATTTCATATTGATTATTAGAAAATGTAGGGATGTTAAGTAGGATTAACATAAGTTTAAATTTTTTTAAGGTTAGAATTTTTTGTTTAATATTTTAAAATTTCACATTGATTATTAGAAAATGTAGGGATGTTAAATAGGATTAATAGAATTTTAAATAAGTAAAATAATTTTTTTTTTAGAGAGTGTTTTTAGGATTAATATAATTTTAAAGAAATAAATATGTATTTAATATTGAAAAGAACACATTAATTACATATAATGATGATTTAATTAAATAGTTTAGTATGATATAATGTGTCGAGGTACCATGAATATCAAGATTATAATTAATTTTTTCTTATTATTACATTAAGTGTGATTTATATTTCATTTTGATCTGTATTAGGTGTTATTAGGAAAAAATTGGAAGCATATATTTTGTAAGTCATCTCATTTGTTATTTTTAATTATCTCACATGTATGAGAATAAGTAATTATCTTAGTAGATTAATTTAAATAGAGAGATTGTGCAAGAGGAATGATCATTTATTAAATATTTTATATTGAAAAATGTTCAAAAGAGATTACCCACTTTATGATACTTTGAAGTGTGCTTATAACATTTAATTATAATATTACTATCTTATTTTAGTTTAGTATATATTTGTTTTATTTTTTGTTTCTGGATAATTTTGTGTGCAAGAAGGTTCCTAATCTATGATATTAGGGCACTTTCTAGGACCATATTTAATAGAAACTTCAACTATATATGGATTTTTATAACATTCCACCACATTCTCTCACTTTGTCAAAGAACAATCTTGGTGATCAGAAAGTAGCGACAAAAGTATCAACATTATATTTTTTCCCCAAATTTTATCGATTTTTTTTGGAAGTATTTTTTATAGGCTATAAACAATGTTATAGTAGTTTTAAAATTCATAAAAAGTTGTCATTATTAGCTAAGTTGACTCTTTGTTATCATTGAAGTGAGGGATGTACCCCCAATAACTAGGGCTCAGAGAACACTATATATGGATTTTAGCTTCCATGTACCTTTCATTATTTAAGAAGTATATATGGTTTTTATTTTTACATAGGAAGGCTTCGGCCATTTGTATTCTATGATGCATTGATAAGCAATTAGTCCTGATAAGTTACTTGCACTATACCTCAGGGATGGTATGGTGAGATACGATATTTTTAGTCCTCTATAGTTAGAGCTTTGAAATATTGAACCAACATTATTTATGAATAAATAGGTATATTTGTGAGCTCACAAACTCGATACACCTTATTGTAATCTTCCCTATCACTCTTGGTGTCAAATATATGTAACATATTTTTGTTAGAAATACAATAACCATAGCTCAACCATAACATTTTAGACTATTTTGGTGTTCTATAGAAACT
Source organism: Torreya grandis (assembly GCA_037957365.1). NCBI lineage: Eukaryota > Viridiplantae > Streptophyta > Pinopsida > Cupressales > Taxaceae > Torreya > Torreya grandis. Next base: position 2,071,480 of record JARHVA010002104.1, on the reverse strand, counting down.
ACAGAAGTCAAATATGGTCAAGATATCCCTGAACAATTATTTGGACATGGTATAGTAACCCTATCAACGTTTACCAAAAATTAAAAAAAGTCTCTATAAAAATTAGGGTGCTTGCAGTCATTTCATTGAGATAATTATTTTGGTATATAAATCTAATAACACTTTATAAAAAATCATAGAACCTTCTACATAGTGTTACTAACTAAATCAAGGGACACAGAGACACAACTTGCTAACCTTATAGAAGAATACATGATATATGAAATGACTCCAATCCCAACACTTTGAAAATAATGTCCAATAAACGAAATTCATGGACACTCTCCATACAATAAGGGGTCACAATTAATGGAATGGTCTAAGTAAAAATTCTAAAAAAATGCCACATGATTTCAAATTAAATTTTACTGAATTTGATGATAAATATCCCACTAATTAAATTTGTAATGCAAAGTAGTATTTATATTTATATGACACCTCATTCTAGGACATGCTATCTATAGGACATGCTATCTATAGCCTCATATGTTATCCAATAATTTCACGAGTATTAAAAAGTTAATGATATGAAAAATTATTTATTATACATATTTTTTTTATAAAATATTTGTTCTATATATTTAAAATTCATGATGTAAAATAATATGTAATAAAGTTACTGCATTGAGCCAACAAACACCACCAAAAATAAATAGAACTAATAAAAGTAAATATAACTCTATTGTTAAAACCATATCTAATTATTATTTAAGTATACAATGATTAATTTAAAATAGATATAATTAAAAATAAAGAAAATTATAATTTAATTTTGTATTAATTTTTTTACTAATAATATTGTATTTAATAGATGACTTTTCTACTAAATACAATATGCTGATCCCATTCACCTTAGATACTCTTAAGCTATGTTTTAGGGTTCGAAATAATAATCAAGGGAAGCTTCAGCTCACATGATGAGATAGGAAGTTAAATAGAACTAGGATGGGAAGGAAGGGCTCAAATTAGATGACAAAATTGAGTGAGATGGAAGAAAGGGTAAATTTGTTGTTGGAAACTAATCACTTTAAATAATGGAACATGGGAGTGCTCTGCTCATAGAAAATAATTTAATCTGAATGAATACAAAAGTTTGAAAATGGTGGAGAACGTAGGTGGCTAGATGTCAGGAGTGATGTTTCTGTTACTAGTCAATATGTCAGTTTTGAATCAACAAGGGAAGGAAAAGACTTTTTCAGCTACAATATGACCTATATCTCAACCCACACAATTCATTTCAACACTGAAGCCTCTCATCCCATCGTGTTCAACCCCATCTATTTATTTCGATGAGGAGGAGGCATAGACAATGCCATACAATGAATATTGGTACTCATCTCAGGCCCTCATTTTCCATTTCAACAATTCATGGCCAAAATTGCAAGATCTCCATGCTTGGATTTCAGAGCTTTGGTAACCCCCTCTCCCCCATTGAAAAGTAAGTTGGACATGTACCTTAGTGTTAAATGTTTTTTTCCTTGGGTGAATTTCTAAAGACAAACAACGCCACTACCACATTCTCCCACACCACATTGTCTAGAATCCTAATTAATATTGTTATATACAAAAATCTTCCTGTTAACATTGACTAGCATGTGGAGCACCGTTTATGGACTCAACCCATGGATTATGAGGTTGTCTTAGATGATTTAATATTTGTCATTTGACTGTGGTTTGTATTAACTCAAAAAAAATAAAGGTAGAATTAACTTGGTACAAGGATTCCCTTCCTAACCTTCTAACGGTGGTAGGTGAAGAAACCCTTGAGAGCGAAGCTTCAAACTCTTAAGAGGAAGATTCCTCTACAACATATGATGAAATTTATATCCATTTTGATTCATTGGAGGAATTTTCTAGTGGAATAAACACTATGCTTGAGGAGGCTAGGGTAGAATCTATCAGTGTTTAGCCTAAAACCACCCTCCCTAAAGGAAACGATGAAGGGATTCATGCCATTAACTTGTCAGAATTTTATTTACCCTTCTATTCAGATTTTGGGGTAGAGGATAATGAGGACTAGATGATTGTGCAAAGAGAAAAAAAAGAGACATCCTAAGAAGGCACCTGACTCAACCAACATGACCATGTGATCTCATAAAGGAGTGAGTAAGGGAGGCTCTTAGCAGATCTGAGTTAATGCTATGTTTAGTTTTTTTTAAGCAGCCCATTGGGTCCAGTGGTTCTTGGCTAATTGGTAGAGGAATGGCTTGCTAACAAGTGTCTAATTTTTTCCATATTTTTAGGTGTTGCATGCTGAGCGATCTTTTGTAGAAAGTTAGTGATAGATTTTTTGTGTAATGTTAGTCTTGGTTTTGACTTGTTATTGGGTTTGTTTTTGTTATTTTTTGTCTTGTTTTATCTAGTGATTTATATTTTTTGTTCAAGATTGTAGAGACCTATCAAAACCCTCTTATTTACTGATATCTAATAAAAAAATATTATATTAAATTTACAATTAAAATTTCTTATAAAAAACAAAATTTCTAAATATAAGTTATAAATACATTATTCTAATTTTAAAAAATAAATGTAAATTAATTTTTTGAATTATAATTTAATATATTTTTATTATATTTAAATTGAAAACTTATTATATTTTAAATATATTATTTTAATATTCTTAAAAGCTAATTAAATTTTTATGTTTAAAAATGATTTTGAAAATAAATAAAATCAACTACACTTATATAAAAATAATAATATATAAAATATGTTTTAGTATTATAATTTTTAAAAATATTAAGTGATTAATTTTTGAGTCTACGTTTTATTTTAAAATGTGACTATCGACTTATCACTTTTATTATTATAAATTAATTTTATTTTATCTTTATAATATTTTAATTAATAAATATATATTTCTCTCTCTCTATATATAATTTAATAAACCTTTATCTATAAAATATAAATAATAATAATGCAATCCGTTAATTTCAAGCTCACAATCTGTAGGATAGGAAATAGTCATGTAATCATCCTAAGTTCAAATTCTGATGTAAAACATTTATTTTTTCCTCACCCTTTCAGATATAAATTCTCTTATTTTATATATATGATCAACTGAAAAATTGCAGTTTCACTAAATCGATACGAAATAACATGAAAAATTGAATAAATTAAGAGAGATTTTTTCAAGTATTTTAAAATTTAAATAAAATATAATTATAAAATTTTGGCTTTGATCTTTTTTATAATGGCTCCTCTAAACAGATCCAAGCCAAACCTAAAAGTACATATTCAGTGAATTTCAGAAGACTAATAATATAAGATACCGCGAATTGTATTATAACACAAAACCAATATTATTTGTGTTACAAAAGTTTAGTTAAAAATATGGCAAGCAACTTCAAATTCTATCCTATTTCATGGATGAAATTTTCATCCTTAGTATATTATTGGGGATTTTTGTAAAATATATGGATCATATTTGCATAATAGCAGCTGAATGATCGAAACAAAGAACCGGAAACCCTTCCGGCATATTAATGGGTGTCCATTTGTCGGTCTGAATTTCTTTTGGCCTAAAGAGATAATAAACAGGACTATGGATGTTGTTTATGGAACGACCAGCGCTAATAAAAATACAGTCACGCCACACTGTAGCACAGAAAACAGCAAAAACCCCAGAAGGAAATTCCCCAACTGGAGTTGAAGCTGAGGTTTGGACAAAATCGATTTCTTTCACTTGTCCCATGCCAAACAAATACACCAACCCAAACGCAGAAACGCATGAGTTTTGAGCCCATCTAACCCAAACCATTGTGTTGGTATCATAAACTTGTGCACATCTTCTCGCATAGGTTACCACAACATATTTTTCACCGACAAAAGTACCGAAGCAATGATTTTCCGGTGGAACAGAAGCAAAAGCACCGAGATGATGGTTTTCCAATAGATCCAGATTCGTAGGAGGAAGAAAGTACCACAGTTGTTGCTCCACATCGTAAACTAATGCTTCCAGCAGAGCATTGCGTGCCGGGATTAAGTAAGTGCGTCCCCCGGCAATATAAATCAGTCCTTCGGATGAGACTGCACAGGCAAAATAGCATCGACGCCAGGGATGAAGCCTCCCAGTTTCCAACTGCGAATGCAAAAATCAAATATCAAAACCATTTGTCTGTAATCGTAACTGTCCCAGGTGACAAGCCCCATCACAACCAGTTTTAGTTGTGATTTTACATACAGACAACGATGATAGTTTGTATACTGTAAATAAAATTTGGTAGGAATTGGAGGCAGCCTCTCCCACCAGTTGCCAAGGGGGTAGTAAATTATTACTACAAAATTATTTGAAAATCTCTGACTTGTAGCAATGCCTTCCTCGCACTCTGCAACCGGCTGTCGCTCTTCATAAAACCCCCTGCTGCCCAGCACAGCCTTCCACAATTTGAAAACCTTCCTTAAATTATTGTGAAATTTGTATGGAACCCTTGCCAGACATTGTAACCCTATATCTTCCGGAAGGCCTGGAATTATTTCTTCCATTCCCTCACTGCACAGACTCTCTTACGTTTCTCTTTGATTAAAAAACTCAAACAAGCGAAGAAAAAACCTTAGATGGGGAATATACATGCGCAAACTTTATAACACAACGCTCCAGAAAATATGTAACGAGTACTTTACTTAATTAGAACGACTATAAATAGTTTTGAAAGACTTTTAGTTATTATATTTACATAAAACATAATTATTATTAAAATATTGAAACTTTTCAAATAACTATTATAGATATATGCTTAATTTAGATTTATATATATTTATAATAATAATATTAATAATTAATTATTACAAATAATAATAAATAAATAAATAAATAAAAGATGTTAATTTTAATCATTATAAAATTTGAGAAATAATTTAATGATTTTTTAATGTGTTATTAATTTTTAAATTAAATATTATTATTAGAATATTTTATTTAAAAGATATAATATTTAATAAGATATTTTGGATTATAAAATAATTTTATTTGTTTAGTCTTTTATTAGAGAAGGATTATATAAATTATTTTTCCATAAAATTACTTTACATTAAATCAATTAAAAGATTGCATATTATTTTATAATTATAAACTTGGTATTTAAATATTAGAATATTATTTATTTGTGATTTCAAATATTCCTCATTTTAATAAGAACAATATATTGAGCATCAATCATATATTATTTATTCAAAAATCAATATTGGATAATTTGTCTGCTTGTATGTATATATTAATGATGCCAATAATATTTATTTATTCATTTATAGTACTAATAGTATTATATAACATAAAAATAAATATTTAGAGATATTATGTTATGTTTTTAATAAAAATAAATATTTATGTATATTATATTATGCTTTTAACCATTCAAAAAACTAATATTTGTAATTATCAAGTACTTTTGATTAGAAAGGTTAATTACTAATTTGTTTAAGGTACATAATTTGTTACAAAAATAAAATAGGTGTTTACAACTTTTATTTTTTAGGCCACATTTATTGTAAACAATAATTGTTTAAAATCGCCTTGTTTTTTTAGCTTGAGGTTTATATAGGTCCCTGTTTTAAAAACAAGTTTTCAAAAAATAAAACTAGTTTGACTTAACAGTCTTACCGTCAAGGCATATGACCAACCTATTATCAAATAAACTAGCATATTAAGAGTATTAAAATTACTCTATCTTTAAATAAATAAAATTTAATCAAATGAAATACCTATAATTACTTTTTTCATCTTTCTTACTTTTGCAATGAGCACTAATAGTCTTAGGCAAGGAGCTAGGAATGAGACAACATTTTTTCCTACTTCTAACAATCTTTCATTCTTCATCATTACCCAATTTATCTGAATTCAAACTTAACACACAACTTCCATCCTGGGATTTGCCTCTAAATACTTCATTCTTATTTACACTTTTACTAGTAAAACCAAATAACTTAGCATTCTGAGCTAGACTTACCGATGGTGCTACCTTTTTCATATTTTTTTCCAAAATAACCATTGAATTCACTCTTAAAAACCGATTAGGGATTCTTTTCACAAAAACTGTAAGATGCTTCTCATTAACCTCCTTCCCCCAAGAAGATTCTAATTTATACTTAGATTTTTAGTAGAAAGATGACCAATTTGAAAACAATTTCAACATCTAAAGGGGATTCCCTCAAAATCTAAGGTTTGAGACCAACACTTATCTTGCACTTTTAAATCAATCCTTTCATAAAAATCCTAAGAAATGTCTAAACACACTAGAACCCTAGCAAATATAGTTTGGGAATAATTCAACAAAGAAGCATCAATTTCCAACAAATCATCAGCACAGTTCCAATAATTGAAAGACCAGTTTCAAACCAGAACTGAAGTGAAAGATACGACAACCTCACCCAAATGGGATGAAGAGAAAGATTTTCTATCAAAGGGTTAAAATCAGGAGTCCAAGGTTTCATGAGCAGAAGATCATTTTCATAGTTCGATATTTTTAGCCTGAAAAATCTCATTATGATAAGCCAAATAATCAAAATCTACAATAAAAAACCTTTGGCACATGCATATATTTCCTTAGTGACTTCCAACAGTAGTCACCATGATTCTGAAAGCCACTAGTGAAGAAAGGAAAGAGATGGCTAGAACATGTCAAAATGATAGACTAGATCCCTCTCCACATACCAACATTCAACTTCTAGAATCTCCTCCAATGCTATATTTTTCAAATTGACAATTATAGGTTTATTTTTTAAAACCCTTATCCAATCTAAAATGGATAATGTAGACTCCTCAAAAACCTTAGTTGATTGGCTTTCTAAATTTTTAAGGAAAGGTGATTTCCTTATGCCCCCCACACTTCCCTTCCAATCTCCCAAACCTTTCGATGCATAACCTGTCTTATGTGAAACCTATGCCCTCCAAAATTCTTCTTCCACTACTGACGCCAAACTCTACCCCTATTGTGACAAAGCTCTATATTTATACTCTTTACATGTAACAAAATCTGAACCTACCTTATTCGCCATTGTAGCCAAAGAAGACTTTGTGTCAGAGGACCTAGTCGTCACCATGATCACAAAAGCACCTAAAATCACCTTGTTATATATTAATATATAAATCAATTAAAATTTATGTTATGTTACATTTAAGTGATAATTCTCATCTTATAGCAACATTTATATAAATTAGCATACATTTCATTTGCAAATATTAGTTCAGCTATGAAAATATATGTAGAAATGATTCTACATTTACACATAATAAAATATTAGTCATTTTAATCATATCTTATAAATAATGTATTTTTAATGTTATATTATAAATTCATCTAGCCATTGGAGAAACACTGCATATGTGATTATTCATGTACCTACAATCTCATCCTTGTGCCTCGACACCATTTAGGAAAGTGGTTATCTCTTGTGTCATTATTTATAGAGTCACATAAAAAATTTCTCACTATATAAAAACCTTTTTGAAAGATCTAAATTTCCTCAAATTACTTTGGTCATTTTGTAAAATTAGATGTATGATGCTTTTTAAATTTTTCGTCTACAAATCTTGGGGCAGATGATGAGGATGATCTATCTCTAATAGTTGAACAAAATTAGACTTTCACCAAGTTGTTGATAGATTACAAAAAAATTTAGAGACTATTTATAGACAAGAGGCTATTTATAAATAAAAAAATTAATGGGGGACAATTATTTGTACCATCTGGAACACAAGACCATCATGGCCTACATTTCAAGAGATGCATTCCAAAGGTATTTATCTTTGTCAGTTGCAGATGTCATGCTTATAATTTGCACATGGTGGTAGGGTGGAAATAAAATAATTTAGTTAACAAAACACTTACCAAAGTGGCTTTTCCCTAGGGAAATTATTGTCCTAAAGGATAAGGACCTTGTACCTATCACCAAGTTTAGGACAGTGGTTCACACTGGGATGGCCCTCCTAAACAGACTGTATGGTTTCCCAAGCATCCATTTTCTTCACCTGGAATGGGTTCCAAATTATTGGATATGATGATGAATTCAAACCTAAATTTTTCCTTGGGGGAGATAATCAACAATAGACTGCAAGAACAAGTTCTACACAAGGATAAGCAGCCTACTAGCAACCACTTCTATATGATGCTGTACCTCTTAGACACTATGATGGGAACTTTATATGCACTATGGGTCACTTGGGACCCAGCTACAGACTACATCAAGAATCACATTTGTGATTACTATTCATTCATGTACATATACACATTTGCCAAAAACATCACTTGCATTATAGAGGATGTATACCCACATGTATGGTAGGCAAATCATGAATCCCCACTTCCCAGGGTATCCAAGTTAATTGTAGACACATTAGCACCATAGGGTGACTATTAATTACACCTAGATTACATAGTGATTATGGTCACTGGTAACAAGTTCAACCCCATTCATCTTCTTAAGTACATGCCAGAGAAGTCAAAAAAATAAGAGATAACATTCTAACTATGGTGGAGTGTGGATGAGGATTTGACAAAGAATAAGAAGAGTACATTATATGGCTCTCATCTAATGATAGGCTAGATGTGCTACATAATTCAAAGACACTTTGGAGAAGTAGGAAAAATGAAAGGGTATTATTCATTACACACCTTGACTCATATGGATTGGGATCCTCATGGTAGGATTCAAAATCATATCAAGGATCTCAGTATTACATACCAACATAATCCTTATAATCATGACTTCCTATTATTAAATGCCCAGGTCTTGGAAAGGGCACAAATAGAAGGATTGAGAGAATAACATCTCAATATTATATAGGAAGAGACCTCTATCTCTATTGCAAATTCACAATTTAGAACCCCACCCCCAGGTGGATGCTACCTTAGATTTTTAGATTAGCAAGCCTTGAAAACCATTCATAGAATAAGGAGAACCTTATCAAGAATCTCCCCAAACATTAAATGCCATTAAAATGGAGCCCAAAATAATTGAATATGGTCTTGGAGGAGCTCAAGGAAACCCAATGTGCCTTGTTCCTTAATGCCTTGATTCAGAGGGGCTACACCATCTGGCTCCTCCACCTATGCAAGAACTTACAAGAGTGGAGGTTCCATTTAAACCAATTTATTATGTCCTTAACTGATAGTGCATATAGGGATATGTGTGGCTGACTTTTGACTTGCACATCTTCATATTAGCTTGTTGCATTTCTTAATGTTCTTAGTATGGTCAACCTATGGAATAACCATGGCTAAGTAGAGTATATATAAGAGGTAGTGGTTAGTATTTTATCATCATATTTTGAATTCTATTCTTATTGTATTGTTGTGGAGGTTTCCCCCTCGAAGTGCCCCAGTCATAATATTCAAGTATTCTTCTCTTTCACCAATTGTTGTTGTGGATCTGCTTATTCTACTTTTAATTCTAGCATATATAATTCTATTTTTGTGAATCATCTAAGTAATTTTATTACAAATGGTATCAGAGCATTGATTTGGGAAAGTTTTTTTGGTGCATTTGTTTGGATCTAGCATCTTGAGCATCAGAAGGTCAAAAAAACATAACTTGTGATCTGAGAGGATTTGATTTTTTTCATTACCACAGTTTTGTTCATGAGGTTTTTATTAGAAAAAAAGAAAAAAAAGTTTTTTTTCTATGTAAAAAAATAAAAATAAAAATAATTTTGAAATAATTTTTTACCTTATGCAAGTTAGAAGTCATTGGATTCATCTCTATGAGACAATCACAATTGTGTATTTCACTGGTACACTTTTTAGGTTGAAAAATTTCACCCTTGTACACAATAACAGTATTTGGATTCATCTTGATAAGATAACCACAATGGTGTATTCCACTAGTACATTTTTTTTCAAGGTTGAAACCCTCCTAGGGTTTGTGCATGGCTGGTCCAAACACTCACAGATGCAGGAAAGGGAAATAAACTCTAAAAACTCCTCACAAGGATGACATGGAATCTGAAACTTCTAATCCATCTATTTTAGAGGTAGTTCAACAACTTAAGTTAGACTTATAGGGCTTGATGAAAAAATATGATTTTAATACGGTTTAAGCGGAAATTATAGATTTGAGAAGGGACTTGGATAGTGTGAAGGATAAATTACAACAAATATCTAAGTAATTAATCAACTTGTCAGCTCAACCACTACAAAATAATCTTTCACCACTTCAGTTTGGTTCTCTTACTCCACACAATACCAACACCAATTTTGGCCCTAAGTCGATGTTGCCAAAAGTAGATTTGCATAAATTTGATGGCAATGATCCACTCACTTGGCTTACTCAAACTAAAAATTTATTTGATCTACATCAAACTCCATGTTCATAGAAATTGGTTATGGCCTCTCTATATCTAGAACCTGAGCCATTCATTTGGTATCATTGGTTGTGTGCTTAAAATAAAAAGAAGGGTGTCCCAATTTCATGGTTGGTATTTTTTTAGGAGTTGCATCTCCACTATTACAATAATGTCTAAAAATTAATTCAGTCAGCTAGCCAAGTTGTGCCAAAATGGGACTATTAAGGACTACATTCATCGATTTTAGAATCTCTCCTTACGGGTGGCAGACATCACTAAGGAAAATTTGAATGATCTATTTTTGGGTGGCCTCAAAGATAACATCCAATTGGAGGTTTGCATGTTTCATCCTAGTACTATATTTGAGGCCATACCAAAGGCATGTATGGTTGAGGAAAAAGATCTGATCAAACAAAAACCTTTCACCAATGTTCATAAACACCCCTTTACAACACCATCATTTCATTAGCCTACCAGAATGACATCTCAATAAGTGGAAGAAAACCATGCAAAATGTTTATATTTTGGTTGTGATAGAAAATGGAATAAAGGGTATGCATGTGTTGAAAAGAATTTATTTTACATTGATAGTGCCAATGATGAGGAAGAAGATGAGGAGGATTTATGGGAAGGATTAGAAGAACCTGAAGATGAATCTGAATATACGCAACCTACTATTTTTTGTCATGCACTTTCAATCATTAGTACTCCTCAAATTTTTAAGGTGGTGGGTTTCTTGAAGAAACATAAGGTGACTATGTTAATTGACTCTAGGAGTACACATAACTTTATCAATATTAATTTGGTTACTCATTTGATTTGTTTCATTTACCCAACTCTAGACTTTTAGGTCATGATTGTAGATGGTGACATGATCAACTATTCTATAAAATGTCATAATATTAAACTTGCTATGGGAGACTATTTATTAGATTACCATATGTTTTTTATTCCTATGGGAGGAGCTAATGTTATTTTGGGAGTGAAATGACTCACTACTTTGGGCACTATTGAGATGAATTTCTAGGAATTATTCATGAGGTTCTATTCAGAAGGAAGGAATTTTGAACTACATGGATTATAGGCTAAATCTCCACAATTGGTTAGTTCCCACCAGATGATGAATATTCTTAGAAAAGGTGTAGAAGGTTTTGAGGCATGCTTATTTTTCATGGAGGTTCAACCAACCAAGGAGTCTACACATCTTGATTTTTAAAAGGTGTTGAATGACCATTTTGTTATTTTTGGTGACATGCCAAGAGGACTTTCTCTAAGTCATGCACACGATCATGCCATCAAACTCATTCCATAATGTACACTACCCAATATCAAACCTTACAGGTATCCTTATGCTCAAAAGAGTGAAATTAAAAATATGGTATAAGAAATGTTGGAGGTAGGAATCATTCAACATAGTCAAATTGAATATTCCTCCTCAATGGTCATGGTGCAAAAGAAGGATGACAGTTGGAGGATGTACCCAAACTATAGAGAACTCAAAAAATACACCATCAAAGATAAGATTCTTATTTTAGTAACTGACGATTTTTTAGATGAATTGCATGGTGTTATTTATTTTACCAAGTTATATATTCACTTTGGATATCATTATATTCACATCTGTAATAAGGACATACTTCAAAGATCTTTCAGAACTCATGAAGGCCATTATGAATTTATGGTCATACCTTTTGGCCTCACAAATACACCATCTACATTTCAGAGTCTGATGAATACTATTTTTAGGCCATTTTTGAGAAAGTTTGTATTTTTATTTATTTATGATATCCTCATCTACAACAAAAATTGGGAAGACCATTTTCAGAATGTGAAACAGGTACTTTCAATTCTGGAACAACATTAGCTTTATGCCAAACCTTCAAAATGTGCTTTTGGTATCCAAGAAGTGGAGTCCTTAGGTAATATTTTTTCACATGAAAGAATGAAAGTTGATCCTAATAAAATCCAAGCAATGATGGAGTGGTAGGTTCCCAAGACCCTCAAGAACCTCTATGGATTTCTACAGCTAACTGGTTACTATCACAAGTTTGTCATAATTTATGGTAGCACTACATCCCCATTCACCTCTTTTCTAAATAAATACTCCTTCCAATGGACTGATTTAGCTACCAAGGCCTTTGAACAATTGCAAATGGTTATGTGCACAACTCTAGTTTTGGCTTCTCCTAATATTTTAAAAACATTTATTGTGGAGTGTGACACATCAGGATATGACATAAGGGTTGTACTCATGTAAGAAGGTAGACCACTGGCATTTGAAAGTTTCCAAATTAAGGAAAAAATAGGCTAAAACCAATATATGAGAAAGAGATGATGGATATTCTGTATGCAGCGAAGCAATGGAGATTGTATCGGATGGGTCATCACTTTTAGTGTAATAATGATCATGATAGCCTCAAATATTTTTTGGAACAATGCTTGTCATTTGAAGAAAAAAATAAATGGGTGACTAAAATGTTAGGCTATGATTTTGAGATAGTGTATAAGAAAGTAAAATAGAATGTGGTGGTAGATTCCCTCTTTCCACATGATGAATCAGTTGAGACATTATTATGGACCATGACCATGTGGTAGGTAGATTGGCTAGAAGAAACAAGATCAAAATGGGAGAATCCTATTGCTACCAAGGAATTGATTCACAATCTTCAGTAAGGTTCTAATGAATCTAAAAAATTTACATATAATGGGAACACATTATATTATAAAGATAAATTATATCTTTGTAAGCATTCTCTCAAACATAAAATTCTTTAGAAACTTCATGCCTCTCTACTTAGAGGACACTCAAGATTTTTGAAAACATATCATCAATCAAGAGTTTTTTTTAGAAGGACTCAAAGGGGATGTTCAAAAATATGTGGTTGAATGCATGGTATGCCAAAAAAATAAATGTGAAACCGTTAAGACCCCTAGTCTTTTTCAACCTTTATTCATCCTTGGCCAATGTTGGGAAGAGGTTTTCATGGATTTCATTACAAAGTTACCAAGGTCTAAGGGTAAAAAATATTATCATGGTAGTTATGGATTAACTTACAAAGTATGCTCATTTTTTCTCCTTATCACAACAATTTTTTTCTAGTACAATAGCTTCTGGTTTTCTCAATATAGCTCAAAAATTGCATGGCACTCCAAAGATCATTGTAAGTGACTAAGATCCCATATTTACTAGTATTTTTTGGACTAAATAATTTGCATTTTTAGGTACCCAATTGGATATTATCTCATTTTATTATCCTTAATTTGATGGATAAATAGAGGTAGTCAATAAATGTCTCAAAGGGCATCTTCATTGATTTGTTTTTGACAAGAAAGATAAATGGGTTCATTGGCTGCCACTTGATTAATAGTGGTATAACACTTATTTTCACACTTATTCCAAGATGTCTCCCTTTGTGGCATTATATTGGTATCACCCCCCATCTATCACTTCAGTTTTGATAGTACATCCTAAGGTTCAAGCTATTAAGGAACACATTCACCTTCAACAAGATGTGTTAGTTAGTTTGTGAGAGAATTTAGAAATAACACAAACTTGAATGAAGCAGTAAGCAAAGTAACATTGCAGTGAGTAGAATTTTGACATAGGTGATTGGGTCTTTGTGAATTTTCATCCATATAATTAGATGTATCTGAAGCAACATAAAAAGGTAACAAATTATCACCTAAGTATTATGGTCCTTCCCAGATCTTGCAAAAAATTGGTAGTGTGGCTTATAAGTTAGAGTTACCCCTAGCCACTTACATACATCCAATATTCCATGTATCTTCCCTAAAGAAAGTAATTGGACACAAATTTTCCACTCAGTCCGAGTTACCTAAATTATATCAAGAAGACAGAGTCATTTTAGATCTTGAGGAGATCATTCACATGCACACTAATTGCAAACCAGAGCCATTAAGCAGTATTTGATCAAATAGAAAAACCTGCATTCTGAAGAATCAACATGGGAGGATGAAACATTCCTATAGAAACATCTTGGTTTGATTCAATGTTGAGGACACCATTATTTTGAAAGGGAGGGGCATTTTATGCCCTTAACCTATAGTGCATCTAGGGATATGTGTGGCTAACTTGTGGCTTACACATCTTCATATTAACTTGTTGCATTTCTCAATTTTCTTAATATGGCCAGCCTCTGGAATAACCATGGCTAAGTAGAGTATATCTAAGAAGTATTGGTTAGTATTTTATCATCATATTATGAATTCTATTCTTATTTCATTATTGTGGAGCTTTCCACCTCGAAGTGGTTTAGTCATAATATTCAAATACTCTTCTCTTTTACCAATTGTTATTATGGATATGCTTATTCTTCTCTTAATTATAACATATATGATTCTATTTTTGTGATTAATCTAAGTAATTTCCTTACACAATTCAAGAGGAATCCCCCATTTTTGAAAAGACTACAATTTGTTATAAGAGGAAACCAAGGACTCATCATCTTCCAAAGAACCCAATTATTGGGAAAAAACCAATAGGATCTCCTTTAGCTCAAAATTAGGATATTGAATGGAAATCTATCAGTGAAGAAAGAGATCCATATAAATAAGAAGAGTTACAAAGATAAAAAGTCCTTTGCCTCTAGGGCATTAAAATAAAAGGCACCTATAGAGGATAATGAATCAGGTAAGGATACAGTACCTCTTGTCTCTACTACTCTAATTTTCTCTTTTTCTTCCCTTTCTATAATTGATTCAGTTTTTATTGTTTTCATTTCCCAACTACCCTTGGTCACTCCCAAGATAGAGGATGTCTCTTATATCCCTGTTATCTCAACTTTCTCGATTAATTCTATTACACTAATTATATTCACCTCCCCCATGTCCTTCACTACCTCTGTATCCACTTATAACACTACCCCAACACCCCTTAAATATAAAAGGAAGGCCTCCAATAAATCTTGGGGAGCATTGGTAAGTTCCCAACTTCATGTATCATAAACTCAAATATAATTGCCAATGCATCCCTCTAGTTATGCTTAAAGCACCACTGTGACATCTTTAGAGAAAGTTGGGAATAAGAAATCAGTGTACACAGTCCACCCACTACCTCAACATGGGGGAGTGGATTTGTATAAAATCATTTGGCCTTTCCTTTTTGACCAAGTGCTTAAAGAGTCTTTGAAGTAAGCATTAAAAGAAAAATTGGTTGAGACTACAACTGAGGACACTCAACCAATCAACCCATCTCAACTAGTCACCCCTCAGTGGGTAGCTAATTTAGGGTTAAAGGCTTCCTAGAAGCCAAACCTCACAATCATAGAGTTTCCCATAGTGGGTTCCTTATTTGATAAATCTATAGGGAGTGTCCAAAGGGTAAAAAAGATAAAAATAGAAGATAATACTAGGAGAGAAAGTATCCTAGAAGAGAGACAAGAGGTATTTACCTTGTCTAAAAGAAAGAATAGGAAATTGGGGTAGTCCCTCTATGTGGAGGACTACAATTCCTATCTCGAGACATAAAATGATGCCTTGATGGAACTGTATGAGGGTATTGAAATTGCTAGGCAAGAGATCAAGCATGAATTAGACATAGTAAATGAACAACATTTTCAAGATTTAGAGAAAATAAAGGAATATAAATGAATAGTTCATGTTCCTCCTAAAATTAAAACTAAAGTCCAAAATGATACTTCCATATTGTACAACATTCTTTAAGCCATTTTTGTAATTAGGGCAGAGTTGACTCCTCATTTAGTTAAGACTCATAAATTATTAATTCTTTGAAGAAAGATGAGAATAAGTTGAAATTTTTTATTCTTTATATAACTAATTAGGCATAAAGCCACCTTGACCTAATGGCACAACTAGAGGCTTTAAATGATCTCAACTTGGTAATCATCAAGACTCAAGAAGCTAGGGATTGGATTATGGCAACTGAGACAGTAATGCCTAAGTATGCCAAACATGAATCTCTCATTTTGCAGATCTTGGGAGATATAAATATCTCACAAGCAATATAATAAGTAGGTAGGGTAATAAATAGAATCAATTTAGATCAAATTCTTTAGTATAATTCCACCAACTTCAAGCAAATTCTTTAGGGACTTTCATTTGGGGATATTGAGTGCAAGCTTAAGTTTACAAGGAAGAAGGTGACAAAGGTGGAAATTTTTGGAATAAACTTTAAAAATATAAAAATTGAGCATGCAAGGATCTTAGAACAAGTAAAAAGGGTACATAGACCTCTACTATTGAACATGGATATTATCCAGTATTAGCATGACCTCAGGGATAAGCACTTTCATTTTTTGGAAGTGAAGAAGAAAGCTGATGTTTCAACTTCTAGTTCAATCCCAACATCCACCTTAATGCCTACAATATTTATTAGTGCCATGCCCACATCTATCAATCCTTGAGTTCGAGGCTAATTTTGTACCATGCATGTAAAAAAAGTACTACCTCTTGTACTCATAGTTTACTTATATTTAGAATTAAAATGTAAAGTTTCCCGGACTATCTGTGAGCATGCATGTGTTACATTACTTTGTATAGGTTGACTTATGCTTACACATAGTGATAGTTAAATATACACGTACATACAAGCAATTTTGAGATTAAAATTAGAAATGAGGTTCTAATTTCAATATAACTATGAGTTTTCATGAACTCGGAGGATAAGGTGACCCCTCTCCAAGTCTATTTATACATTTATATCCCTCATTCCAAAGGGTTGGAAAAGTTTTGATCAATACAAGAAGAAATTAGTTTGATTGTCATTCAATTGTGTTGATGTTATTTCCTCCCATATCTATGCCATTAAAATTTTATTTTCTTGGTTGTGTTAATTCAATAATTTGAAGTGTGTATATGTTGCTTATAATTTTGATTTTTATCATTGATATACACTAATTCTAGATGTGCAAAATCTATTGAAAGTTAACAATTTTCATTGATCAAAGTAATTGGTTAAAATTTTATTATCATTTTGACATGTTTAGGAGTGTTTTATTTCTAGCATAGTCATCTAGGTGTGAGTTGCCCTAGACACTTTCTTGATCTGAGTTTTAATCTTCTAGATAAGGGTGTGCAACAACAAATTTAAAAGGAACAAACTTCAATTGAGATCAATAAGTTTGCTATGATTTATTCCCAGACTCTTTGATTGTGTTTACATGTAAGTATGCAATATCTACAACATAAAAAAACCAATTCTAGAAACACTTATCCATAGCAGAAACCAACCTAGAGGGTGAGCCTTAAGGCTATATAACATTATTATCTGCTCTACCCTTCCCTCTTTTTGTATTTTATTTTGAGATCTATCCACTTTATATTAATATCCACCCATCTAACCATCCATTTAGGTTTGAGTTTCTTTTAGGATTCATTTCACTACCTGAACCATTAGATTAACAACCTACATGCTCAACCTATTATTCCACCACCTAGTTGTTTAACCCATACCTGTAACTCATACCCTAGAGTGAATTTTACCTCCATTATTATCCTAACATATTAAATATAACCTCATTAAATTTTAGGGTGTGCATAAAAACCACACCAACAAACCCCACATTTTATATTTATATATTCAAAAGGTTTTTGGAGCCATTATATGAAAGAGCAAGGGCACAAAAGAGATGCATGGAAGAGAAGGGTCTAGAGGGCCTTGGGTGAAATAATGAGTTTTAGGAGGCAATAATGCAAAAAATAAGGAGAAATAAAAGATACAAGACTCAAACAAAATCACAAGACTTGGACAAGGGCATAGGAAACATAGACAGTTATGAAGTAGTTCGTGGAAGATTTAGAAGAGATTAACCATGCATGGATCTAAAACCATTTTTTGAGAGAGTAGGATCAGAAACACAAATATGTAACATAGAGAGAGTATATAGGCGCTGTTAGGCTTGAGTTAAAAGGATTTTATTGTAATGGCCTACCACAACTTCTTTTTTTGAAATAATCATTGGCTAGCCACCTCTATTGTATTAATGATGTAACATGAGAGGGGTTATATTATGTAAAAATAACCCTTAACTTTGTTTAAATAAAAGTGTGGATGTATAGATGGATAGAGATAAAATACTTGAGGAAATATTGTTGAAATTCTATTTAATCTTCTTCAAATGAAATAAATGGAATCACTACTTTTATCTATGAATTTTAATGTCTTAATTTGTTTTATTATATTAATTCAAAGAATATGAAATGTGTAGAATGAATAAAATGTTGAACTCTAAAATTATTTTTTTAGTAATGATAACAATATAACTAATCCAAACACCTGTGTAGATAAAATTAAGTCTATCCAAGTACTACATGGTGGAATCAATGGGAACTAGTCTAGGCTACATACCTCATATGAGCATGTGAGGTCATTACGTGTGATATGACAATACACTAGCTCATTGGTTTCTTACTTTAATTTAGGTACACAACTAGTATTTATTCAAGCAAAACTAAGGATAAATTCCCCAACAACTACTAAATTATATTTTCTTCCACTATTATTCACAAAGATGATTATCAATTTAATTATATGTAACATTTTGATTTTTCATGTTTTCATTCCATTCTAATATGTGTAATACTCTTTGTGAAAGAAATATTAAACATGTGACCACCATCAACAACTACCTACCTTGAATTCATTTTTTACATCATTTTCCATCTTATGTGTGTTTATTGTTAGAGTAGATACTCAAATTTGGATTTATATGTTAAACTAGTCTTGTACACTTGGAAAATATTAGTCATGGCTCTACCCTTTATTTCTTTACCTTCCTTTCAACCGAAAGGTTCACATTCACCAACTCATTGTACCTAAATGCTTATATTATAGTCTAACCTTAATATTTTAATTACCTAGATCACATGTAGACCACAATATGCTTAAAATCATATATATATATATATATATATATATATATATATATATATATATCAGGTACAAAGCTTTAACAACTTTCTATCTTCTTGGACACTTATGTTCAAACTTGGACACTACCATTGATAATAGTGTCCCTACTCTAACATATGTTTCCATACCTCACAAAGCCTCAAATTTGTAAATATTTTAATTTGTACAAGTCGACCTATTTGTTTCCTTTATCCCTTCTCTGAGAAGAATTTCAATAGAGGGTACAAATATAAATTAAATTTTACTCACTAATCATCTACAAAACACCCTTCAAGCTTATTACACTACTGAAAATCAATTGCAAAACTAAGGTATTTTTCTATATTCTTTCTTATTTCTAAATCAATCATAGATGTAAAGTATTCAAATAATGACCCATGAACAATATTTTCCATGTTACAAGCTATACCACTACACACTTACATATAACATATTACATAGTTTTTCACATAAGCCCACATAAGGGGGAAAACCACATCGGTTTGAGGCCCTCTTTGGAGTATATGGCTATGTAAGAAATGGTCATTGATACAGAGGTCTTTGAGGTCATCTCAACTTCACCTAAGTCCACTAACCCCTATTTTACAAAGGTGGCATACCCTAATTAAAGGATCTAGGGTTTTGAGCTACACATTGATATCTAAAACATGTGCACATAATCCAAACAAGCAATTTTCAAGGCAAGAATGACATATAATAGGCATAAGTGGAATTTATAGATTATAATTTATATTTTGAACCAATCAAAAGAGTTTAGATCATGATAGTAGCATCGATGCTAGTGTCCATGGGGAAACACAAGTATCTAGGTTGATGGAAAAAAAATATAGAATATGATGACAAGATGTAGATCTTTAGATAGTCGATTCTTGCCCCTATACTACTCAGATCTGCCTACGCATCATTACATAAACTAACTATAATTTATCCTTCATATTGATATTATTATAATATTGAATTATTTACTTTCTATATTTGGCATATGTTTAGATTTAATATATCTCATCAGAATATAAATAAAATCTAAATTCATTAATTGTTTTGCTTTCTAGATTAGCTTACTCCTTGGTTAATTATGCTACTCTCCAACCCTTGTTTCTAAAAAAATTTAAATAGTCAATTCCTATATTTATTTACTCATTTTCATTTCTTTTTTATGGTAAAGCAAGATAGTTGAAAAACTAACTCCAATACATATGCAAATATTTGTCATTTTCACTATGACCATTTCAATTCCTTTCACATGAACCTATTGATGTTGTTACTAGTATAGATTTACAATTAAGGATACATACATACATACATACATACATACATACATACATACATACATACATACTTACTTACTTACTTACTTACTTACATACATACATACATACATACATACATACATACATATAACTATTTATAGTTTTTTTAAAAATTTTCTATCTAAAATTTCATCTTTCATTCAATACATTTAAAACCAATATTTTATTTTACATATACAAAACATAAATACAGTGACAGGGCCATTAAATTTAACCTTTGATAACTAGAAAAAAATTAGTAAGCATTAATTTCAATGCACTGACTATTTATCAATATTGAATTGATGAGTAAATCCTAGGTTATTTCCCCCATGGAATAGATTTGATGATTAGATACTCATACTCATGTAAAATTTTGATATCATGCATTATATTTGATGCACACTCACACTCATACTTTTTTTTTGATATCATGCATTATATATTATGCTTGGTTTGAGTTGGTTTGTTGAGATAACAATGAATGAAATTTATAGTAAATTTGTTAAGTTGTGTATGTTTTATGTGAAAAGGTTGTAAAATTTTCCACGCTAGTTTTACTCTATTTTTTTATATCAAATCATATGACCAAATTTCAATGTTTAGTTTAAGTACATAATTTGTTATAATCTTTTATGTTTATTTATTTATTAGTCCTTACCAAGGCATGAAACTATATGAATCACTTGAGAAAATAATTTTTTGTCTCCAAACAATCAATTATTTTGATAAGACATATTACTTTCACTATTCCAAAGTTTAACAACCAAATATTTAAGAATATTCCATCACATGTTATTGCAAAATATTCCCTTCAAAAAACTTTAATATTATTTAAATTAACATTTATACAATGTATGAATTAATAAAAATTAACATTTAGAATCAATAATTATTATGAAAGTGACTTGTATGCTAAATATTAAATGATATTATTGTGCATAATTGTTACATTTATTTTTGTTATAGGTAAATATTTAATGAGGGTATGCCAAATATTTATGGAATGGTCATCTCGTTCTATTTTCAAAATTGTATTATAATTACTCAAGACTGTGTCAAATTGTTAACTATTTTTTATGATGATTAAAAAATCAAGGATAAATTGCACCGCATGAGTTTGATTTGTGACTTTAGTTTTGTCAATGAGAAAAAATTAGTTATGTAAAAAAATACATAGTAAATTGTAACATTTGTTGAGGCATCTAATGCAAACTATTGGATTTTGATTTCTATAATAGATTTTGAATTTGATTTATATAAAATATTTCATGTTCTATTAGTTTTTGAGCAATTACAATTGAATTTGATTTTCTAAAATTCCTTTTGTATTATTTGTTCGACTAAGTTTTTTTTACAACCTCTAGCTTCTTGTAATCGTCCATTAATTACTCAATATATTTATCCCTCTAAACTCTAAAGATTTTAAGGGTTATACTTTTATGTAAGAAGGTTTTTGGATTGATAAGGGATTTAGTTAGACACCCATCACTAAATTAGCTTCTGATTTGCTAACATGATTTCTTTTTAATGTGGTTATTGTTTCCCTACCATAAAAGGGGTGGAATTTGATTCCCAATTAATGGACACTCATACTAACATGATTCTCATCACCAAATTTGGTAGAGCATGGGAAGTCCACATATTTTCCATCTACAAGGCTCTAAAATTGGTTGGTAGCCAATTGTTAGGTTGTGGAGCTAAAAGCTTCACCCGGATGCAAACATGGAGGGTTGCTGAGTGTCACAGTCACCAGCGTTGGTCAGGCCAACTGACGTCGGTTAGGTGGAGACAAGAAGCTGCCAACATCAGTTAGGGATCAGCCAACATCGGTCATCCCCAGACAGACAACGACCGATGTCGGTCGCCTATGCAGTTCTCGAACTGTGAGTTTCACAGACAGTTTGTTAATGAACCAATTGTTTGCATGTTAAAGGCTAATTTTAGTCTTGAGCTACGTTTCTAATTATTGTTTGGCATGGGATCTATATAATAGACTCAAGGGCTGTATTGTAAAGGTGTAGACTCTCAAGGATTTAGTAGAATTAGTTCTGTAGAATCAGAGTTCTATCCAACGGAGAATTAAAAGGGTTCTTTCGGGTATGTAAGATCAGTTGATCTGCAGGTTGTGCAAGATCAGGAAGAAGATCTACATGGGTAAGTAAGGTCGGTTGATCTGTAGGTGTGTGTGTGTGCAAGGTCAAAGGAGATCTGCGAGAGAGCAAGGTCAAAGGAAATCAGCAACACAACAGGTAGCAAGATCAGGTAGAGATCTACTTGGAGTACGTTGTGTACTTGGTGGTACTGGTAGTATTGTTACTAACTGGTTGAAAAAACAACTTGGTATTGAGTTGATTGTTTGCTTGTAATTAGGCAAGTGAGAGAGTGAACTCTTGAGGGAGAATTACTGGGAAGAAGAGTGTGGCATCTTCTTTATTGTATTTCCTTCTGGATGAGTATTAATACAATTGGGTATTGTCTCTCATATTCTATGCTATTTCTGAATTCTAGTTTTACTTGTGATTCTAGTTTAATTCCGTGTTTAGTTGCTTATACAAAGGTAATCAATTGTGCTCTTAATTCTGACAATTGGTGTCAGAGCTTTGTGAGCCTAGGTCCTAACACCAATGTCATGCGATTAGGGCCAAAATTGGTAGACTAACTACTTGAACAGGTAGAGCCTCTTTTTTCAAGTCACCACTAGTGATGGGAAGATAACGACTTCTTATAGCATGGCTCTTAGTAACTAGAAATTTGGTCAAACTTTTAGTAGGTGCTCAAATACACTAATCTTTGTTTTGTGGTGCTCAGAGCCCTTAACATCTTATTCTTTTATAATATTTCACTCCAACCATTATAAAAGCATTGAGATGTGAATTTTAGCATACCTATGTGATCCTATAGGTACATAATTTTCATTGTCTTCTACCTTACCAAAATTTGATGTTGTTGGCCAGTTGAGACAGAAAAGCATATTTAAGGCATAATTTATGTCCATCACTCTATAAATTCTCTATATCATTTTTATATCTAAGTCTTGATGTAGTACATGTTTTATTTGATTTGAATAGTCTTACACTTCATTTCACCACTACTCCCACTCCTCGTTGCATTAAAAATGTTCTTTTATTATTATTTCTTTGTTGATTTATATGCCAACCATTATTTTAAAAACTACAAAAATCATAATGATAAATTATATCATTAGTGTAATTATAGTGGTGTCAATTATTTATTAATTATGTGAACTTCTTGTGCAAATATTGTCACATTTACAATATTATGAGCTGGATGATTTATTTATTAAAAACATTTTTCAGTATAATTGACCAAAATAAATCATATGTCAATAACATTTTAAATTATTTATATCATTCTCATAATTTCATTACAAATTGTCAATTTGTTCCTCTGACCAATTTATTACATAAAATTATGTTATTGCATAGTCATTAAAACACAATGCTTATTGTGATTATTTCACATTAATTTTTCATTCTAAATCATATTTGTATTTTGACAGGGACAATAAATTCTATCAAATTTAAATGTATATTTCATGCATTTTAAATTCATTTACAAGAAATGCAATGTGCTAATTAAACCCTTCAACAACTACATAGTACAACTCTACATTGCACCTCTTGTCAAGAAGAAAGTACCTATGCCTAAATCTATCACCTTATTTTCAATCTTAAAACTCCTAAAAATACCAATCTATAATGATTATTTTTAGGGCCACTATTGAAATCATTATTATCTACATTAACACAAATTTCACATGAAGATTATATAAATGACAAAGATGTTACTATCTTCATCCTCTGAGAATTTTCTTTTGAAGCCAAATTTGCACTCAACTACCACAAAGACATTATATACACCATCATAAATAAATATAATAAAGGTATCTTAAAACTTTACCTACCCACCTCAAACCCACTATATATTTTTTAAATATTTCAAAACATATGCATAAAAGTTATATATTCGTACCACACTAATTTACTTACACTTTCTTTCTTTTTTTTGGTAAGGTGCTTCTCAATGCTTCATCTATGTGCCATATTTCATAATTGCTTTGACATCGCATCATAACATGGCTAACATACATTTACAGAACCAATGACTCAAATCAAATTGAAAATTAGCTCCATGACTTATTTTAGTTTAGCTTTGTGCCAATTAGGAATTGATGTCCACTTATTTGAATATTATGTATTGATAACTAAATGCATTTATACATATAATTGACTTTTGTTACCGGATATGAATATCAAATATCATGAAGTTAGTGATAATTTCATTACACCAATAGGTGTTCCCTACATTGACATTTTTTTTGGGGGGGAGGGGGTGAAAGGGTGTAATATCATGAGTGGATTGAAAATTAATTAATTAAAAGCTGACTTAATAAAATAATTTAACATAGGGAGGTATGTAAGAATGTAATTAATAATTAATTACAAGCTGGTTTTTAAATATGTATTATCATATTAGAATAAGGTGAATTATATTTGTTATTGTAGAAAACTATTTACTTTAAAATAAAAGAATTTATTTATTTACCAAGATAAAATATATGATAAGTGAATTACATTTGTTATTGAGGTAATTTATTTATTTTAAAATAAAATAATTCATTTATTTTATATATTTTAAAATAAAAGAAATTATTTATTTATTCATTTACCAACCTGGAATATACCATTGGTGAATTATATTTTTTATCATGACAATTTTATTTACTTGAATAAAATTATTTATTTATCTTATATTTATTATTTTGGTAATTTTATTTACTTTAAAATTTAAAAAAATTTATTTATGTAAATTTATATTTATTTAATTCATGTAAAGCTGATATTATAAAAAACAAAAAAAAATCAAAAAAGATAGCAAGGTCCAAAATAACTTATAAAATCATACAACATATCCAAACATAGAATATAATCACAATCATAATGAACTTCATTTGATCTACCACTTATTTTATATTGAAGTTTTGTCTTTTTTCCTTATTAATTGAGGAATGTTGGATTTAATATCTAAGAAAATGAAATTAAAATGCTTGTTTTCTTGGATATGAGGAACTAAAAATTTCTCACAACTTTTTATATATTAATTCATTTCAATCTCTTCATTCAAGAGATGATATTTGTTTCTATTCAAATTTCGCTTTCTGCATTCAAGAGAAGAATAAGAAACTAAGAGATGGTCAAGGCTTGTGTGTACCTGGATGTAGTCGTGCACACCGTAATCCAGACGCTGTGAGAACTCCTCTTTGGCTATGGAGGAATGACACCTGCGAAGAAAGAGACTTGGACAAAAGAGAGCATTAGATGAGGAGATGGTGAGTTGCCAAGCGAAAGCTTGATCCCAGAAGTATGAAGACTTCCTTAAGGGATATCAACCCACTAGTTGATAAAAAGGATGTGTGATAAACAACTGAATGATAAAGAACTGAAATGATAAAAGATGGAAAGGAAAATGGAAGAAAAAACTTACTTGAAAGATGCTATCAGCCTGGTCACAGTCGCCGGCGTCGGTGGTCCTACCGGCGTCGATTTTCTGGTCTGCCGACATCGGTTAGTATGTCGACGTCGGTTGGGGAAGTGGACGGCGTCGGTCAGGGCAGTAGGCTTGGACGGGGTCTGGTCGAGTCTGTGGTCCGTGGACAGGGTCTGGTCGTACAGAATGGTCTGGGGGTCTGGGTCTGAGAGTCTAGTTAAATGGGTAGAGTGTATGGTCTGACAGAGGACGGAGGCAATAAAGAGATGGGGAAGTAAAGATTCGGGTCTGGTCTGGTTTGGGGGTAGGAAGTGCTGAATCTAATTCATAATACTTAAAAGCAAATGACTAGAAAACACAAAGAAAACACAGACAAAATACTTACCTGTGCCTTGTTGAAGGTGTGCTGCTGATGATTCCTGTACCTGCTATTGGTGCTTCTAGTGTGGAAGCCCTGTTGTTGACGGAGATGCTAAAGGCCAAATACCTATTGCTGCACCTGAGGGAGAGAGTGAGATGGTTGGTTTGAAGATTGGCAGAGTGGCGGATGGTCGAAGACTCCAGATTCTAGATTCGTGATTAGCTCTCAAGATTCAGAGTTTGTGATTAGAAAATGTGATTAGAATTCATGATTTTTGTGATTAGCCCGGAAGGAGGTAAGAAACCGGTTTAAGTAAACCGACGTCGGTGATCCTGCCGGCGTCGGCCGACAGTTGACCGACGTCGGCGGGTGAAGAGCGAGTAAAAGGCCCAGCAAGCCCGTTCTCCATCCGCCAGGTGCAAGATTCATTGGAGATTTGTCGAAGGTAAGGATAAATACGCATGAGAGTTGGTTAGGTGGTTGGAAAGGAGTAAGAATAGGTCTTGGGTGAGTCATAGGGTGGGAAATGGTCCAAGGCAAGGTGTCCTAGGCGAGGTGTCATGGATGATGTGTCAAAGGAGAGGGGTTAATTCAAAATAAGTTTATTATTTTAAATTAGTAATTATATGGGTTAGGAATGGACCAAGGGGGGAATGAACAAGGGTTAGACATGATTTCGGTGTCTACATTTGCCCCTTTTTGTCTTGTTGGTTGTTCTGGACGAACTGCAAGACAAAAATAGGAGTTGGTTGCCCCAAGTATGAGATGATGTGGATTGCCTCGAGGTATGGATGAGGTATCCCCTTCAAAGCGGGAGTCGAGGGAAGGGAACTTAATGTTGGGTGCCAATTTGACCAAAGGTGGATGAGAAGGATGAAGAGTGAGTGAAAATGCTGCAATAGGTCGTGATTGCGCGTATACCACTTCATGAGATGGATAGGTCAAATGTCGCAAGTCGAGGGTCAAGGAGTGCCAAAATTGAAATAATTGAGCCCCAGCATTTAGTCGTCTGCTAATTGGGTTATTCAATCTAAGCTGTAGCTCCAAATGGTCATCGTGTTCTAGGTATCCCGGGCTCAGGAAGTGCTCCTAAAAACATGAAAATGTCACAAGTAGTGGGGATCAACCGGCGTGCGATCCTATACTTGTGAAGGTCAAAAATAAAGTACAGAATGCCTGAATCCGCAAGGTAGAAGAGATGTTCCTGGCACATGCTTGAGAAAAGAACTCGATGAGCTCAGGTTGAGGCAAGGAGAAGGAGAGCTGGTTGATCAAGCCTCTCCAATGGCCGACAAAATTGACTATTGATTCGTCGTTGAATTGCCTGATGGAGTAGAGGTCTGTGATCGAGACTTGTTTGGTGATGTTGATAGAAAAATGGTCGAGAAATAATTGGACGAGTTGAATGAATGAGAAGATAGAATGTTTGGCAAGAGAGCTATACCAGTCAAGGGCGGAGCCAGAAAGTGACATAAGAAACGTGCGTAGAAGTAACGCATCGTCGTGGGCTATGAGATAGCAGGCATGTCTGAATGCCCGTAGATGTTGTTGTGGGTCCTCCTTACTCTGGAAGCGAGTGAATTTAGGAAGCTCCCATTGGTTGGGGTATGGTCGAATAGGGACGGAAGGATGAATGGGCTCGTTGCAAATTTGCTCATACGAGAGAGCATTGCGTGAACCAGAGATAGAGGTCTCGAGACTGGACATTTTATCCATCAACATTTTAATGATGTCTGCTAATGGATTGGCAGACGGAGCACCTCCTAGGTTGTAGGGTGTTTGAAAGAGGCTAGAGGAGGCATATGACGTAGTCAGTTGTACCAGTAAGGGCGCAACGTATGAATGACTAGTCGTAGGGATAGAAGAGGAGACTAAGGATGGTTGGGTTATGGAAGTAGAAGGCATAGGCTGACTAGACACTGCCAAAGGTGGTTGTGTGATGGCATTGACAAAGGGCGAGGTAGGCACTCCTACATATATGGGCACAAGAGTGTGAGGGGTCGAGACAATCAAGTTCTGGTATGATGTAGAACTTGGTTGAGTTGCAGGTGGTTGAGGGGATAACGAAACCCCGATGGAGGTCAGTCTAAAAATAGATGAGGAGGCCAAACTTTGCGTATTGGCCATGGTCGGGTTAATGGTTGAGGCGAAAGGCTAAGTCATAAAAGGTTGGGTAGCGAATGGTGTTGATGTCATCGCCACTTCACCCGAAAGGTCTCGCGTTGGGTTTCTTGCGAGATAGTTTTGGAGGGCTGTGACGTTGAGGTCCAAGAATCTTTCAAAATCTTGGTCCCCTTCAGGGATGATAGGTGACTGTGTTGGGGTCGGTCCTGTAGGAGTTCTTTTAGTCTCCGAGTGGAACTCCATTATAAGACTGGTTAAGGACAAGGGAGTGTGGTTAAGGAGAGGGTCAGGTTCTAGAAACTGTGTTTTTTTAGTTTCAGAAACTCAGAATGAGGTTTTGGCAGAAAAAGGGGTTGGGTTTTAAGTTGCTATTTTGAAAAAAAGGCCTGTGACAGTGACCGACGTCAGTTGAAAAACTGATGTTGGTGAGAAAAATGGCCGACGTCGGTCAGTTAACTGATGCCGATGGAGGAAGGTGGCCAACGTCGGTGGTAAAGCCGATGCTGGTGACTGTGGTTTCCAAAAACTCAGAAAACTTGAAGATTCTTGGAAAAAAGGAAGAAGAACGTCCTCACTAGCTCAAAAAACCAGACAGGAACAGAAAAACAGAGATGAAGACAGATAGGCCCTAAGCGTTAAATCCTAAGAATCAACTTTAGAATCTTGTGGCTTATGCCTTAAAGTGATGTTTGAGGAGGTTGGCTGTTAGAAGGGTCCTAGAAGAGGTAATCTATGGATGGTTTCAGGTTATGTTTAGGCGCTCAAGAAGTCTGGGTTAGGTTTCGTACATGGCCTGGTGCTAAGGAGCAAGCTCCCCTCACTTCACGATTCCAGTGGTAAGCTGGTCCCGCTTAGCCAAAATATACTTTCCCTAGAGATTAGACTCTGCCAGAGAACAGAGTGGGCTTTCCCCTTGGTGATGAAATCCAAGTAGGATTCCCAGGAATAGGTAAGGTATCTGCTGGGGGATGAAATCCTAGTCGGGCCTTGTCTCAAGTGATTTTGATGTTTGATTTAGTGCAAGTGGTTCAGTTGTGTAACATGAAGTGGACTAGATTAATTCAATATGCGGATTTAAGTTACTAGATGTGGACTAATGCAAGCACAAGTAGAAATGGAATGCAAAGTGTTTTTTAAGCCCAAGTCGAAATGTTAAGTTCGGATGAAAGCAAGTTGAGAAAATGTTGAAGGATATGATGTTGACTAGTCTAGAAATGCAAGAAAAGAAAAGAAAAATTCTTTTTATCCCTGCTTATGATGTCATTTAGAAGAGAAGAAAGAGGTGAAGAGGGAGGAACCTAATGCACCTAAATGAAAAAAGAAGAAAAGGAACCCAAGGAAGGCCCTAAGGGTCCCACCGGGCGTGCCAGAATGTTTCTATTCAAATTTCGCTTTCTACATTCAAGAGAAGAATAAAAAACTAAGAGATGGTCAAGGCTTGTGTGTACCTGGATGTAGTCTGTGCACCGTAATCCAGACGCTGTGAGAACTCC
This sequence comes from Torreya grandis, assembly GCA_037957365.1. Classification (NCBI taxonomy): domain Eukaryota; kingdom Viridiplantae; phylum Streptophyta; class Pinopsida; order Cupressales; family Taxaceae; genus Torreya; species Torreya grandis. The sequence goes on along the minus strand of JARHVA010002104.1, from coordinate 2,041,494 downwards.
TCTTTGGCTGTGGAGGAATGACACCTGCAAAGAAAAGAGACTTGGACAAAAGAGGGCGTTAGATGAGGAGATGGTGGGTTGCCAAGTGAAAGCTTGATCCCAGAAGTATGAAGACTTCCTTAAGGGATATCAACCCACTAGTTGATAAAAAGAAGTGTTTGATAAATAGCTGAATGATAAATAATTGAAATGATAAAAGACTAAAAATGAAAAGGAAGCAAAAGCTTACCTGAATGATGTTGTCAGCCTGGTCACAGTTGCCGGCGTCGGTGGTCCTACCGGCGTTAGTTGGTCAAGGTCTGTCGACATCAGTTATTCTACCAACGTCGGTTGAGGAAATGGCCGGTGTCGGTCGGGGCAGTAAGCTTGGATAGGGTCTGGTCGAGTTTGTGGTCCGTGGACAGGGTCTGGTCGTGCAAAATTGTCTGGGACTATTTGGGTGGTCTAAGACAAAGTTTTGGGCTTGGTTGAATGGTCTGGGGGTCTGGGTCTGAGAGTCTGGTTGAATGGGCAGAGTGTATGGTCTAACAGAGGACAGAGGCAAAAGGGAGATGGAGAAGTAAAGATTTGGGTCTGGCTTGGTTAATAGTCTGGTCTGGGGGTAGGAAGTGTTGAATCTAATTCATAATACTTAGAAGCAAATGACTAGAAAACACAAAGAAAACACAGACATAATACTTACCTGTGCCTTGTTGAAGGTGTGTTGCTGATGATTCCTATACGTGTTATTGGTGCTACTAGTGTGGAAGCCCTGTTGTTGATGGATATGCTGAAGGCCAGCTACCTGTTGCTGCACCTGAGGGAGAGAGTGAGAGGTTAGTTTGAAGATTGGCAGCGTGGCAGATGGTCGAAGACTCCAGATTCCAAATTCGTGATTAGCTCCCGAGATTCAGAGTTTGTGATTAGAAAATGTGATTAGAATTCATGATTTTTGTGATTAGCCCGGAAGGAGGTAAGAAACTGGTTTAAGTAAACTGACGTCGGCGATCCCGCCGGCATCGGCCGACAATTGACCGACGTCGGCAGGTGAAGAGCGAGTAAAAGGCCCAGCAAGCCCGTTCTCCATCCGCTAGGTGCAAGATTCATTGGAGATTTGTCGAAGGTAAGGATAAATACGCATGAGAGTTGGTTAGGCGGTTGGAAAGGAGTAAGAATAGGTCTTGGTGAGTCATAGGGTGGGAAATAGTCCAAGGCGAGGTGTCCTAGGCGAGGTGTCATGGGTGATGTGTCAAAGGAGGGGGGTTAATTCAAAATAAGTTTATTATTTTCAATTAGTAATTGTATGGGTTAGGAAAGGGTTATGAATGGACCAAGGGGGGAATAGGAGGGAGAAAGGACCAAGGGGTAGACACGATTTCGGTGTCTACAATATTACCCCTTTAATTTTTAAAAGGACATATATTTTGACATTAAAATGAGATGAAAATATAAAATTAATAATAATTAAAATTATACTAACTTAAATTTTAAGATAACAAATATTTAACATTAAAAATGATACAATAGAATATAACTAGCATATATATCTTAGATAAATCTATGTAAAATACACTGATAAATATCATTCTAGAGGTACCTATATCATATTGAATTGTGAGTGCCTAAAGAATGATATCTATCAGTGTATTTTACATAAATTTATCTAAGATATGTATGCTAGTATAATTATATTTGTACATATGAATAAATTTTGTTACTATATATAAATAATAGATATCATGATGTTAGTGACAAGTCATTTAGATATGTTAATAAGTGTTCTCATAAATATTATGGAGATTTATTATTTTAATGAAGCACTACAATCCTTTCTTTTCAATGCTTATGAATTTAATATTTTGTACACTTTAAATGTGATTCAATACCATTTCATTAGATTATTTGGATATCATTCAATACAAAAAACACTAATATTTAATCAAATTATGTACTTTTTTGTAGCACATTAAATAGACTTATTTTAGTAGTAAAAGCTTATCTATTTATGAATAAAGCATCGTAACTTTATTCCATGTTATAGAATAATTACTTCATAAATTTCTCTATTATAACACTAACAATAACTTCAAACAATATTGTAAAATTACAATAATACTATTACTAAAAATAGAGACTAATCTCAACATGACCCTTATTTATTAATTATTAGTTTTAATAATCCATCAAAAATTTCAAATTGCATTAAACTTATTTTAATGTGAAAAATCCTAACCAAAATTTTATGGCCATCAATCAAAGTTCTAGAATAATTTGGTATTTCAAAGAAATTTCGCTTATATTCTTTGGAAGGAAGAGAAAAGAAAATCGAGAAGGGTATGGTGTAAAAACCTGATATGTTTCACACATGTTGATCTAGATGGATGTAGGTTCTCCTCTTTGGCTTGGGAAGAATGACCTTCAAATAAAAAAACACTCAAAGAAATAGTTTTATTAGTTAGATAGTAGGGTGGATTGCCTAATAAGCTAGATCCAAGAAGTATGAGCTTCCTTGGAGGTTATCAATCCACACGTTTAAACAATCAAGTTATGAAGGATAAAGTACTTGAATAAATAATAAAAGGTACTAAAATTAAATTCAAGAATTACTTGATAAAAGAATAGATGAAATTTATTGATTATAGCACTAAGTTGGTCAATATTAATGCTAAATAGGTAGGGTATGGTTCAAAAAATAGGGCAGGGTTATGTGATTAGGCAAAGGGTCTGAAAGTTGGATTTGGTTGAGGTCTGGTGGGTGAAAAAAAATTGCTATTATTTTATCACATAGTGACCATCGGTGGTTAGGGTAATAGTGGTTGGGGTAACCATCAACAGTTGGGGTAACCATCGATGGGTGGGATAGACTGTCAGTGGTCAAGGTGATTGTCAATAGTTATTATGGGTTGGTTTTGGTCAAGAAAAGGCTACTTTGATGAGGTCACATAATGGAATTATAAGAGATGGGTTTGGGCTAAGTTGATTTTGAAATAGAGATAAAGTAACTAAATGATTAAAAATAGATACTTAGCTTACTGGTTGTCAATATGAAGAAGGATTGAGAAACTGGTGGATCTCAGACCAATTTTGACAAAGTAACAATGCTCAACTTTTGGCCGATGAATGATAATACTTCAGACATTTGTCACACTTTCTAGTTTCTTAAGATAATACTTGTAAAAGAAAATAATGATGTAAGAGGTTATAAATATGGACGTGGATGATGATCACTTGATTCTAGATCCTAATTCACCCTCTGCTCCTCTCTTTTTATAGGAAGGAGAGGTGTAATAATATGTTAAAAAGAGGTTCAATAAGCAGTTCAAATTTATCTTTCACATGTATTGGATCACACATGTATTGAATCACACATAAATTAGATGAGATAAATATAAAAAATAAGTTGGAGTTGACTAGAGTTTGACTGTTTAGGTGGTGGAAACCTGATCATCGATGGTCAGGCCTAATCATTGATGATTAGGGTGATCGTTAGTGATCAAGTGTTAAAGGTAATATTTGGTAGAAGACTTTAATGAGCTAGTTAGATAACCAACTAACCTAAGTAAATTTTATATTTAAAGGGTTGGGGGATGGTCCTTAGGGGTCCTAAGGTGGTTTATAGGTATTTTGACATCTAGAACCATTGTGTATAGTTTTCTAGTGTCTATAATTTGCCCTTTTTTATTATGCAATTTGTATCAACAAGCAGTAAAATAAAAATGGATTGGGGTCAAAGGTTTGGTTACATCAAGTATGGGAGGAGGTGTTCCCTCTCAAACTAGTAATTAATGAGGTTAAACAAAATTGGGTGTGGGTTTGATAAGTGGTTAAGTTAGTGGTAGGTAGGTTAGGTACAAAATTACAAACATGTGCACAAAGTGTGATTAAGTGCAATAGCCAAGATCATGTAGTGACTAGGTTGTTGTGGTTGGTAAAAATAAGGTCAATACTAGAAGGATAAATGACAAGTAGACCACATGATCGTATGTGATGGTTGGGCTACACTCGTAAACTCAAGTCTCCTAGATAAGGTTAGTATTGTCATGGGTACCCAAGGTAGGAAGTACTTCTGTGAAAACATAAATTGGTTGGGTGTGTGCAAGGTAGTGCAAGGTGAAAATTTTCAATGTGTTAATTTAGTTAGTGGTCAAAAGGACCAAGTTAAGTTCATCATAAAACCTGTGCTAGTTGGGCCAAAATGGCCAGTGACAAGGTGATGTGGTTGATTGTGTTTTTCAGAGAAGGCAATCTCTTATGGTGGGTATTTGGTATGGCAATATCCTAAGGTGGATAGGGTTTGGATATTCCATTGATGGTCACCCATAGTGCATCAGTGGTCACCATCAATTATTGATGGTTGATAAGTGATTTTCAAGGGTTCCCTAACCATCAGTGGTTAACTATAGGAATAGTCAACCATTAGCAGTCGAGTTGTTTTATTAGAATATTTTGAAAGCTAAGGTTAAGTGTTTGTTAGGTTAGATGGTGGATAGGTAATGGTGATAGGGTTAAGTGCTAGTGGTTAAGTTTGAATTTTAAGGTCATCTATTAGGGAAAATGTATGAGTGGTATTAGGTTTTAGTTAATAGGTAAGGTAGAGAGGTTAGATGCCCTAGGTAAATGTCATAAGGGTGATGGTCAAGTAATAGTTAATGGTAAGGGTTAAGTGTAATAGATCATGGTTAAGGGTCACTACTCATGTAATGGTAAAATGATATAGGTTGATAGGTAATGGTTGAAGAGTAAGGATAGGTATCTGAGGTAAAAAGTTATTTTGTGATAGGTTAAGATAAGTGATGTATATAAGTAGTAGTAATAGTTTATAGTAGGCAAAGGCTTGAAAATTCAATTGATTAGAATTAGGAAGTAGGTGTAATAGGTAGAGTTCATAGGGAAGATAACACTTTAGTCTATGAACTAAGATTTGCTAATTGAATTTTGCAAGCAAGGGAGAGGATCTAGATAAGGGATAGAGTGCCCTAGATTTTTGATGAGATCCATCAAGGTATGACTATTTATAATTGGGTCCATATGGAGGAGGTGGGCCTTGGTGGTATGATACATTATCATCATTTGCCACAATTTGCGATGATGATAGTGGCACTCATTGAGAGATGGGATCATGCCACTAACACCTCCCTACTACTTATAGGTGAGATGACCATCTTACCCAAGGATATCTATAGGATTACATAGTTACCCATATGAAGAGAGCTAATATATAACATAGAGAGAGATGAGTGGGATGAGTTCATAGAGTTTTTATATTGGGATGACCTAAATTTTATGAGGTGTCATGTAGGTGGTTTCAACTATACTCTGTTATACAAGAGGGCTAAAAATACATGACATTTGCTAACCATGATGATGTTAGTGATGATGTGTTATGTGTTGCCTGATTCAATTAGTTGGAGGTTACCTTATTTGTTATTAGGGGTACTGGTAGATATGTTTTTTGATCACACAATGTTCTCATGGGCACCTATGGTATTGGTTTATATTTACAAGGAGTTGTGGGGATTCTAAGCTCATAGGAGGTATGGGATTAGTGTCAACTTTATTATACATTTTTGGGCTTACGATCACATCTGATTGTTGAGACCGATAGGGATGCCATGGGAGGGTTATGTTTAGATGGGTTTTTCATTTGGATTTATGAAGTGGATATGTAATTTTTCTCTCTTATGACTAGGTGGAAGGGTTCATGACATTAACTAGTTAAAAGCTGTACTGGATGCCTTAGTCATCGAAGATGTGATTTAGAGATGATATGTCAGGTTTTCAGAGTGCAGACACTATAGTAAACAAATTCTATCATTATAGATCTATTAGTGGATCCATAGAAGGAGGGATGGTAAGATAGAGATAATTCCTTTTGATAGGGTGTAGTGATAGTTTGGATTAGTACAAGGTATCCCTAGGGTATTCTTGAGGTATATGAGGGAGGATACAAAGTTCTTACTACCCACTCCATAGCCAGTACATACATTCCATAAACATAAGGAGCTCCTAACAAGGCTATGGATAGATGATGTATGTGTTGTGGATGGTTAACCTACATAGTAATAGACACTATATGCTACAACTAATATTGGTGGTGATGACAGTGGTTGACAGGCTATGGTTGTTGACCCAACTGGTGGATGTGGTCAGCAGGCATAGGGATAGGTGGTTGCCCTAGATATGTAGGTAGTGATTAGTTAGAGGGACCAAGAATGGGTGGTGTTAGTCACAACATAAGCATCCTTAGCAGTGGCACAGGCATCACTTGTAGTAGCACAGGGTTAGTTGGCCACTATTATAGGTGAGAGAGATCAGGCTAGGTCTTAGCTAGCCTTGGTGACGTAGGAGAGATTCTCTTTGGCAGATAAGGGGTGGAGTACCAATGGTATTGGCACCAATATGGACTATCCCTAGGCAGAGATACATAGTGATTATGGAGGAGCTATGGTATTATGAGGCCATAGTCTTCAAGAATTATCCAAATGAGCCATGATGGGGTGAGTAGAGGGATAGGATTGTAAGTGGTGTAGGTACAATGATACCAGGTTAGTGGGAAACATATGTAGGTTGGTAGGTAGGTATATGAGTATAGGTTCTAGGGAGGCAGTGGTGCACCAAGAGGTAGTGGTGCCTCAAGTTCTTAGTTTTGTTTAGGAGACATTATACTTATTATGTATATGATTTTTGATACCACCTGCGAGTTAATATAATGAGATATATATTTTGAGAGAGATATGTATATTGTTATACATGATGATGTTTATTTATGATACATAGATGCTTTATGGCTTATGGTTCATGGTTATGATGTTCATGTTGATTATTGATGTTGTTATATTTATTATGATTATGCTCATGATGATGTGAATGTGGACTCACCTAGCTAGACATGTGATGATATGTCTCTTTATTCATGTTTATGATAATGTTTGGTTATGGATTTGATGCTATCTCATGTGATCATGATGAGAATGTGATGTTGTTGATGACTAGGATGATGTCTATGATATTTATGATTATGGTTCTTGATGATGTTGTGTATGGATTTGATGATTTAATTTTGTATTTGAGATGATGATGTTTATGATATTGATATGATGATTATGATGTTTATGTTGAAATTTGATGAGTATATGCTTCTTCATTTAGATTTAGATATGTGGTGAAAATGGGTTGTTGCTCATTGTTCATGGATGTTTATGATGTTAATATGATGTTGGTGTTATGGATTTTGATGATGATTGTGATGATAGTGTTATGTGATGTGGTTATGATTATGGTCATTTTGTTTAAAGTGAAGCACATAAAATAAGTTAAATAACAAAACCAAATGTGAGAAAGAAGAAGATAATCAAGAGATAAACATTTAAGTGAATATATCAACCAGTATGAGAGGATAAGAAGAGGACAAGATGCTTCTTTTTTGGCAAAGAATAATACAACTAAAGTTAGATTGGATTAAGGAACATAAGCCTTGAGAATGCTTCACATTAGCTCGTTAGTTGGTTAAAAAGGTGTCTTGATCACATAATTTCAAGTAAGCTCATAAATGCCTTGATTATAGTGCATAAACGAGAGATGGATGAAGATGGAACCTTCTTGTGAGACTAGCATACCTCTTTTATAGGTTATCAAAGAGCCATTGAAAATAAGTCCATGGCATATAAGGTGTAGACTGATCGATGTGGGAAGTCTACTCATAAGATCTAATTGTGGCTTCCAAAATTAGTTTGCTTTTTTTGATGTTTAATAATATGTCTTTCGTTATTTTGTTGTTGCTTGGGAGGGTTTGGGAAGCTAATCGATGTGGGAAGATTTCAATAAATTGCTATGATTTTATAAAGTCTTCAATCATCCATCCTTCAAGGGAGTGGTCTACGTTTTATGTTATTTTTAAAAGGCTTTTGATAGCTATCCTTCAAGGGAACAATCTATCTTATATTGAGAAATTTGGATATGTTTTGGTAGTTGTCCTTCAAGGGAGTAATCTGTGAATTCTAAAGAGTGACCCAAGGGGGTTATTTTGATTTTGTTTTTATGTTTGATTTTGATGTCATGGACTTGCTTATATAGTCTTAAAGGGTTACCTTTTATGAAGGTCAAACTAAAAGCACAAGAAGGTTGAATTGGTGTGAAAGATATTTAGGTGCCAATGATCATGGAAATCCGTCCTAGGAAAGGGATGGAAAGTACCATGGGTAGAGTTTCAGTACCCATTATTCAAGATTAGGCTATGATTTTGATGGATAATCACATGTCTCAGTTTTAATTGGTTTCCCCTAAAATAAGGAGATGAATGTGGTTTGAAAGCAAGGGATGAGCTTAAGTTAGATGAAAGGTGAGTTTGATCCTTTTTTAAAAATAAAGGATGTAGGTGTGAAGCATTAAGGGGCTTAGGTTCTGGGTTTCCCTCCAGAGATGATAACTGATAAGCTCCTAATCCATACTTGTGCATTATGACATAAGGTCCAAGCTAATTGAAAGAAAATTTCCCCACTTGATTTTCTCTATATTCATGACATGCTAATTTTCCTTTAGGATGAGGTCTTTGATATTGAATTCTTGTACTTTAAGTTTTTTTTATAATCGTGATTGAATCACTCTTTATAGACATGTAAATGGGTAAGAGTGACTAAACAATGCTCATCAAGTAGCTCAAGTTGGGCTAAACGTTCTTGATGATAATCTCTCTCAGAGATGAGATCTTGCAAGGATATGCAAAGAGACAGAATTTGGACTTCAAAACGCAAGATAGCTTCTGATTCCAAAACTAGAGAGAAAGGGGTAGTACTTGTATGGGTTTGAATGTTAGTACGATATGCTCATAGGGTGATGGAGATATGTAAGAGTTAATCTTGACCAGATGTGTTAACTATTTTAATTAGCACGTTATTAAGATTTTTGTTGGAAGCTTCCACTTATCAATTTTCTTGAGGATGATAGGGTGAATAAAAACTTAAATTGATGCCAAATGCATCACAAATACCTTAAACTTGTTTATTTTGAAATATTTTCCATCATCAGTGATGATTTTATGAGGAACATCGAAACAATAGATGATGTGATGGTTTTTAAAGTCGATAATCTTTTTAGATTTGGTTGAGATAAGAGGAATAAGCTCTACCCATTTAGTAAATTACTCGATCATAGTGATGATAGAATGATGTACCTATGAAGAATAAGGGTTAATTTCACTAATAAATTCCAAACCTCATTGTGAAAAGGGTCAAAAATCTATAGAGACATGAATACTATATCTAGGTGAGTGATTTAAATTGATGTGTTATTGACACTTAAAACACTTTTTCACATAATCATAATACTCTTGGTTAAGGGTAGGCCAATAATAGCCAAAATGAAGGATGATTTTATCAATAGTGAGGCCATTAAAGTCTTCCCCACATATCCCATCATGTGTTTCCTTGATAGCATGAGAGGCTTCATGACTACGTAGGAAGCGGAAGAGGATACCTTCAAAGCCATGTTTATAAATAATTCCCCCTATTATGGTATAACATGAGGTACTTTGGATAAATTATCTTTAAACATTCTTAGAAAGGCCAAAAGGAATGATGGAAAGGTTAAGATAGTCAAAGGTCTGTTGATACCAAAGTTCAGGTTGGGTTTCGTCCACATTAAAGATGGTGGGAGAGTCTAATTTGACATAAGAGGGATGGGTAAGTCTATGGATAACTACATATAACTTAGAGTCAAAGGGTGAAGATGGGATCTAAGAGGAGAGGGAAGCCATCATATCGACAAATTTATTCATAGATCATGGGGTGGTTTAGATATAGTAGTGTTCAAATGAGGCCAAGAGTATGTCAGCTAATTATTTATACTATTACAAAAAATCATTCTTACACTGGTAAGATCCATTGATTTGATTGACCACAAGTTAAGAGTCACCAAAAATGTTGATCGTTTTGACTCCCAAGGCTAACATAGTTTAAAGGCCTATTACTAGAGCTTTATACATAGCCATATTGTTGGTACATTCAAAATCTAGCTTAAAGGATAAAGGAATAAGTTCACCATGAAGGGGGATAAGGATAATGCCAGCTCCCCCACTATGTTGACACCTTGATCCATCTAAGAACATTGTTACTTGATAGGTGAAGTTTTCTAGAGAAAGGATTGTGATAGACTCATTGGGGAACTCAAGGGGAGGAGGTTGATTGTTTGCAATTGTTGTGTCAGCCAAATGGTCAATAATGACTTTCCCTTTAATTAAAATTTTCTAAAGAAACTCAAGGTCAAAATCAACTAAGATCATGAGCTATTTGGTCATACATTGGTTTTGGTATGGCTTGGAGTGAATACACTTGAGTGGGTTAGTATTTGTTATGACATAGGTCTTGTGGTTGATAAGGTGGTGGCAGAGTTCAATGGCCATGAAGACCAAAGATGGGAAAATTTTATTGGTATGGGTGTATCACATTTAATATTCTACAAGCGTGTAGTTGATGTAGTAGATGGATTTCTCTTTGTATTGTTAATCTGGATGAGTGAGCATTGCCCCTAAGGAGTGGTTGGTGGTGGAGATATAAAGGTAAAAAATTGATCATACTTGGGAGGAGTGAGGACAGGTGGAGACAAGAGGTACTTTTTAAGTGAATCAAAGGCCTTTTGATAGTTTTTATTCCACTTAAAAGATACATCCTTCTTCAAAAGGTGATGAAAGAGTTGGCACCAGACTAAAAGTTAGGAGATAAATAAAAAAATGGATTAGAGCTTCCCCTACAAGCTAAAAATTTGATTGAGGTGGGTAGGAGGAGGCATGTTAAGGATGGATTTGATTTTGGCCTGATCAATTTTGATTCCCTAAAGAGATACAATGAATCCAAGGAGCTTATTGACAAGACCCCAAAAATGCACTTCTTGGGGTTAAGGTGGACATGGTAGTAGATGAGTCATTCAAAGATAATCTTGAGAATGGCTAAATGGTCTTTATGACATTTGGATTTTCCAAGAAGGTCATTGACATAGTCTTCAATGATTTTATGGATAAGGTCATAGCACATTGGTAGGTTATGCCAACTTTTTTTAGTCCAAAAGGCATGACCCTATAGCAAAAAGTCCCCCATGAGGTGATAAAAGCATTTTTGTGTTAATATTCAGGGGAAATTAGGATCTGATTGTAACTCAAGAATGCATCCATAAGAGATAGCATCTCATGGCCTATCATAAGATCAACTAGTTGGTCAATGCTTGGTAAAGGAAAGTCATCTTTTGGGCAAGCAAGGTTGAGGTCACAAAAGTCCACATAGATGCATATGCCCCCTTGTGGCTTTAGTGATAGGTATGATGTTTGAGACCCATTAGGGATAGTCAATGGGTTGAGTGAAGTGATAGATATGAGACATTCAAGGTCTTATTTGTGTTAGGAACCCCCTAGAAGCACAATTGATTACCATGCACAAGCAACTTAAGATGCGGAATTAACCAAAAGTAACAAGTAACTAGAAACCAAAAACAACATAGAATATAAGAGACAATACACAATTGTATTAATACTCATCCAAAAAAGAATACAATAAAGAAGATGCCACTTCTTCTTCACACCTCTCAGAGGCTTCCCACACCTCAAGTGTATAGTACTTCTTTCCTCAAAGCTCTCTCTCTTACGGTCCCAACACACAACTCAAACACAGAGTTGGTGTTCACCTCTAACCAGTCAGTATCCACTATTGCCAGTACACCAGTGCTCCATGCACTCCAAGTACACAGACATACTTCAAGTAGATCTCCCCTGAACCTGCATCAACCTGCAACCCAAATTATCTTACTTACCCATGTAGATCTCCAAACGTAGCCATGCACACATGCTGACCAAGATCCTACACACCTGAAGAACCCTTCTAATTATCCAAAACTAGCACCCATACTTGGCAATGCTATGGAACTAGGAGGAACACCCTTGCTCACTTCACACCTAGAAGGAGCTAACTTTGCTCAACTTAAACTAGAACAACTTACAATATAGCCCATGAGTCTCTTAAATAGATCTCATGCAAATAATAATTAGACATCTAATTACAATAATTAGATCCGCAGCTTCAAGTCTAAAATTGGCTCTTGACATGTAAACACTCGATTCATTAACTAACTGTCTGTAACACTCACAGTTCTAAACCACATAGGTGACCGACGTTAGTCCCTATCTACTTGGAGGTGACTGACATCGACTGATCCCTGAATAACATCAGTTGCTTCTCTTCACTAATCTGATCGATGTCGACTGATCAAACCGACGCTGACTACTCTGTAACTCAGCAACCTCTTAGCAACCTCCTCCCTTATTTGCATTAGTGAAGCTTTTAGCTCCACAACCTAACAATATCCCACTTGGAGATAAATAGTTGCACTGTACCTATACCTGTACCCCATCTAATCTGTATCCTGGCTTGTATCCCTCTTCAAGCTCAATCCTGAAGACCACCCACCACACAACCTATGGTGCACCTCCTATCATCCAAGTAACCTATCGCATCCGCATCTAAAAACACATGTAGAAAAGAACTTGACCTTGCATAGCATGTCGACCTGCTACTGGTCCCTCTCAAATACCTGAGAATCCATTGAACTGCCCTCCAATGCTTCTTTCTCGGATCGGCTCCAAAATTTTTGACAGCACCCACTGCTTGGGCAAACTCAGGGCTATACCAGACCTCATGTGATTTTAGACACTAAACTGTCTAGCCCTTAGTGTGCTTTGATTCTGCATCCTGAACCTCACCAACACCTGATTCACATCAGCTCCCATTGGAGACAAAATCAACCTGTGATCTTCCATGTCTCTCATGCCAAAGAATTTTGCTGCTCCAAATTCTTCATGGCAAACCACTGAACTAATCTTACCCTTAGCTCAGCAAAACTCTGTATGTATAAACCTGCTAGCTAGCATACCATCCACATACACTAACAAGATAATGTCATGACCATCATCCACCTGGTAAGACAAACACAATGGTTACACTGACATCGACTAAAGCCATGCTTTGTCATCCACCTATCAAAACCTGTACCACTGTCCTGCAGCTTCCTCAAGACCATATGACCTGGCCTTGCATGTCACGTGTCCATTCTCTCTATTCTTTAAATAAGGTATCCATTCATCTTAGTGCTTTCATACTGGCTGGCAACCCTACCAAATCTCCCATTTGGTCCTGCATCATGTTCATGCCATGCTCCCACTGTTTCCTGGATCCTTCCTGCTCTACAGTCAGCAACTAGTATAAAGAAGAGGAACAATGAATTTGAGGCTTACTTACACTTTTAGTCCTCCCCATGGGCATTTGAGACTCCTTGATAGCTTGTTGTCTACCCAAAATCTGTCTTAGTGACCGACCTCGGTCACTACACAGTCTGCATCCGACCGACGTGGATTCCATGTGACTGTCCATGTCACCGATGTCGGTTATCCTACTGACGTCAATTTCCACCTGCTCGACACTACTAAATTCTCTAGTCTACACATGACCGATGTCGACACCTGTCTGTTCGATGTCAGTTACCCTTGACCGACGCTGGTACCTGTGTATGCTTGTGAGTGATGACTTTTTACCTGCGAGCTCCTTTGAATCAATCCCATGTCCAAACTGCCCTACTCAAAAGTATCCAGCCCCATCCACTGGTCTCTGTCTGTCATCTCCTCCAAGAACACCAAGGCTTTCCAGTTCTTAAGTTTATCAAATACATCAGTCTTCCTTTTCCTACAATAAACACAATCCTTTCTTGTAGCATCCCACTACTCACATAAATCTCAGTCTATGCTCTCTGAAGCTAATCTCTTACCATCTGACTTAAGAACATCCATTCCCTTCTCACTTATGTGACCAAGCCTACAAAGCCACACCTGTGCAACAGAAGTGGAAATAGTAATACAATCAAGTAGATAAAGAGTACCTGCTTTCTTACCAAATGCTAATTTAAGTGCATCCGCTGTGAGAGTTTTTGTGCATCTCTCATCACCCAACTTCCCTGAAGCAATTAGCTACATCTTCAAGACTGGGACCTGCATGACCTTCTTCAACACCCATGTGTTGGCCGCCTGTAATTTCAGTAACACTTCACCTTTGCCAATACTATGACAAGGCTTACCAACCCCTCTACTTGGGGCTGCATGGAAAGAGGCAACATAATCTATTAACCAAGATTCAACTTTATCCAGAGCATCCTATGCAACAACACCTGCAACATCTGCTTCTTCATGCTAATCTGCTACCAACCAACAATCTTTATTTACCTGCTCTTTCTTTCCATAACACCGTAAGTGACCATTCGTGCTATTCAGTTTCTCCATTCGTAGCTTACTTTCTTCTACCGTTGCTATACTCCCACTCAATCAAAAACCCCTGAGAGTGACTTGTAACCAAACACAAAAATTGCTCCCTGCAACCTTAGCTCTAATACCAACTGTTAAGAACCCCCTAGAATCACAATTGATTACCATGCACAAGCAACTTAAGATGCAGAATTAACCAGAAGTAACAAGTAACTAGAAACCAGCAACAACACAGAATATGAGAGACAATACACAATTGTATTAATACTCATCCAGAAAAGAATACAATAAAGAAGATGCCACTTCTTCTTCACACCTCTCAGAGGCTTCCCACACCTCAAGTGTACAGTACTTCTTTCCTCAAAGCTCTCTCTCTCTTACGGTCCCAACACACAACTCAAACACAGAGTTGGTGTTCACCTCCAACCAGTCAGTATCCACTATTGCCAGTACACCAGTGCTCCACGCACTCCAAGTACATAGATGTACTTCAAGTAGATCTCCCCTGAACCTATAATAACCTATAACCCAAATGATCTTACTTACCCATGTAGATCTCCAAACGTAGCCATGCACACCTGCTGACCAAGATCCTACACACCTAAAGAACCTTTCTGATTCTCCAAAACCAACACCCACACTTGGCACTGTTGTGGAACTAGGAGGAACACCCTTGCTCACTTCACACATAGAAGGAGATAACTTTGCTCAACTCAAACTAGAACAACTTACAATACAGCCGATGAGTCTGTTAAATAGATCTCATGCAAACAATAATTAGACATCTAATTATAATAATTAGATCCATAGCTTCAAGTCTAAAATTGGCTCTTGACATGCAAACACTCAGTTCGTTAACTAACTATCTGTAACACTCGCAGTTCTGAACTGCATAGGGGACCGATGTCGGTCCCTGTCTGCCTAAAGGTGACCGACATCAGCCGATCCCTGACTGACGTCAGTTACTTCTCTTCACTAATCTGACCGACGCTGGTTGCTCTGCAACTCAACAACCTCTCAGCAACCTCCTCCCCTGTTTGCATCAGTGAAGCTTTTAGCTCCACAACCTAATAATTTGATGAGAAGGGCTATGCAAGGATGCATTTTTCAAAGTTTTTGTCTAACAGGCTTGGCATCACAACTGGTAACTATGTTGTGGTTAGTGATAGAGGGGTTGATTCTTGACATGTCACTATAAGACCAAGCAAATGATATGATGTGGTCTTGCAGGAAGGAAGGGAAGTCCCAAATCTCCTCAAAATTTAGTGATTGGCTAGTTTTGAAAATGCCAAGGTTGTTTAAAGTTCCCAAGTTAATATCCATGGTGGATTCGTTTAACATGGTCAAATTCTCATGAGTAAGGTATTTTTGGAAAGAAAAATCTGGTGCACCAAGATAGGTGAGAATGAAATCATTATCCTAACACTAAATGGTATTAATGGTAGGAGAGTCATCTCATATCATCTTAGTATGGACTAGAGGGATGGTTATGGTCACCCCATATTTTTGATAAGTCAAGGGTCTGAGGATAATCATGTTGTTGAAAAAATATTAGGGGGATGATATGAGAATCCTTAACTATCGATAGTGGAGTGGATGATGAGGATGGGATTTCCTTGTCAATGATGGTAATGGGAGATGGGTTGGTTTGTTATTTAGGTGGCATGAAACTAAGGTCATGCTTTTTGTAAGGTTTTTTAGTTTTGATTAGAATCAACTTGTGTGGCCTATGTTTGTACTGACCTAGACCAAATCCCTTTTAAACACACTTATAAAGGTATGTCTTGGAAAACTCTTGTTTATCTAGGTAAGAAGAGTTGAAGGTGAATGGTTGAGGTGAAAAAGAGGTGGTAGGATTGTCGAGGGGTTTATCAAGTCCCCCATAGATGAAGTTGGTTTGACTAGTTAAGGGCTCAAAAAGAACAATGGTTTTGATATTGGGGTAATAACTAGGTTGGTGGTCAAGTTTACCATACTTTTAGGAAGTAGGGAAAGAGTCAAGGGTTAGAAGGTGATACTCCCCCAACAAAAGATGCTGGAATGTTGATTCCAAAGGGTCCATTGTGGGGATTTGGGTAGAAGGAATGGATGAATTGGTAGATGTTTTAGTGGTAGAAGAATATATAACCTCATCTTTTATCAGATAAGACTTGTTGGAGAGAGGAAGGATAACTTCATTAGGTTGGTACGTCATGTTATATGATGTGAAAGGGATTGAGTCAGCTTGTATGGTAACAACTTGACCTTCATGATCAAATTTGACACACTGATGTAGAGTGGATGACACATAACCCATGGAATGAATCCAAGGGTATCCTAATAATATATTGTACTATAACTCTCCTTCCACTATATAGAAGAGCTCAAGAAGCATGTGGGGTCCTAGGTGAATGTGAAGGACAATAATTCATAGAGTTGTGGCCATGGTATCATTAAATGATCAGAGCACCGTTGAATTTTATGACATGATTTTCTCAAGTAATTTGAGTTGGTTTTAGGCATGGGAGGAGATGATGTTGATATTATCTCCTCCATCAATCATAACCCTCTTAATGTGGGTCTAGTTGATATAGGTGGTAATGAAGAGCAGAGGATCTAGGTCATCTACATGGATGCAAGGTATTTTTGAATCCTTAAAGTTGACAAGGTTGGAAAGGTAAAGAAATCTGACAAAGGCAACTAAAGGTTAAGGTTATTCTGAACTCACCTATATAGATTGTAATTCTTCTATCATCGCTTGAAATTGATGGGGTGATGTATTGATTAGTTCATACAAACTTATCTTTACCAACATTTGGTGAAATTGTTTTAGAACTACTCATTGGATTGATTCAAATAGATTGGAGTGAGAGGGTCCCAAGAAAGACACTTTGGGTTTGGTTGAAGGTAAATGCGCTTAGTTTTGTCTTGTGGTTGGGTAGAGTAAGAGGCATATGTCCATGAAATGGACACCTTTGTCTTCCCCTTATCCTTTGGCTAAGCCTATGATCATGTGACCACATGGATGGTATGGATTGGGGGAGGAGTTATGCTAGGTGATTGCTTCAATTTCTCTTCACTCTAAGGTGAGAGTGGAGGGGTAGGTAGGTGTTGGTCAATGGTTTTTAGTTCTTGGATCTATTTTGGGCTCATAGGGGGCTCATTTCATAATAAGTCATCCTCATGATACAACTAATGGGCTATCATTTGGAGAGCTTTACAATTCTCTATGTCATGCTCAGGTGTCTTATGGTATGAACATACTAATATTTCATTGTACCAAGATGGTTTAGGACTATGTGGGTCAAATGGTCTAATAGATGGTAAGGTTAATCAAGATGCTTGCAATATCCTCTGTAGGATGGTTGAGTTAGACTTGAGCAATGGTCGCAAAGGTATAGACGTCTTGGTTTTGGGAGTTGAGGTGGAGGCCCTTTTAAGAGTGGGCTTGGTGGTAGAAATTTTGGGTAAATGAGTGTTCTTGGAAGATGGTTTTGGTTTTGGTATAGAGGTTGATATATTGGGGTTAAAAGGTTTTGAGGTAGACATTTGGGAGATGAGTGAGTTGTCTAGAGATGATTGGGAGATAGGAGGTATGTTCATGGGTGGTGCGGTGAAAATAGTTGTGGATGAAAGTAGGAGTGATGGCATAACCAAAAGTGGTGGTTAGGTTTCAATTGGGATGGTTGGTTTCCGAATTAAGGTAGAGGAATGAGGTCCTAAAATAGAGGGCAAAGTGAAGAGGAGAGGTAGAGTTTTGGTTTTAGGGCTTTTAGGTGGTTTTATCTTCTTTGTCAGCTTAGATTGGGGTTTATTTAATAGGTTTAGTGGGTTTAGGTCCAAATTTATTTATGGGTGAGCAATGTTATGGGTAGTAAATGTATCAAGGTTCTTGGTAGATTTGGTTAGAATGGTATAAGGTTATTTGGTGACTTTGGGTGAGTTTGGTTTTGGTGGTGTTGTTATGGTTTGATGGGTAGAGACATTCAATGGTTGGGTTGTGGTGATAGTGGATTTGGTAGTGGCAAGGGTAGGTTATTATGATATAGAAGGATCCTGATTGGTTCTATATGGGAGTCCAAACTTTTACCAAAAGGTGGTCTGATTTAGGTTAGAATTAGATATGAATTCTAAGTTTTTAACCAGTCTAGAGAAAGGTTTATAGATGGGTGAATCCCCTGATAGTGGATTCAAAGGATAGATCCAAGGGTTGAGGGGGTGAAATGATTACCTTCTCATTTTACTAATTAAAAGGTTTCAATATCTAGGAAGGTAACTCCTAGGTGGGAGGTGTAGGCAAGGTGGTTTCTTCTTTAGGAGTGATCGCTAAAGGAAGAGTGATGAGTAAAATGATGAAGTGGGAATGGTTTCTTCCTATGATGTGCATATCAAAGGAGAGGTTGGTGAATCCACTACCTCAATAAGTGGAGAGGGGGAAGAGGCAATTTAGTCAACAGTTTCTTTAGCAATGAGTTGACTAAGAACCATATTGACAGTATGGGCATTGTGGGTATGAGAAGATTTTGCTTTGTTTTCATTGTTGGCAGAAGGAACATGGTTGGCAAATGGTTATCTAAAGATGTCAAATGATTATTTTAGTGGTGCATTTGGGTTATCCAACACAAGTTTCCCCTTATCAATGAGAGTTTGGATAATGTTCTTGAAGGTATTACACCTACTAACATCATGTCCAGTGACTCGGTGGAAGGTGTACAATTCATTCTCCTTATACCAACCAAGTATAGGATGAGAGGAATTGAATTGTTGTAGAGGTTTGATTGGAGAGATTTATATTATATTGGATTTTAAAAATTTATCCAAGATCAAAGCATATGACTCCCCAAGTAGAGTAAATTATTTCTAGTTATTACAGTTTGGGTTCCTAGTATTTCGACTGGGGGAATTGGAAGAGTTGGATTGGTTGACAATGGGTGGAGGGGTGGTCTTAAGGACAACTACATTCATGTTTCCCTTATTATAAAAATTAGTGTTAGTTTGATTTTTGGGTTTAGAGGAAGAAGTATCATTTGATTTGAAGGTAATATTCTTGTTTCTCAATTTCAACTTCCCTCATAAATAATTGTGTTCTCTAGTTTTTGTGCCATGGTGAAAGCTTCATCAAAGGTCATGAATCTTTGGACCTGTAAAGTAGAGGAGATGTGTTTGGTGCAAGGCTAAGTAAAGAGTTCAATCAGCTCAAGTTAGGGTAGAAAGAAGGAGATTTGGTTTATGAGACTTCTCCAATGGGCCATGAAATCAATAATGGATTCATCATCAAATTGTTGAATGGAGTAGAGATCAATGATGTAGACTTTCTTAGAGATGTTTATGAAAAAGTGGTCTAAGAAAATCTGACCTAGTTGGTCAAAAGAAAAGAGGGAGTACTTTTTAATAGCATTGTACCAATCTAGTGCTAGGCTTGATAGATACATGGGGAAGGTATGAAGAAGGAGAGCATCATCGTATAGCACAAATGCCTAAATGCTCTAAAGTGATGTTGAGGATCCACCTTACTCTAAAACTTTGAAAACTTTGGGAGTTCCCATTAAGAAGGGTATGGTTTAATGGGGATGGATGGGTGAATTGGTTCATTATAGATTTGATCATATGACAAAATATTATGGGCCTTAGAAATGGATGATTCTAAAGTAGTCATTTTATCTATTAACATTTTGACAAGGTCGGTTTGGAGTTGTGCACCCATGTAAGTATAAGGTAGGTTGTGTTGGGTCTAGGTAAGTGCAATATATGCATATTTGGTAGGGGTTGAGAGGCTTCCACATGTTGGTATGTGGACATGGGTGGTTTGGATGATGCCATATATAAATATGTGAAGATAGGCAGCTGGGTGGAAGGTAGAGGTATATACCTTATGGGATAGGGATGTAGCTCAGGTTTGGTGTGATGGGTGCCTATTGAGGGATTAACATAGGTTGGGTAAGAGGTATGGTTGTGCTAGTAGATAGAGGTTAGGTAGTTACTTTAGTATTGATGGGTGGAAGGGTGGAAGGTATGTGAACCACCAAGCTTTGTAATGGAGTGGAAGTAGGTGGGTCAGAAATGAGAGGAATGGTGGTGGTACTAATAGAGGGTATCTTATAGTAAGGGAAGTACCGGTGCCTAAATATTGGATTGATCCTATATTATGAGGGTTATTAGTTGGGGAAGAAGGTGCTTGGGCATTGATTGGTTGAATGGGTTGGTTCTGAATGGTGGTATCAATAGGGTTATTGGTAGAGGATGATGTTTGGGTGACTAAAGGTTGGGTGGAGATGGTGGCTACAAAAGTATCACCCATAAGGTGGGATGGAATGCCATAGGGTGGCTTAACAGGCAGAATCAAAATAGGAGTACAATGAGATATGGTGTTAAGGTAATGCTGGAGGTCTATGGGATTGTTATCCAAAAAGGTGGTAAAATATGCATCACCTTAGGCAAGTGTTCGAGCTATGGTAGGGATCTCAAAAGGATGAGGAGAACTCTCTACATTTGAGATATACTACATGGATGAGGGAGAAGAGGAAGATGGGTGATCAAGAGGTGGGTCTTGATTTGCTTGGTTTCTTAGTTGTTGCCTAGTTAAAACCATGTAGATGAAGAAAGGAGGATATAAACAATCTCACAACTCAAACAAAGAGAAGACAAGAAAAGTCAAGGAATTAAAACAAGCACTAAAGAATGTTAAATCCTAAGGTTATTTTTAGTCTCTCTTGTGGCTAATGCTTTAAGCTTTAAGAATTTGTGTGACTTAAATTGGATTGTAGAGCGGGCACTAGAAAAGAAGTCTATGATTGGTTTCAGGTTATGTTTAGGCTCTCAAAGAGATTTGTATTGGAAATCAGTACATGGTTTGATATTAGGGCCTACTCCCTCACTTCACACACCGTAGAGATAAGGGTGTCAGGTGCTTAGCCAAGATATATTGATTTCTAGAGATTATACTCAACCAAAAAGATGAGTTGGTTCTCCCCTTGGTGATGAAATCCAAGTAGGATAGTCGAGAAAGGTGATTGTTAGGTGATGAAATCCTAGTTGGGTCTTATGTCAATGTTTGATTCTTGATTAAGTGTAAGTAGTTTGGTCTTGTGTGTGTGACAAGAGTAAAGCTACAATTGAATTATTTTACTTTAATTTAAACTATGTGAGCTAAACTTGCAAGCAACTAATGTATGCAGTTAATTTTTATCCCAAAAAGAAACTTTGATTTTGTTGGCAAAAAGATAAGAAGAAGAAAGCACCTAGATGCAATTATGAACCCAAGAAGAGACTCAAGGGTACCACCAGGCATGCCAGAATGTTTTAGAGAAATTTTGATTATATTCTTTGAAAGGAAGAGAAAAAAACTTGAGAAGGATATGGTAGAAAAATATGATATGTAGTACGTGTGTTAATATATATAGTTGTAGGTACTCTTCTTTATCTTGGGAGGAATAACCTGCAAATAAGAAATCACTCAAAGAAATAGTTTGATTAGTTAGTTAGTAGGGTGGATTGTCTAGCAAGCTAGATCCAAAAAGCACGAGCTTCCTTGGAGGTTGTTAATCCACACTTTTAAACAATCAATTTTTTAAGGATATAGTACTTGCATAAATAATAGAAGGTACTAAAATTAAATAGAATAAGTACTTGATAAAATAATAGATGAAATTGACTAATTATAGCACTAAGTGGGTCAATATTAATGTTAAATAGGTCGGGTATGGTTCAAAAAATAGCACAAGGTTTTATGATTAGGTAGAGGATTTGAAAGTTGGATTTGGTTGAGGTTTAATGGGTGAAAATAGCTTGTTGTTATTTTGTCACATAGTGACCATCAATGGTTATGGTAATTGTCTGCAGTTGGGGTAACTGTCAATGATTGGGATAGACCATCAATGGCCAGGGTGACTATCAACGGTTACTATGGGTTGGGTATGGTCAAGAAAAGGTTATTTTAATGAGGTCACAAATTGAAATTTGAGAGATGGGTTTGGGCTAGGTTGATTGGAAAATAGAAACAAAATAAATGAATGATTTAAAATAGATAATTAGCTAACTAGTTGTCGATCTGAAGAAGGGTTAAGGGATTGGTGGAGCCCAAAGCAATTTCGGCAGAGTAATAGTACTCGGCTATTGGCCAATGGATGGTAGCACTTCGAACCTCTGTCACACTTGTTGGTTCACTGGGAGAATACCTAAAAAATAGAATGTTGATGCAAGAGGCTCTGGCTCTAGACGTGGATGATGATCGCTTGATTATGGATCCCAATTCATCCTCTCCTCCTCTCTTTTTATAGGAAGGAAGGAGAGGTGAAATAATATGTTAACAAGAGGTTCAACAAGTAGTTCAAATTTAGATTTCACATGCATTGGATCGCATATGAATTAGACAAAATAAATATAAAAAAGAAAGTTAGAGTTGACTAGAGTTTGACTGTTTAGGTGGTGAAAACCTAACCGTCGATGGTTAGGGTGACCATCGGCAATCAAGTGTCAAAGGTAACGTTTGGTAAAAAGCTTTAATGATCCAGTTAGCTAATCAGCTAACTTAACTCAAGATTATAGTCAAAATGTTGGGGGATGGTCCTTAAGGGATCTCGAAGTGATTTAAAGGTATTTCGACATCTAGAATCGTTGTGTGTGGTTTTCTAATATCTACATTTAGTACATGACTACAAATAAAATTCCTACTAACATCATGTTTAATAATTATGAATTAAAAAAAAATCATAACTATTCTATTATATGGCAGAATTTAAAGTTTAGAAAGAACACTTTGTAAAAGAAAACAATATGACATTAAATCAATAATATTATATATTAAAAATCAAGCAAATTCATTGAAAATGGCAATTCGATTTAATGAGACAAGCCACATGTCATTTTCTTTTTTCTTGTCATTTTGTTCGGTCATCTTGACATCTAAAGTTAAGACATTCAATAAAATTTTAAATTTTAATGATTCCCATCCCATACTTGTGACACATAAAATAATAATATTTAATATCAATATTTCGCATTGCTTCCCATCCTAGATTCTAACGTCGTCTTTGCCGACGGAGAACGAGTTTGGTGTTAGAGCTTCCCATCCTAGATTCTATCTTCAGGATTTGTTTCCCCAGCCTAAGGATAAACAGTCTCCTCAATTCAATCCATGTATTCAAGCTCCATTGACTACCATTGGGAATGTTAGTCAAATTAACCCCGACATCAGTGTTTCGATTTAGAGCTGTCGCCTAAAAATGCATCTAATTTTGATGCACCTACTAAATTGCGGTGGATCTATCCTGGCTGAAAAATTGTAATGAGCCCTTTTCACCATTACTCAAAATTTTGCAAGTTCTGGATCCATATTGGTTCCTCTTTAGAAGACCCTTTTCTAGTTGACGCATCTCTGCATTCATCTCATCCCCCCTGAGGATCTTTTTTTAGGAGATGTGCAAGTCTTTTTTCAAAGACTATTCCAGAGATGGTTATACCAGATTCTTCCCTTCTTGAAATGGAGTTCCAAATGGGTTACAAATCACTAAATGGGAAATGTGTGGGTTCCTACATTGTACTCTTAGAGCTCTCGGCTTGGATTTCTAAGGTTTGATGCTCCATAGCTCCTTTTGGAATTAAAAAAAACGAATTATTCTTCTGTCTGTGAACCCCTTTTTTATCCAATTCAATAAAAAATTATAGTGGCTCCTTTGTGGATCCGGTTTTATAATCTTCTGCTGGCATTAAGAAACAAGAAATTCCTAAAAACATTAGTGGGAAAAATAGGATGATTTTTGATGAATCCTCATGGGGCTTCCATTTTGTCAGAGTATGTGCCTATGTTAATCTTTCTCTGCCTCTCTCCCATTCGGTTAAGGCTGCTCTCCTCACGTCGTTTATAATTAATTAAAAAAAAACATGCAATACACTATCTCAAAACTCTGCACAATTAGTATAATGAGATAGAAATAGTAAGTTAGATTTATTGGCATAAAATATAGTATTAAATTAAAGGAGGGGATTTATGAGGAATATTTGATTCGTATAAATTTAGAGATAATTGTCAAACGTAGATAACGTAGATCAATTGTAGCTAGTAAGGTGAATAAAACCCCTTGTAAGATGGATATTTTGAGCAATGGAATTTATATATGAAAATTATATCAAAATGTACTCAAAACACCAATCTTCAAATTTTGAAATAAGCAAGATCATAATGCAAACAAAAATGAATTCAAAATAGAATTATACCAGCATCATGACCTCTTAGACCCAATCTTGCTCTAAATTGATTATGGTTGATCACTTTATGTAGACTTAGACCTTGAATTTACAACAATGGATAATAGCTTGACAATGGACGTAGATAATTAAGAGATTATGGATTAGTTTTTCATGAATTTTTCTCATTGTTTGGAATACAGGTAAGCATGGACTTAAATAAGCAATTGGAGGGCAATTTTCCAATGGATTAAAAATTCATTGAAAACCTATAGAAAGAAAAGGAGGGAATTCAAAGGAATTTAAAATTATTTAGAATTCTCTAGAGAAAGAGAAGGGTGGTGGAGAGTTCTAGATTCCATTAAGGAATCTAATGATGATAAGGGGAAGATTAAACTACAACACATTTCAATAGGGTTCACCAAGCAAGAAGCCCTCTTTTAATAATTCACCACAAACAAAAAAGAAGCAACCACAACAAAATAGGTGGAAATAGAAAATTCCAAGCCTAAACAACATGGCAATGTTGCTGAAGACAATGATTCTTCAAATGAGGACTATGGTTTAACTACTCAAACACGAGTCTACTAATCATCCAAGTGAAGTTTGGTATGTTGATTCAGGAGTAACTAGACACATGACATGTAGAAAAGACTAGTTTTCTACTTTGACAAAAATAGAATCAAAGGGAAATATATCACTTGGAGATGATATCTCATATACAGTGCCAAGTAGTGGTGACATCAAACTTTAACTTGAAAATAAAAATTGCAACATTTTAAATGTTTTACATGTTATAGAACTTACAAAAAATCTATTGTTTGTTAATCATCTACTTGACCACAACCTCATGCTTGAGTTTGATCACCAAAATGGTTAAATTTTTTGTCATATCAAAGACAAGTCTAGGCATTTCAAATTGATTGCAAAGGCTTCCAACATTGGCAAAATGTTTTAGCTTGATTTTATTCAAAATGATCATCAAGCACTTGTGGTGAAAGATATAGAACTAGGTAATTTATGGCACAAAAGATATGGTCACTTGAGTTATGTTTATTTGGTACAATTAAGCAAACATGATATGGTTTGTGGTCTTACCAAACTCAAGCAATATTTTGATATATGTATAAGTCATATAGCAAGAAAATAAAGAAGAGTTCCTTTGGAAATACTGAGTATCAATCACTTGGTAAGTTGGACTTGGTGCATACCGATCTTTGCAAACATTTTGCTCCCAGTCTTAGAGGGTACAAATAGTTTTAGCTTTTTATTATTGATTACTCATGGAAAATGTGGGTATATATATTGAAGATTCAAGCTTTTCAAGTATTTAAATAATTCAAGGCCATGGTTGAAAATGAAAGTGGTAAGAAAATCAAGACCCTCCACTCAGATCATGGGGGGGAATACACAGTAAAAAATTCTCAACCTATCTCAGTGTGAATGGAATCAATCAAAAATTAACAGCTCCATATTGACATCAGCAGAATGGAGTTGAAGAATAGTATAATAGAGTCATTATGTAAATGTTTCACATCATGTTTGAGGATGCAAAATTTCCTAATATATACTAGGAAGAATCTTATCACACTACAATCTACTTATTGAATAGGTCACCCACCAAAGCTCTTGATGGAATCACACCACATGAATATTGGATAGAAAATAAGCCAAAGGTAACTCACCTTCAAGTCTTTGGTTGTAAGGCATATATGCATGTTCCTAAGAAGAAAATAAATATGTTGGATAAGAAAATAAATGAATTTATTTATGTGGGATACAATGCACAATCAAAGGCATATAGGCTCTTTGATATAGAAACAAAGAAGGTACTAATCAGTAGAGATGCAATGTTTGATGAAAAGAGTGGAAACAATCCACCTTCTACACAGACAAATGATACAAGAAAAATTCTTGTAATCTTTTCAAATAATAATGGTGAAAGTGAAAAGGAAGATAGTTAAACAGGACCTCCACCACCACCACCTATAGTTCAACATATGCCTAAGTGGTATACAAATACTATACGAGATGCTAACTTGAATGGAGTACAAGCTATATCCACTTCAATACTAAAGATTCAAAGCATGGCTTGAGAAGAGGTCAATATGACCCTTATGAATATTTCACAAGAAACATATGAGCTCTCTGCAGTAATAGAATCCATATAGTCTAAACCTTGGAAAGATGCTATGGATGTAGAATATTAGTCAATGATAAAGAATAACACTTGGCAGCGTATTGATCTTCCACTCGGGAAGAAGCCTATAGGATGTAAATAGGTATTTAAGACCAAGTACAAAACATATGGAAATATTGATAAGTACAATATAAGGCATGTGACAAAAGGGTATGCTTAGAAAGAAGACATTGACTATAAGGAAACTTTTGCTCACATAGCTAAGATAAAGACTATCAGAATGGTTTTTTATATGGTTGCACAGTTTGGATGGAAAGTCCATCAAATGGATGTAAAAAGTGCCTTTCTCAATGGATATTTGAAAGGAGAAGTCTACATGACTCAACCTAAAATATTTGTGGCATCTAATCAGGAATAGAAAGTTTGTGAGCTTATCAAGTCTCTCTATGGTCTAAAATAGGCTCCTCCAGCCTGATACATTAAGATTGATGAGCATCTTGTACAACATGGATTCAATAAAATTCCATATGATCCTAACATCTACCTCAAACAACATGGTGGGGAGGTTGTTATAGTGATTGTTTATGTCAATGATCTAGTCATCACTGGTATCATAGTGAAGATGATCGCTAAAACTAAGAATGATCTCAAGTGATCATTTGACATGACATATCTCATTTTACTACATTATTGTCTTGGTTTGGAGGTATGGTAGAAATAACATTACATTTTTGTTTCATAGATGAAGTATACCAATAGATTGCTCAATAAATTTAGGATGATGCACTGCAAGCCTATTTCAACACCTATGGGGACAATATTTTAGTTATCTCGTACATATCCATCACCAGAAGTAAATGCAAATCTCTATGGGTAGTTTATTGGGAGTCTCATTTACTTGAAATATACTAGGCTAGATATTAGCTATGCTATTGTTAGGTTGTGGAGCTAAAAGCTTCATGGATGCAAACAGAGGAGGAGGTTGCGAAGGGTTGTGGAGTGTCACAGACACCAGCGTCAATCAGGCCAACCGACGTCGGTAGGATAAGGCAGGAGAGCAACCGATGTCGGTCAGAAGTCGGTCGACGTCGGCACCCCCACGGCAGACAGGGACTGACGTCAGTCACATGTGTGGTTCGGACTGTGAATGTTACAAGCAGTTAGCTAATGAACCAAGTGTTTGCATGTCAAGAGCCAATTTTAGACTAAGAGTTGTGGATCTAATTATTGTAATTAGGTGTCTAATTATTTTTTGCATGAGATCTATTTAAGAGACTCATTGGTTATATTGTAAACTTGTGCTAGAGAGTAAGAGACCAATAATATAAGCTCCTTCTATGTGTGAGGTGAGCATGGTGTGTTCCATCTAGTGCCACAATACCAAGTGTGGGTGATGGATTGGAGAATCAACAGTGTTCTTCACGTATGCATGATCTTGGTCATCAGGTGAGCATGTCTACTTTAGGAGATCTACATGGTAAGTAAGATCATTGATTTGAAGGTGTATGTGTGTGCAAGGTCAAGGTTCACAGGTGTGCAGAACTAGATTGATTTGTAGGTGTGCAAGATCAGATAGGACAGCAACACAATAGGGAGCAGAATCAGGTGGGATCTACTTGGAGTAAAGTGTGTACTTAGAAAGAGAGCAAAGAGGAAGGCAAGGAAGATCCTTCCATAAGTAAGATCGGATTGAGTTGCAGGTTGTTGTAGGTTTAGGGGAGATCTACTTGAAGTATGATTGTGTACTTGTGGAGTGCGTGGATCACTTGTGGAGTGCGTGGAGCATAGGTGTACTGACAATAGTGGATAGTGGCTGGTTGGAGGTGAACACCAACTCTGTGTTTGAGTTGGGTGTTGGGATTAAGGGAGAGAGCTTTGAGGGAAGATTTACTGTTTATGCCCTAGAGGTGTGGGAGCCCTAGAGGTGTGTAAGGAAGAAGAACTGTGGCAATCTTCTTTGTTGTATTTCCTTCTGAAAGAGTTTTAATACAAGTTGTGTATTGTCTCTCATATTCTGTGTTATTTCTGAATTCTAGTTACTTGTTGATTCTGGTTAATTCCACATATTAAGTTGTTTGGTAATCAATTATGTGCTTCTGTTATTTATCCCAACAAGTGGTATCAGAGCTAAGGTTGTAGGGAGCAAGTTTTGTGTTTGGTTACAGGTCACTCTCAAGGGTTTTTGATTGAGTGGGAGTAGAGTAATGGCAAAAGAAAGTAAGCTAAGAATGGAGGAGTTGAAAAGAACAGATGGTCACTTACGATCTTATGGAAAGAAAGAGCAGGTAAAAGAAGATTGTTGGTTGGTAGCAGATCAGCATGAAGGAACTGAAGAAGCAGATGGTGCAGGTGTTGTTGCACAGGATACTCTTGGAGGTTTCTTGGATAAAGTTGAATCTTGGTTAATAGATTTTGTTGCCTCTTTCCATGCAGCCCCAAGGAGAGGAGCTGGTGAGCCTTGCCAAAGAATTGGCAAAGGGGAAGTGAAGCTGAAATCGCAGGCGGCCAACACACGGGTGTTAATGGAGGTCATGCAGGTCCCAGGTTTGGAGATGTGGCTAATTTCTTCAGAAAAGCTGGGTGATGAGAGATGCACAAGAACTCTCACAGTGGATGCACTTGAATTAGCTGGTGGTAAGAAAATAGGTACTCTTTATCTACTTGTTTATATTACTGATTCTTCTTCTGTTGCAGAGACGTGGCTTCATAGGCTTGGTCACATGAGTAAGAAGGAGATGCATGTTCTTAAGTGGAAGATAGATATATTTGACAGGCTTAAGAACTGGAAAGCCTTCGTGTTTATGGAGGAGATAGCAGACAGAGACTAGTGGATGGGGCTGGATACTTCTGAGCAGGGCAGTTTGGACATGGGTTTTGATTCAAAGGAGCTCGCGGGTAAAAAGTCATCACTCACAGGAAAACACAGGTACCGGCGTCAGCAAGAAAATTGACGTCGATAGTAGGTAAGACTGACATCGGTTAGGAGGATCGATGTCGGCAGCAGGGGACACCGACATCAACAGTGTTGGTAGTCAGGACAGGCGCATGGGAACCGACGTCAATCGGATGCAAATTGTGTGGTGACCGAGGTCGATCACTGTAACAGATTTTGGGTGGACAACAAGCTATCAAGGAGTCTCAAACGCCCATATGGAGGACTGAAGCGGTAAGTAAGCCTCAAATTCGTTGTTCCTCTTCTTTATACTTGTTGCTAATTACAGAGCAAGAAGGATCTAGGAAACAATGGGAGCATGGTAGGAATATGATGCAGAACCAAGCGAGAGATTTGGTAGGGTTGTCAGCCGGTATGAAAGCACAGAGATGAATGGATACCTTAGTTGAAGAATAGATAGAATGGACACGTGAGATGGAAGACCAGGTCATATGGTCTTGAGGAAGCTGCAGGATAGTGGTACAGGTTTTGATAGGTGGAGGACGAAGCATGGCTTCAGTCAATGTCAGGGTAACTACTGTGGTTTGTCTTACCAGGGGGATGATGGTCATGACATTATCCTATTACTGTATGTGGATGGTATGTTTGCTAGCAGGTTTGTACATACAAGGTTTTGTTGAGCTAAGGGTAAGATTAGTTCAGTGGTTTGCTATGAAGAATTTGGAGCAGCAAAATTCTTTGGCATGGGAGACATGGAGATCACAAGTTGATTTTGTCTCCAATGGGAGCTGATGTGAATCAGGTGTTGGTGAGGTTCAGGATGCAGAGATGGAGCACACTAAGGGTTAGATAGTTCAGTGTCTGAAATCACATGAGGTCTGGTATAGACCTGAGTTTATCCAAGAAGTGGGTGTTGTCAAAGAGTTAGGAGCCAATTCGGGGAAGTGGCTTCTCAGGTATTTGAGAGGGACCAGCAGCAGGTATACATGTAGGGTCAAGACTTCACTACATGGGTTTGTAGGTTCGAATGTGGTAGAGTACTCAGATGACAGGAGGTGCACCATAGGTTGTGTGGTGGGTGGTCTTCAAGGTTGATCTTGAAGAGGGATACAAGCTAGGAAACAGATTAGACGGGGTACAGGTACATGTACAGTGTAGCTATTTATCTCCAAGTGGGAGATTGTTAGGTTGTGGAGCTAAAAGCTTCACTGATGCAAATAGAGGAGGAGGTTGCGAAGGGTTGTGGAGTGTCACAGACACCGGCGTCGGTCAGGCCAACCGACATTGGCAGGATAAGGCAGGAGAGCAACCGATGTTGGTCAGAAGTTGGCTGGTGTCGGCACCCCCCAAGCAGACAGGGACTGATGTCGGTCACCTGTGTGGTTCAGATTGTGAATGTTACGGGCAGTTAGCTAACGAACCAAGTGTTTGCATGTCAAGAGCCAATTTTAGACTAAGAGATGTGGATCTAATTATTGTAATTAGGTGTCTAATTATTGTTTGCATGAGATCTATTTAAGAGACTCATTGGTTGTATCGTAAACTTGTGCTAGAGAGTAAGAGAGCAATAATATAAGCTCCTTCTGTGTGTGAGGTGAGAATGGTGTATTCCTCCTAGTGCCACACTACCAAGTGTGGGTGCTAGATTGGAGAATCAGTAGGGTTATTCACGTATGTATGATCTTGGTCATCAGGTGAGCATGGCTACTTTAGGAGATCTACATGGTAAGTAAGATCATTGATCTGTAGGTGTATGTGTGTGCAAGGTCAAGGTTCACAGGTGTGCAGAACCAGATTGATTTATAGGTGTGCAAGATCAGATAGGATAGCAACACAACAGGGAGCAGAATCAGGTGGGATCTACTTGGAGTACTGTGTGTACTCAAAAAGAGAGCAAAGAGGAAGGCAAGGAAGATCCTTCCATAAGTAAGATCAAATTTAGTTGCAAGTTTTTGCAGGTTCAGGGGAGATCTACTTGAAGTATGATTGTGTACTTGTGGAGTGCGTGGAGCACAGGTGTACTGGCAGTAGTGGATACTGGCTGGTTGGAGGTGAACACCAACTCTATGTTTGAGTTGGGTGTTGGGACCTAAGGGAGAGAGCTTTGAGGGAAGATTTACTGTTTATGCCCTAGAGGTGTGGGAGCCCTAGAGGTGTGTAAGGAAGAAGAACTGTGGTAATCTTCTTTGTTGTATTTCCTTCTGAAAGAGTTTTAATACAAGTTGTGTATTGTCTCTCATATTTTGTGTTATTTCTGAATTCTAGTTACTTGTTGATTCTGGTTAATTCCACATATTAAGTTGTTTGGTAATCAATTGTGTGCTTCCGTTATTTATCCCAACAGCTATCAGCTATCTTACTCAGTTCATGTAGGAACCAAAGGTGACACATTCGAAAGCAAGAAAGTGGGTATTGAGATACATCAGAGGTACAATTGAGTATGGCCTAGAGTAAAAGAAGAATGATAAGTTCTTGACAAGATACATGGATGCAGATCATGCATATTCTAATGATGATGGGAAATCTACTTATGGATTTGTGTTCTTTTTAGGATCTAGTTGATTTCATGGGGAAGTAAGAATCAGTATTATGTTTCTAGATCTTCCATAGAGGTCAATAATATCACTATAGAAGGAGTTATATGTGAATCAATATGGATACTTTGAATTCTTTCAAGACTTGGAGTTCCATAGACTCAGCCTACATTTCTAACTTGAATGGAGTACCAGCTATATCCACTTCAATACTAAAGATTCAAAGCATGGTCTGAGAAGAGGTCAATATGACCATTATGAATATTTCACAAGAAACATATGAGCTCTCTACAGTAATAGAATCCCTATAGTCTAGACCTTGGAAAGATGCTATGGATGCAGAATATCAGTCAATGATAAAGAATAACACTTGGCAGCATATTGATCTTCCACTCGAGAAGAAGCCTATAGGATGTAAATAGGTATTTAAGACCAAGTACAAAACATATGGAAGTATTGATAAGTACAATATAAGGCATGTGACAAAAGGGTATGCTTAGAAAGAAGACATTGACTATAAGGAAACTTTTGCTCACATAGCTGAGATAAAGACTATCAGAATGGTTTTTTATATGGTTGCATAGTTTGGATGGAAAGTCCATCAAATGGATATAAAAAGTGCCTTTCTCAATGGATATTTGAAAGGAGAAGTTTACATGACTCAACCTAAAATATTTGTGGCATCTAATCAGGAACAGAAAGTTTGTGAGCTAATCAAGTCTCTCTATGTCTAAAATAGGCTCCTCCAGCCTGATACATTAAGATTAATGAGCATCTTGTACAACATGGATTCAATAAAATTCCATATGATCCTAACATCTACCTCAAACAACATGGTGGGGAGGTTGTTATAGTGATTGTTTATGTCAATGATCTATTCATCACTGGTATCACAATGAAGATGATCGCTAAAACTAAGAATGATCTCAAGTGATCATTTGACATGACATATCTCATTTTACTACATTATTTTCTTGGTTTGGAGGTATGGTAGAAATAACATTACATTTTTGTTTCATAGATGAAGTATACCAATAGATTTCTCAATAAATTTAGGATGATGCACTGCAAGCCTATTTCAACACCTATGGGGACAAGATTTTAGTTATCTCGTACATATCCATCACCATAAGTAAATACAAATCTCTATTGGTAGTTTATTGGGAGCCTCATTTACTTGAAATATACTAGGCTAGATATTAGCTATGCTATCAGCTATCTTACTCAGTTCATGTAGGAACCAAAGGTGACACATTCGAAAGCAGCAAAGTGGGTATTGAGATACATCAGAGGTACAATTGAGTATGGCCTAGAGTAAAAGAAGAATGATAAGTTCTTGACAAGATACATGGATGCAGATCATGCATATTCTAATGATGATGGGAAATCTACTTATGGATCTCTAGTCTTTTTAGGATCTAGTTTGATTTCATGGGGAAGTAAGAATCAATATTATGTTTCTAGATCTTCCATAGAGGTCAATAATATCACTATAGAAGGAGTTATATGTGAATCAATATGGATACTTTGAATTCTTTCAAGACTTGGAGTTCCATAGACTCAGCCTACATTTCTAAACTATGACAATTAGGGTATTCTACATCTTGTTCATAATCCAATGTTTCATGAGAGAACTAAACACATAGAGGTTCAGATTCATTTCATATGCAAACATGTTCAACAACACAACATACAACTTTAATATTGCCCCACTCAGGATCAGTGTGAAGATGTCTTCATAAAGTCACTTGAACATGATAAGTTTGAGGCATTCCAAAATTCTCTCTTCTTCTCATCAAGATATGATCAATTAAGGGGGAAAATGTTAGAATAATTTATCCTAGATATTTTGTAATAAATGTTTCAAGGTGTTATTAACCTTTGATTGACATAGGTTAGTTACTTGGGGTATTTCCTATGTGTGATTAGTTGTGTTGTGAGTCATAATCTCTTACAGATTAGGAGATATAATCTCACTTAGTATTGTATAAATAAGCACCTCTTCTAGTGATTTTATTAATTCAGTTAATGCAATTCATTTTAGCTTTCAACTTGGCTTTACTAAATTCACTTTTATGATTAACACGTAGGTTGTTAGGGCTTATTTTCAAAGTATTAATTTAACTCAAAGTTTATTTATGATTAATGATCACGCAGATATTCCCAAGTCATTGATATAGCTTTATAATTTAATTCCAATTCATGCACCATTAATGTCCAACATTTATGAACTCTCGTTACTTATGCAATTCAAATTTTAACAATTTATTTGGTGGGTATGCCATGTCATTATGTTTTTATAATTGTTATTAAGTCTTTTTATTTTGGTTTATTGGATGTGTTAAGTAATATTTTGGTAGTTAGGAATAAGGTTTTGTGTTGGTACCAAATTGACCAGTTCTCATGAATTGGGGATTTTGAACACAAAATCCAAACATAAATTTTGACAAGCAAACTCATCTCACAGGTAATAGCCGATTATAAACCTTTCATGCAGTTTATCCAAATAGAAATACTGAATTCCAAAATATTATGCACCTAAACACCAACCATAAGTATCAATAAGAAAGATTGAACACTTTTATCAAAGACAAAAGTCCTAAAATTCTAATACCTAATTATAAACCTTTCATGCACTTTATCCAAATAAAAATATTGAATTCTAAAACATTATGCACCTAAACACCAACCATAAGTATCAATAAGAAAGATTGAACACTTTTATCAAAGAAAAAAGTCCTAAAATTCTAACTGTCGACCACAAATTATGATGAGCAAGTTTTAAAACAATTTCTTGAAGGGTAAAACTCTTGAATGCATATCCCAAAGACAAAATCCAAAGACCAAATAGTGAAGTGTAAATCCACCAAGTAAATGTTGAAGTACCAAATTTTTTAGGAATAAGTAACTACAAATAGAACCTACAAATAAAAAAACTAAAGACTAAATACATAACCAATAACTTGCCAAAAAACTAATTCCTAAACCCTTTTACTGAGGATTGAATTAAACTAAATGAAAATGTTGAACAATTTCACTAAATAAAACCTCTGACGACTTGATTCTAATACTAAATAGTGAAATCTAAAATGTGGGATTTATGAAGAGCCAAACCCATGAACAAAAGTTAAGAATACCAAAATCTGAAGACTAAATTACACATTTTCCAAAAAGACCTATACAAATGCAAACTTCTAAAAAAATTTAATAAGTTAGTCTGAAATACAAAACACATTTGCATGCATTTTCTAGATGGATACATTTAGATGAAACACATAATATCTCTTAGAATGAAGACCTCAAAAAAAGGCTTGGAATTTTACAAGGCATAATGGGTCCCTATTCCAAAAAAAGAATAGAGGTATGTTGAGTACAACATATGATATGGATTTTACCTTGAAATCTCTTGTTGACATGAATAATTTAGCATTTAAGTTCATAGTTTTTGCATGATTTTATAGAGGAATGGGGGGAATTTCAAATGAATTTAAAATTCTTTAAGGATTCTAGAGTTGGAAGAGTG
Organism: Torreya grandis; assembly: GCA_037957365.1. Classification (NCBI taxonomy): domain Eukaryota; kingdom Viridiplantae; phylum Streptophyta; class Pinopsida; order Cupressales; family Taxaceae; genus Torreya; species Torreya grandis. The sequence goes on along the minus strand of JARHVA010002104.1, from coordinate 2,005,977 downwards.
TACAAGATTATAGAGTGTAGAAGACTCTAGAATCCATTAACAAGGACTAATGATGATTATAAGGATACTAGAAAGGTATTAGAAATTTAATTTTAGGAGAAATTAGGGTTAGGTGAGGTTATGTAGGAGTGAATTTAAAATTCACAAAAAAATGGATAAGTGGGATCAATGATAATGGGATTGTTAGTAGGAGTTAATTATCATGGGATGGTATAAAGTTGATACATGGTATGAGGGATGAAATGGATGTTAAACTAGGATGATGTTAGGACAAATAATGGATGAAATTAGTGTGATGAAGGAGCAAGAAAATTTGGATGTATACATTTTCCCCCTCTTTAAAATGGAATTGTGATCTAAAGAAGAGTAATGGTATTTCAAATAAGAAAGATGATCATGCATGTTAGTAAATTTGAGTATAAATGATGCCCCCTCAAGGGGTCATGCTAAGAGAAATAAGATGGATGGCCACTTGAAAGAGGGAACACAGGATGATATGTGTGGATATATGAAATATTGGTTTAGATGCATTTAATATGATGGATGAAGAATGATATCAATGTAATCAATCAGATATAAATTGATGATGACATGGGAAAAAACATATGCAAAAGAGTGACAATAATGGTATCATGTCTTTAGACATGCCCCAAATGGGAACAAGATATAATGGGATGATGATAAAAGGTTGAACGACTTATAATTGACCAAATTTGGTCTACATATCAAAATGTACCTATTCCAAGAGTCCAGAAGCCATGTAAGATCTTGATTGAAGAGTGATCCAACATCTTGAAGAGTAGACAGACCTCAGTTGGAGATCATATAGCTTTTATAAATATTTTGTAAACACTTTAAATAGGCTTAAAGTGTGATCTAATTGATCTTTAAGGGATAGGTGTACAATTGCAGATGAAGGGTCCAAGTAGGTTTCATGGTGTCCAAAGCATTCAAGAGTATGAACCAAGTTTCACAAG